>CM034007.1:12153897-12264766 GCA_019603395.1 Cyrtorhinus lividipennis
GTCCCAAGCGACGATCCTGGCGCTGGCGCTGCTGCCGTTTCACTGGGCGCTTGTTGTAAGTCGCCTGGCCCGTCAGCGCTGCCGGCCGGGCAGATTTGGCCGGGCGCGAGGAGTTTCCCGATCTCGCAGAAGCGGCCGAGTAGCTCGGGCCCGCTTTTACGGGAGGACGGGGACGTGGCTTGAGGAGGGAAGCCGTCTTTGATTGGGCCTGGGCCTCCTGGCCCCAGGAACCCAGCTGGTCATTAAATAAGGCTGTTGGGCCCACTGGCTGTTTCATGGCCCGCTCCGCGACGGACGGCTTAAACTCTGCCAGAATCTGACGTTTCCGGGTGTTTGACAAACGGAATATGCTGGCTGAGACAATAGAAGCCGCATCATAGACCAGATCTGCCAGTCTATCTCTATGTTGGACGTCAGCCCAATCAATGCGGTTTCGGTCACCCAATAGGGTACAGCCTTCCGCTAAGGCCAGCACCGCGGTCAGGAGAAGCTCCTGCTGGTGAGCAGCTGACCGATCCCGCTCCCTTAAGGAGGACGGGATTATAGCAGACACCGCAGAGTCGAGCACGGGAGCCGTGAACTCGGGAAAATGTGGCAATGCAACGTACCTATCCCTCAACGAGGTGAAGGCCGACAGGGGAAGCCCCTCGCGTTGCACTTTTGCCAGCTCTGCCACGATAGCCGGGTCAACATCCGGACGCGGCACTTCGGTCGGGAGATTACGGCCTAAAAGCCGCTGAATTCCCTCCGGAACCGGCCTTGGTCCTTCCAGCCGCGGGGATTCCACTTCACCATCCGACTGAACGGAAGAGCCAGCCAACTGGCGGCGGCCGGGTGGCGATGGCAGCGATCCCGAAGTCTCATTGGACGACGGCGACACGGAAGAGGACGACCGACAACGGTGACGCCGACGGTGACTCGCTCTAGGAGAGCGAGATCTTCCGCGTGAAACACGCTGGTGACGACGGCGTGATGCTCGAACCTCGCGGTCTCGCCTTGGCCACGATGGCCGGAAACCGAATGATCGGACCGAATGGCGAGCGGAGATTGATGGTGAATCTCCAAACGTGGAGATTCGGGTGACATCATCCCGCTGAAACAGAAAAAACTCGGGGCAAATGAAAAATAACCTCAATCGAAAACACACTCAAACTGAACGCGTGATAAAAACGCTGACACTACAACCACTGGTTGTGCAAACAAATTTAGTTATCGCACAATCGCGAAACGAAACTGTCGGCGCACAAGAATACAAGTAAAAGGGTAAAACGCGGTCGAAATGAGAATATCTTGAGAGGAGACGTTTTACTCAAGCGAACGAAAAAGACAATGGCGGACCAGAGTAGGGTGACGATGCTGGGAGGAGGTGGCAGTGTTGCCACTGCACACCTTATTATTATTTTTTTTTTTTTTCTTTCTTCAACAGCTTAGCGACCATTGCGGTCGATAAGCCTTTAAAGACGTTGTACTCGCGACCCTAAAGGGCCTGCTGCCAGTAGTGACCACTTTCCGATATACCGAAGTATAATTGAATTCTGTTTGTTAAACGATTAAATTTATACGTCAATAGTTGAAATCTGTTAGTCAAAAGTTGAAATCTATTTGTCAAAGGTTTAGTTTTATCTGTTGAAACTTTAAAAATGTATACATTTGCCAAAAGTTTCACTTAATGTATCAATAATCCTGTATATATGCCTGTCTAAGGAGCGAGTTGTGCAATACTGAATAAAACTCATAACTACATATGTTCTGTATGATGTATGTGAAGTACAGGGAGAGGTTTCATCACCCCAAACAAATACATTTTGTAGAAAGGAACAAATTGACTACAAGTATAGACAAATAGATTTCAACTTCAAGCGGAACGAAGAAAGAAACCTGAAAATCAACCAATTAATGTCACAACCAAAAACAAATTACAATAAAGTGGACGTCCAGCTGCTATGGATGATTATGCCACCCATGCAGAAGAGATTCTAGACCCCTCCGCCTACAGGCCCAGCGCTGGTTTACCTACGCAGTGAACGTGGATGCCTCAAATAGCAAGAATGCAGCCCTAAAATCGCTAATATGTATAAATAGTTAGTAAATAGCAGTCCATTTGTCAAAAAGTAAATTTATCTGACAATGGTTGAAATCTGTTAGTCAAAAGTTGAAATATATTTTTCAAAGGTTCAAATTTATCTGTTGAAAGTTGTATTTTTGGCTGTCTAAGGAGCAAGTTATGCAACACTCAAAGTTATATTATTTGAATGATGTATGTGAAGTCCAGGGAGAGGTTCCATCGACTATTCAGTTTGAATCACTTCATTTTACCACTGAAATCTCTAGCGCTGAACGGCTTCTTAATGACACACTTCAGATATGTGACACAAACACATTGTTGGCAGGCAGTATCACGAACTTGAGGTCACAAATTCCTTAAAAAGTAATATGTCCATTGTACCTCCAAGTCAGTGCTAGTTGGGCAGCTTGTGGTCAAGTTTACCATTGGTACAGCACCCCCTTTCCCCACCATAACCAAAGATTCCTACTGAAAATTAGCTAGTAACCACAAATCCCTTTGCAAATAGCCAGTATGCAAGACTAGCCAGCTGTGATGCGACCTGTCCCCGGACTGACTACCTATTCTATGAATTAAAAAAATAAAATTAAGAGCTGATTACACCCTTAGAACTACTATCGTATTATATATCACAGGTGATCTAGGCAGACCTCCTACCCCTTTGTTCAAAAACCAAAACAAAGTCCTTGAAAAACAATGAAATAGAGTAAAAAAAAAAAGGTAATAAGAATAGTCATTCTTTTGCAATATAATCATACACGTGCTTAAGTAATAATTGATTGTAAGAGGCAGCTAGACACCATTAATTTTGTAAATTAGATCGATTTTCGACTTTTCTTGGGAAACTTTTCAATTACGAGGTCAATGAAGTTTGATTGAGGAAAAGATTTGTTTTTCAATCCAAAATTTCTCAATAGATGTTGAAAAAAATGGTGAACTGAAAAATAATCTTTCAACTTTGGGGTTCTAAACTAACCGATTATACCTGCCCCATCCTGAAAACCTGGTGATTAGCTAAGAAAACACTAAAAAAAAGCGATGGCAGCAGAAGAAAAGTGTGCATAACGTCCAACACCCTTCACACTCACTGTAAACAATCATTGTGATTACATGGAGACACACTAACGCTTGGAATTGGATATTTACCTCAGTCATTACATGTTGAGCAGTGGCACACCCCTGAGTCCCCACCTCATTTCCCTCATCCAAAAATACTAACCTCTAACAATCAGTATGGTATCAATTCTTGTACGTCTGCTCATGTAGGGTTGGTCATAGAAAGCATAACATTTTGGTAAAGAATATTACCTCACATTATTCTTTCTTTCTGCTTTTGCTCCTTATGATTACTCCGTTAAAGTACTTAAATCATCAGGAATCACTTTATGCTGCCACCAACATACCATCGTCACCTTAACGTTTTCTTCGCTCAAACTTGGTTTAGTTAAATGAGAACCGGTGTAGAGCATCTTCATGTAAGCAACTTGATTCCGCAAAACAAGATGTCAACAATTATTCGATATTTTAATCTGCCTCCCAAAATCGACCTTTACAGCAAGTCACTGGCGCCAAATTCCTACGATGTGGTAAAATTCCACGGTAACATTATGTGATCTACTCAAATGTGATCTTTTCCCCTCGTACCTACAATATTTTTTTCTTTAATTTTTCGTAGAGCCAAACGTTCGCGCGTGAATGTCCGGTTGCGTCCAATTTTTTTCTCGAGTGAGCTCAACATTCGGACAAATTTGTGACTTCCGATCGTTTGTGATGTCACGGCGTCTGATCCGTTCTAGTTATTAGGTTGTAGGTATAGTAATTTATTATCCGACTCGGTGTGAACATTCTGTTAATTCCGTCGACGGAATGTCAGTAAAAATGGCGCTCGTGCGTTTTTTGTGTATTTACGTGTACATATTATTCCAAAATCGATAATTGTACATAATTTATACAGTTTTTTACGAGTCAAATCTGAAAACGAGAAGACGTTCGTGGAATAAGCGACACGATTGGAAAATTTCTTGTTAAATCGGCCTTTGTCTCCTTTCATTTGTAGATACAATTATGTACTTAATGACGTAAAATAAATGACATTTGCATTTTGAGGACCACACATTTTAATTTTGATTTCAAAAACCTCTTACACGAGGAACGTTGTATAAAACTTGTGATCTTAGATTGTAAATATTATGTTAGGAGCCTCAAATTTGACAGTGCAATTTTTTATTAAAAATGTGAACAGTGCTGCGCATACTATTGTTTGTAATCTACTAATGCAGAACTTTTACTTCCTATTGTAAAGAGACTGTTTTTATATTGTATTTAATTTATTTGTTACTTTTAGCGTACACTTAGTTGGTACTCTATTTTGTAATGTGTAGATAAACGGCATCCCAAGAAGGTTGTTGGTAGATTAAATACATGCCTAAAATCGAATTTGTTTTTGTTTCTTAATACACTTATTTTTCTACAACAAAAAAAAACAATTACATAAATAACGTCCATCAACGAAATTACGATTTGGTATTTTCAAAACGCCCTGAAATTTTCTTGACAAACAACTAGTGAAATTTGAAAATCCCAAAAATGTTACATTTAAGAGGTTACAGGACACAAGTAGGTTCTTTAGACTGTTTTTAGCAATTAGAATTCACATACAATGGCAGATGGTGCCAGGTTGGTGAAAGCCTTTTGACCTCAGATTGCCCTTCAGTTGTCACCTGAAGAAGATACAACAAAGGAAGAGATTGTTTTCACAAGATCAGGAGTGGGTAGGTGGGGGGTGTTTGTGAAAGTCCCTTGTGAGAGGTAACCTTCTCTTCAGAGTCGCTGCCTGTTAAACAGGTAAGGAAAAAGATCACCACACATTAAAATAATGAGACAAGCAATCCTCCTGTCCATACTCCAAGGTTTTTTTCCTGTGGCATGCCACCCTTATAGCAGAATGCGTAACCGTACCCTATTATGCTAAATAATGGTTGTGGCAGGTACTGTTGCAGGGCTACTTCCTAGTTAACCTCACCCTGACATGCCACCAATATCCACTGGAGACTTGTGTCCTTCCACACTGGTTCTGCAAGGGGTGGGGGTGGACATGCAGCAACCCTTTGGCAAAGCCTCAACACATAGCACCCTCAAGATAGAAAACTAGTCAAAAACGCTGCAAATTCCTTCCCACATGTTGATTATTCCTCAGACCAGGCGCATAGAAACAGTGGCGGGTCCCGGACCCAATCCAATCAATTCCAAAATTTCGTGGAAAATGGTACCTCACACGCCTAGATTGCCAAAAATCTCGAAAATCCATTTTTCGAGATACACATTTTGACCCCTACCCCACCCAAATTTGGTCCAATCGGGCTGAAAAGTTTCGAGGACCAACTAGAGTCGGGAACAGACCCGTGACCCGAATTTCAGATTTTTAGAAAATTGTCCATTACCAAAAACGGCGCGGACGACAGACGGACATTTGACTTTTTTTATCTCACCTTGAAACGTTCAGCATTGCCTCACTCTGGGAGAAAAACTACTCAATTAGGGCATAGTAGAGTTGAAGCACAATGCAGAACCTCCAGCAGCAGACCATGATTGTGTGCAAGCGGGTTTTGCATTTGAGAAGCTACAGGACTTTACACAGGAGCAAGAAGGACAGGAAGTAGGTAGCTTAGACTGTTTTCAGCAATTACGATATATTGGTTCAAATGTACGCCAATGTTTTTAATTGGTCCTGGAACTGTTCAATACGTCGGAGGAGTCGGGTCATCTTGAGGGTTGTCGTTGACTCGGATAGGTTCACTGAAGACGGCCTGTAGATGGCGCCAGGTTGGTGGAAACCTTTTGACGACAGTTGGTCCTTTAGTTCTGTTACCTGTAAAAATTACAACAAAAGTTGAGATTGTTTGTACAAGATCAGGAGTGGGCGGGAGAGGACCTCAACCAAAGGACCACAAAGAATGTGAAAGGTAAGTTGTCACCTACCCCTTGTATAATACTTCAAGGTATTTTATCCTGTGGCATGCCACCACCATGCAGCTGAGGATTGGGCGAACTCCTGGTATTCTATAAAACAGTTGTTACAGGTACAATGCCAGCAGGGGTACTACCCAGTTGGCCCATAGATGGATGGGTAGTAGTCCCAACTCAAAATATTCGCCATACTCCTGCTCCAGGAAGTAACCAACGATTGCGGATGAGTTAGCAGAGAACAGGGCAAGCCAACACTAGATATGTAAGGAAGAGTCCGTCTTCCCTAGCATGTTTGGTGTAGAGGGCTAGCGCTTTTGACTTGATTGTCAAGCCAATAACTACTCAGTAATGACGTCTTCACGTCGAAAGCGCTAGTCCACCACACCAAACTTGCTAGGTAAGACGGACTCTCTTCCTTACATATCAACATTAACTAACGCCAGACTGCTTATTCCTTGGACCAGGCGCATAAAGACTCATTTCTTCAACATAGGGAACATGGAAACAGTGGTGTGGTGGGCCCTGGACCAATTCCTATCGATTCAGCGTCATGCAAGGAGAATGATACCCCACACGCCCAGGTACCAGATATCTTGAAAACACATATACAAAATGGGTAGATAGATACCCATTTTGACCCATAACCTCTTACGGTGGGTGCCAATCATTCTGAGACCCATTTCATTGGGGGCGGGTGACAACTCACACCCGCTGGTTCATTTTTGACAAGGGACGAGGGAAAATGTGGTGGGGGAATGTTGCGATTGACACCCAGGCCTGCAGTGAGCGAGGGAAATTTCCCTCTTTACGATCATACACTTTCCCCTCTTGTCGATTCCTGGCGATGTTCTTGCTTATTCCGTTGTCTATTGGGGGTCATAGTCTAGGGTCACCGTGATAATATCAGTCCCACCGTTGATTACACTTGTGTTGTCAGTCAGTCAGTTGCAATGGAAAACGTACAAGCAGTAGCTGGTGGTTCTCAACGCGGAGGAAATGTTATTTTTTCGAAAGGGTTTAAGTACCAATTTCAAAAAAAGTTGAAAAGCGGAGAACGATGGATTTGTGCGGAAAGGAGGAAGTACAGGTGTAAGGGATACTTGAGAAGTGACCACGGCGAAGTGACATTCGAGAGTGAGCACAACCACGACGGCCTCTTCACGGACAACGATGTAGCCAAAGTAGATATTCGTGCTAGTGTAAAAAGAAAGGCTGCTGATGATGTCTCTACCCCGTTGAGGAAGGTGAGCAAGTAACTCGCGGATTGTTGGTTTGGTAAACCATATGTACTAGGGTGGGCCGAAAAATTTTTTTCTTTTTTTTTCTTAATGCTATAGCAAAAACGCTGCAAATTTTACACTAGGGTTTATTTTTCATTAATATAGGTTACTTGTGTGAGAAAATTGACTTAAAAATTTTTTATTCTTTTCTTTCAAATTTGTGAAAAAAATATTCTTCACAACTTACTGTCTCAGAGAGATTTTTTGTTAACACATTTTTTTCAAACATTTTCTGTTTTTTGAGTCATTATTTGTTTTAAAAAAAAAACTGAAAAAATGGGGAAAAAATGCAGTTTTTAGCCTGGAAAACAAAGTTCTGCGGGGGCCTCAAGGTCGAAAACTTGACCAGAGTATTCCCACGTCACCCCGAACATTGTGTCAAAAAATCGCTACTACCTGATTTAATGTTTGTGGGGAGGTACTACATATTTGATTGGCCTAATAAACCATAATGTAAAATTGGCAGCGTTTTAACTCTTGTTTTCGAATTGTTTTTGGGAATGTTATTGCAGATCGTCAGAAAAGCTGTGATGGAAAATCCCACCGCAACCGTAGCATTTGAGGAGGTTGACCATTTGCGCCACGTAGGGTACCGAGTTAGGCACGCATGGGCACACTACCTACGATTTAATTTTGTTGACGACTCCCACATCAGGGCGATTTCAGGTTTTAAGTCTGTTTTGACGATTCCCACAGAGGAAGATTACAAACCACAAATTTTTAACCACACCACCACGAACAATACTGGTAGGTAAAAGGCTCAGTAATCAGAAACATGTAGGTTGGTACCTAAAACAGCAATCCTCTACAGATACGTGGTGTCAGTCCTAAGTCTGCAAGTGGGAAGGAAAATTTGTGGTTGCAGAGAGTTTGTGAGGGAAATTTATTCGGGGAAAAGGGAGATCCATTTTCGGTTCAGAGCGGGTGTGAGTCGCAACTCCGCTACGAGGGTGGGGCGATCCGTATTTGACTTGACCGGGTGTGAGTTGCAACGACGTTTGAGGTCCGGGTGTCAGTCGTAAAGCTCCTTTCATTGGATTCAGCGTCCAAAATGTAGTGGCAAATGATACCCCACACGCCTAGGTACCAGAAATCTTGAAAACACATAAACAAAATGGGTAGATAGATACCCATTTTGACCCATGACTTCTTCCATTTGGGTGCGAATATTGTGTAATAGTACTTTCCACAGCAGTGGGGGTGAAAGGGGAGTGGCCTCAGGGGCCAGGTGGGCCCTTTCCCCACCAGGTCAAACTCTCATAACGGTACTCCCTCTATAAAACAGCCTGCACCAGTGAAGGGTCCCTCACAAATCAGTTGCCCATGAAAGTTTCTAGTGGTGATGCCCTGTCTTCATTGGACTGGAGAAACCTAATTCCAGAGGTAATGTATCTTGAGTTAGTTTGGAAATTAAATTAGTTTTTAGCATGTTTAGTGTTGAGTAATGTGGAATATGAGAAGGTTAAATAATAGGCAAAAATACATGTGACCAGTGCAATTACAGAGCTGCACAGACAGGACACATAAGAACTCGCTCAGACACTAAACAATTATGATTATGATCAGAGTGACTACAGAGCAGCACATGCAGGGACCCTGAAAATACATCTGAGTGCTTACACAGGCGCCAAACCATATGTCTGTGAATAGATTGCAGGCAAGGAACCATCAAAGCCACCCTTTGTTAATGACTTTTCAAACACATTTGTTCGTGTAACCTTGTCTTGTAGGTTGGTAGACCCCTTTGTAATGTGTCCTTGTTATTTAATAATAATTAATCTTGTTTCCTTGTACTTTATTCTAATTCTTGGGTATCCCTAATTCAAGCTCAGCAGTTAGTCTTGTACTTACACCCTGTTTTTCCCCTCGCTAGGTCCTTTTTTCAAATTTTTACAAATTCTCCGAATAAACCCGAATTTAATTATATTCAATTCTAAGGCTGGGTACACACAGGTTGAGGTTGGGTTGAGGATTCCTCGTTGATCGATTCCTCTCCAGCCGACGGACCATGTGGACGGGTCGAGGCCTTTAGTTGAGGCGGACCGAACAGGCCGCCAGGCCTTTCCAATTTTTGGAAAGGCCACCTGAGGCCGGGTTTCCGGTTCCCGGAATTGAACCCCTTCCTTCACGTGTGGATGAGGTGATTGGTTGTAGGTATCGCTCGAGTATCGTCATAGTGGTCGTTCCTTGTTAATTTTTTCACAGTTTTCCTCGAAAGGCCTCTCGCGTGTCGAAACCTCTGGCCAAAGCCTCTTGGTTTTCCCGTACGTGTGGATGTTCCGGCCGCCTCAGAGGAATCCCTCTTCGGAATCCTCAACGTGTGTACCCGGCCTAATACATTTAAATTCGAGTGAGGCTTACAAAAATGGTGGGATCTGATTGAACTTTGTATTCCATCCATGTGTAGGACGCCACACACGACCCCACCTGTTACTGAGCTAGGGATTCCAAGAACTTGTGGAAGGACTCCCAACTGAGTGCAAATTCCATGGAAAGAGAGTTGTTGGCCGGTTCAAGGGAAGCCATCAGTTTATTTTCTCACAGTGAACTTCTTGTATTTATTTCTAATCTTGGAATCTAGGTACCAACCAATAATTCACGGTGAGAAAATTATTGTTAGTAGAGGGACTGGCGACAAATTCGGAATTCTTTGGAGAGAGGGTTGTTGTTCAGCTCAAGGGAAGCCATATTATGTTTATTTTCCCATGTGAACTTCTCATATTAATTTCAAATCTTGGAAACTCAGTACCAACATAGTTTGGAAGGTTTTTCCTTTGTTGTCCCTGTACATTGAGTCCCTACATTGTCTCTGTAATTCTTTACAGTTGTACTATGACCTACCCCTTGTAGTAGGAAACATTCAATTCCTCCTGTTGTTAACAATGTACCTTTTAACTTAATTCAACTTTGAAATTAAACTTTGAAAATTTAAATGTAACAATTTGATTTGTCAATGATTGGTTAGGAAATTTTGTAAAAGGGAACCACTGAAGCCACCTGAGAACCCACACAGGCAACCATGTCTGTGAGCAATGTGACTACAAAGCAGCACCAAGCCATATATAGGCTTTATAGTCACATTGATCACAGGCAGGGAACCACCAATGCAACCTGAGAACTCACACAGGCGCCAAATGATTTGCTTGTGATCGCAGGCAAGGAACCACTGAAGCCACCTGAGGACCCAAACAGGCACCAAACCATATTATGTCTGTGAACAGTGTGACTACAAAGCAGCGCCAAGCCATATATAGGCTTTATAGTCACACTGATCACAGGCAGGGAACCACCAATGCAACCAGAGAACTCACACAGGCGCCAAATGATTTGCTTGTGGTTGCAGGCAAGGAACCACTGAAGCCACCTGAGGACCCAAACAGGCACCAAACACTATGTCCGTGAACCGTGTGACTACAAAGCTACAACAAGCTATATATATAAATATGCTTTTGAAGCTTTGTAGTCACACTGATTGCAGGCAGGGAACCACCAATGCAACCTGAGAACTCACACAGGCGCCAAATGATTTGCTTGTGATCATTATGACTACAGAGCTTCAAGAAAAGGCCCTTGGAATAATGATAATTCATTTTATGGAATTGTTTACTTTTTAATAAAACTTGTTCTACATTTTTGTATTTCGAGAATAAAATGTTACTTGAAGGGTGATACATGGGTGGCTGATGGAATAATCATTCTTAGTTTAACCTTGACTTTTGCCTTTCACTCCCAGTTTTGATCTACACATCAACAAGAAGATTTAAAGCCCATAAAGTCCATCCGCCAAACTGCCCAAAAAAGTTCTTAAAAAAAAAAAAAAAATTCGGTTTCGTACCTTGGCTCCATTCAGACATTAGTTGTATCTAACTATTTGGAGCAATTGGAGGTGGAGTATAAGTAGAAGTGGGTTTCTTGAAAATGGGGGCATGATTAGGTGCAGATAGGTTGATTATTCAAGAAATAATTCACCAAAACCTCCGGAAGCCAATCCATTCCGGTTTCTTTCCACTTGCTACCCTTACCTCGTTATAAAGGTTCATGAAAGCGTTGATTTCAATTTCTTTCGCGTTCAATTCATCTTCTAAACTTTGAAGTTGTTGAGCAATTTGAGGGTCGTCTTTCTCCGCAAGTGAGGCCTTCATTGTCTCGTAGTTCCTGAGAATTGAACTATTTGAGTGTATCTGTCCAACGAACTACCTAATCTATCTCTTTGTAGGGTTACGGAGACATTTTTGTGTTGGAAATTGTGTCCACTTTTATGTTCCATCAATTATTGCATTTAATCATCCTACAGGTGCAAATTTCCGGGAATGTTTTTTGATAATTTTTTTTTCGGAAAAGATGAAAAATATACATACTCTGTCATTTTCGAGAATTCGTCGTGCAAATTCATCAAAACCGTACGGAGTTGATAATTCTTATAATCGGTCGTCGCTCCTACCGTCATTGGGCTCCGCTGTTTAACTTGACCGCTTCTTGCCGCATGCCTCGAGCTGAAAGATGGTATTTATTAGTGCAAAACATATTATTATGTACTATATTTTAACTTTGTTTTCATCTTAGTTGTTCTAGTTATGGGATTCCATGCACTAATTAATAAGGACATTCAGCAGCTGTCTTCAGGATGGTACTTGACAGCACCTGTGTGAGCCACGATTCAAGCCCTAGAAGTATTGGTGCTGAGACCAGAGCTAGGCTACTGCGCAGGCGTCAGGTGTAAACTGTTTCGTTGTCACTCGCTTTGACTCATTGGTCCCCAGCGTATCCTGTATTGGAGCTAACAAAGCTCAGACAAGGAAAATGAGAAAAAAGGTGAGTACAGAGTGTCTGAGATCACTCAAACCGATTCAATGTTCGATTTTTTGTGAAAAATTATATCCCACATGCCTAGTACCCGAAAAATCGCAAAAACTGAATTCCATAGAATACATTTTGACACATGCACTCTCCAAATGATGACCAATCGCGCTGAAAAGTTTGGAGACTAACTTGAGCCAAGAAGGAGTCCTTGACAAAAATGTGAAATTTTGAAAAAAATTTTCTACTACGGCCCAAATTTGGGGAGGGTAGGAGCCAAATTTGTTGAATACTTGATTTTCAGGACTTTCTGGGTACTAGGCATGTGAGAACTGGGGGTGGGTTTTACATCAAAGTGGGATGTTGGTGAACTCAGCGTGACACAGGAATTGTTTTTAACGCTGATTCACGTGATGCTATCCGGACCAGGAGACTCATTCCAATCAATTCAACGTCCAACATTTAGTCGAAACCCTCGGACCTTTTCTGGACAATTTGATGAGCGACAAAGTCTGTTGGATTTTTGTGCCAATATTGTGCGACTTATTTGTCGACTTTCCCAAGACAAATGGAATTCGTTGGAAACTGAATTCCCTTCGGTAGCTTTTGGGGACGCATTTCATCCGGTGTGAAAGCGTTGGGATCAGATAAGTTGAGCTGGTGGCGTCAGGCACTCCTTGGGAGTTGCTGCTGAATTTTCGAACGTGTTGGCCAGCACAAACGTTTTCAGGCTTCTTGGGAGGTTCTTTGGTGGGCAAAACTCCCGGTTGATTTCTAGGACTTGCTGTTAGTCTTCTTATGTGCTTTCTCTTAACATTTTTCGCAGATTTTTTTGACTCCAGACTTGCAGAGCCCATCGATTTATTCGACTTCTTATCAGCAGCCACTTTTTGAACGTGCAATTTATTGACAAGGAGCTTCTTGGGCAATTTCTTAGCCCTAGGGCCCATGAAATGATCCTTTCTAATAATTTTGGTCTCCTTACTCCTCGAACCTGACAACAACCCTTCCATAGTGTTTGAATGAATCTTGACTGAACCTAAAAATGGTGGTTCATATAAAATTGGTTTCGCTCAAAGTTCAATGAAACAACACCTGCTACAGTGAGCAACAGGTCAGCTAATTTCTCACAATTTCTACAAAATGCTGTTTATTCGTTTGAACTCACCTTCAACTGCATTTACTGATTGAGTCATTTCATTGACTATCTGTTGCATAGCTTCTTTGGGGTCATTGGCAATTGTCCCAATGAATGGTTGAATAGCCATATTTGCAGGGGCGCCTGACAAAAACCATACGCTGCCATACATACACTCTTCATACACTCTTACAATCTACATAGTCATTAGTCATACACTCTTATAAACTAATGATTGTTGCATCACCATACTTCCACTCACTTGTATTATGGTTTTTTGGCCAGTATGTAACAACGTTTGCGCTGGACAACTTTTCTTCCACATTCTAAAAACATACATTAAATAGAAGAAGGTTTACTGGTTTACACTTGCCCACCACGGACATAACATAAAGAAATAATATATATTTGTAGGCGCCTGGCTACTCGCGCAATGTCACAGGGCTATCAGTGAGATCGTCAGCGATGCGCCCTGGATGGACGAGTGGGAGAAAAGGAGTTGTGAGGGGGGTACGTTCATCCCCTTGGCGTGTACCTTTTCTTCGGGAGTCCGCATCGAGTCACCGACCAGGGAACTTTGCAGTCTTGTGCCATTCGTTTTGCCATCTATTCCTGACATTCTTTATTTAGTTACTACAACACTGTTTCCAATATAATTAGTTCAGTCAAGTCATCGTGTTTACTAATCGCCATGGACCCTTATCAGGAAGAAGGTGAATTAATTGACGAAGAGGATGAGTACCGGGAAAGGGCAGATCCCGCTACAACATCAGAAGTGGGATGTGGGATTCATCCCCCACCTCCCATTCCCGCTACAACATCAGAAGTGGGATGCGGGATTCATCCCCCACCTCCCATTCCCGCTACAACATCAGAAGTGGGATTCACACCCCACCTTCCACATCAAGGATATTTGCAGAATGATCCCAGGTACGAGAATTTTCATTATGATGATGCCCGCGATCGAAGTTTTCGATCAGAACGCAGAAACACTTGGCAAGAGTTGGCTCAAGAGCAACTATGTACGTTGCAACGATTCGTCGAAGTTACTAAAAAGGCTTTTGGGGCTGTGAGAGGTCCCCCATCTGCCCATGTCCGACTACCTGAGTTTGATCCTGACCAAACATCAATTAGTGCGCCTACCCAAGCGCGGTCGACGTATTTATGACCCCCCTTGCAGGAGGAAAACTTCTCATGTGTTTGGGAAACGCATTGAGAGGTGCCGCCGCCCAATGGCTAATCCAAGTAACAAAACCCAACCTTACTTGGAATGAATTCAAAGAGTTTTTTAGCTCAATACGATGCTAATGAGACGCCTGCTTCAGTATTGTACAAAATTATGGAGAGCCAACCCACAGATGGCGAAAATTTTGTTTCTTATGCAAATAAAATTATCTCAACTCTCAATTCGAAACTACATGGCATGAGCGTAGAGGAGATTGTTTTAATGTTCAGCATGGCGCACATGGCAATGTTCCATACATGGATACGACGTCTAGCTCATACTGAAGATGTCAGAACCAAACAGAAATTGATTCAGGAGTTAAGGGCCATAGCCACTCCTTTTAAACGCCCCAATATTTCACAAGGAGATTCTGGGAACACAGTGAAGAAAATGAAGTTTTCTCATGTGCCTCAACCATCTGGGTCCGGAGTAATGTCACCTTCAGGCTCATCATCACAGAATTCGACACATTTCAAGACACCAGTGGGAAGACATCCTATCACTCATCCAACCAAGTTTATGAAGGATTCATCTTCTGGGAATCTCAGATCCGACATCAGCTGCTACAATTGGATGCGGCCAGGACATTTGCATCCAAATGCCCACTGAAGGCATCAGAGAAGAAGGACGAGCTGGCAACCGGAGAAAAGCGAGTCGGCCTCTGTCTGGCCAATCCCATGGACCACCTTGATCACAGGGGTGAGCGTATCCGTAACCAATTTGATAGTTTCTCTGAGTGCTCTCTCTTGGGTTTAAGAACAAGTACAGAATTTGAGGGAACCAGATTTGAAAACGTTGTCACATTATGTGGATTAGGGGAATCGGCCAGTTGGGGGGAATTGACCTGTACTAGTCAATTACGTTCCCCAGTTGTTATCAATGGGTTTACATTGAAGATTTTGTTCCATCTGGTTCCAGACAATTTTTTAAATGCTCCTATCATTGTTGGCATACTTTCACAGAATGTCCAAGTGACTCTCACAGAAAATGAATGTTTTTTTGACTGAAGTCAAGAGTAGAACCCAAGAGAGTGCAATTGATTGTCTAGCCAATGCTTGTACTGTTCAGCATTCTCATCCTTGTTCTGCTGTTGCTCTGCAGAATTGCTCATGTTTTCAGAAAAAAAGATTTCAGTGATCCGAGTATTGAGTCAGATGGCGCTCTCCTGGATGATGACGATGAGTCCTTGTTCTTTGAACTTTGTGAGACTAATCCAATCAACATAGCGTGTTTGCATTCCAAAAATCGTTATGATTCAATTAAAACCGACATCCCAGAGAATGATAGGTTGAAACTCATTTCAATTTTGCAAAAATTTGAGCCATTCATTATTAAAGGAATTCCCAAGACGCGTGTGAAGACTGGTCAATTTACCATCTGGTTAAAAGACCATTGAAACCTTGTACAACCATTATTGGTTTGAGCATATGACAAAGTTCACTTGGAAATTTGTGGAGAACTGCCTCACCTGTAGGGTGAATAAGTCAGATTCTGGTGCAAGGCAAATCCAGTTGCATCCCATTCCTAAGACTGCTGTTCCATGGCACTCTGTCCATTTGGACATCTCTGGAAAGCTTAGTGGAAAGAACGATGCAAAGGAGTACCTGTTTGTTTTTGTGGATGCATTTACCAAATACACCTTGCTGATACATACCAAGAAACTGGATGCTGCGAATGCTATTCGTGCTTTGACCAACGTGATTAATTTGTTTGGACCTCCATCCTTGCTAATTGTCGATCAAGGCAGATCTTTTGCCAACAAGAATTTCAAAGACTTTTGCACTCAGTGCCATATTGGGTTGCATTTCATCGCAACAGGAGCCAGTAGGGCCAATGGGCAGGTTTAGCGTCAGATGAAAGTCTTGAAAGACATGTTAACTGTAGCTGAGTCTGATGATAGCAAATCATGGCAACAGGTGATTGGTGAGGTGCAGTTAGCTATCAACACTGCTCCTCATCGTGTAACCAAATGTTCCCCCATGGAATTGATGTTTGGGATAGTGTCACGCCCTAGGGATCTCATCATCGCGGGAGAGGCTGTCACTGGTGTTCCGGAAGTGTCGCTGGAGCAAGCTAGAGCACAGGCTAGTCGAGAGATGGAGAAGAGCGCTGAGTACAATAAGGCTAAGTTTGACAAAGGTAAAGCCAAAGTTGTTCCATTGGCTGTTGGAGATTTAGTACTTCTCAAAAACGAAGAACGCAATCAGACCAAACTTGATCCTAAGTACAAAGGACCTTTTAAGATTTTAAAAATTCTTCCAAATGACAGATACGAAATAGTGTCTAGCGATGGTCGCAGGACCTACAAATATCCTCATGACCGTATTCGTCGATTGCCAGATCCGGCAGAAAGTTGCCCATCACTAGTCCTTAGTGAAGACGAGGCAGAACTTAATGATTAATGCGTGCTCTTTGCACCAATTGTCTTGTGTACAAACAAGGTGTTGATTTGTCACAGTAGCCGCGCAATAATCGTTAAATGAGTGGAGTCACGATTTCAGGCAGTATTGGGTTGCTTGGGATGCGGATATGAGGAGTCTCGAACAGGATGCCTCGCGTAGCCTTAGAAACATGGTCTCGAGTGTAAGCTCAGTGAGGTGGCTTCGAGCAGTTTGCTCAGTACGGAGCGTACCTCGAGCAGAAATACACTCAGTAGGGGACAGGTTTCTGGCTCAGATTGTGATGGCCCTGTTCAGTATGGGACAGCATATCCTCATCAGCAGTGCTTCCTAGTCTGTTATCGAGTATGTCTCTGAGATGTACAGCTTATGTACTGTTTATGGCCTCTGTTGCCAGGTGGTAGTGACAAATTAACTGCTCTGCTGAAGCTTAATGTCCATTTTGCCAGTCAGTATGATCTAAAATGGTCTGCTATTGTTTATGAAATGTGGTCTTCCCCACATCCTATCCTTGGTTGGAGCAGGTTGCTCCATGTTTGCTTTAACAGCAATTCATGAGTAGGGCGCGCTGGAGCTCTTGATGAGAACTGACCACACCTGGTTTGGCTTGGTTTCTTCCAGCTACTGACGTCGAGGACGACGGTGCCGTCAGGATGGCCGTGTAGGCGCCTGGCTACTCGCGCAATGTCACAGGGCTATCAGTGAGATCGTCAGCGATGCGCCCTGGATGGACGAGTGGGAGAAAAGGAGTTGTGAGGGGGGTACGTTCATCCCCTTGGCGTGTACCTTTTCTTCGGGAGTCCGCATCGAGTCACCGACCAGGGAACTTTGCAGTCTTGTGCCATTCGTTTTGCCATCTATTCCTGACATTCTTTATTTAGTTACTACAACACTGTTTCCAATATAATTAGTTCAGTCAAGTCATCGTGTTTACTAATCGCCATGGACCCTTATCAGGAAGAAGGTGAATTAATTGACGAAGAGGATGAGTACCGGGAAAGGGCAGATCCCGCTACAACATCAGAAGTGGGATGTGGGATTCATCCCCCACCTCCCATTCCCGCTACAACATCAGAAGTGGGATGCGGGATTCATCCCCCACCTCCCATTCCCGCTACAACATATTAATAATAATTTGTATTCGTGGCGTAGTAAAGTACTCGTATTTTAGTTCGTCTGTTTTCCTGTCCTGTGTAATCTCAAGGACGCTATCGAAAAATGTATGAACAGGAACCAATCTTCACCAATGGAGGGTATCAGCCTTGATGCAAAATGGTTCGTGTCAAGGGAAACGTTCCCATAAAAAATGGTAACAACGCCAACAATTTATAGTATTCTTCACAAAACAAATTTTAAGGAAAAGAGCTTTGGACAAATAGATTTCAACTTCATGCGTAGCTAAGAAAAAGAACGAATTCTGAAAACCGATTTCAATGAAGTGGGCGTCCAGCTGATGTGAATGATTGCAGATCCATGCAGAAGAGATTCAAATCCCCCGCCTGATAGCACAGCGAAGGTTTACCTACGCAATGAACGTAAGTGTCTCAAATAGCAAGAATGCAGCCCTAAAATAGCTAATATGTATAAATAGCTGACATCTATTAGTCGAAAATTGAATTCTGTTTGTTAAACGATTAAATTTATACGTCAATAGTTGAAATCTGTTAGTCAAAAGTTGAAATCTATTTGTCAAAGGTTTAGTTTTATCTGTTGAAACTTTAAAAATGTATACATTTGCCAAAAGTTTCACTTAATGTATCAATAATCCTGTATATATGCCTGTCTAAGGAGCGAGTTGTGCAATACTAAATAAAACTCATAATTACATATGTTCTGTATGATGTATGTGAAGTACAGGGAGAGGTTTCATCACCCCAAACAAAAACATTTTGTAGAAAGGAACAAATTGACTACAAGTATAGACAAATAGATTTCTACTTCAAGCGGAACGAAGAAAGAAACCTGAAAATCAACCAATTAATGTCACAACCAAAAACAAATTACAATAAAGTGGACGTCCAGCTGCTATGGATGATTATGCCACCCATGCAGAAGAGATTCTAGACCCCCCCGCCTACAGGCCCAGCGCTGGTTTACCTACGCAGTGAACGTGGATGCCTCAAATAGCAAGAATGCAGCCCTAAAATCGCTAATATGTATAAATAGTTAGTAAATAGCAGTACATTTGTCAAAAAGTTAAATTTATCTGACAATAGTTGAAATCTGTTAGTCAAAAGTTGAAATATATTTTTCAAAGGTTCAAATTTATCTGTTGAAAGTTGTATTTATGGCTGTCTAAGGAGCAAGTTATGCAACACTCAAAGTTATATTATTTGAATGATGTATGTGAAGTCCAGGGAGAGGTTCCATCGACTATTCAGTTTGAATCACTTCATTTTACCACTGAAATCTCTAGCGCTGAACGGCTTCTTAATGACACACTTCAGATAATATGTGACACAAACACATTGTTGGCAGGCAGTATCACGAACTTGAGGTCACAAATTCCTTAAAAAGTAATATGTCCATTGTACCTCCAAGTCAGTGCTAGTTGGGCAGCTTGTGGTCAAGTTTACCATTGGTACAGCACCCCCTTTCCCCACCATAACCAAAGATTCCTACTGAACATTAGCTAGTAACCACAAATCCCTTTGCAAATAGCCAGTATGCAAGACTAGCCAGCTGTGATGCGACCTGTCCCCGAACTGACTACCTATTCTAAGAATTAAAAAAATAAAATTAAGAGCTGATTACACCCTTAGAACTACTATCGTATTATATATCACAGGTGATCTAGGCAGATCTCCTACCCCTTTGTTCAAAAACCAAAACGAAGTCCTTGAAAAACAATGAAATAGAGTAAAAAAATCTGCAAATTCTTACACACGGGTTGGTTATTCCTCGAATGGGGGAAACAGTGGGTGTGGCGGGTCTCAGACCCATTCCAATCGATTCAGCGTCCAAAATTTAGTCGAATATGATACCCCACACGCCCAGGTACCAGAAATCCTGACACATACCAAATGGGTGGATACATTCCCATTTTGACCCATAACTTCTTCCGGTGGGTGCCAATCGTTCTGGGACACACATCATTGAATTCAGCGTCCAAAATTTAGTGGAAAATGATACCCCACACGCCTAGGTAGCAGAAATCCCGAAAACACATAATCAAATTGGGTAATAAATACCCAATTTGACCCATTACTTCTTCCAGTGGGTGCCAATTGTTCTGGGACCCATTTTATTGGATTCAGCGTTCAAAATTTAGTAGAAAATGACACCCTACTCGCCTTGGTAGCAGAAATCCCGAAAACACATATTCAAGATGGGTGTATCTATGGGGCACTACGACACTAATTTACTAATATAATATTGAGAAAACGTAGGTAATTTAGAAGGCTATAATAATTGTATTAAATTGAATTGAATGGTACGAATAAAAAGCTCGGACCTCGGACAGTAAAAAGAATTGTAGGCAACTGCTCAAAATTGGTTGCTAAGTTTAACAGCTGGTTATAAACAACAGGATATGACGATGTGTTTTGTTTGTCTATTCGGCTGAAGTCACCCACATGGGTAATAAATACCCAATTTGACCCATTACTTCTTCCAGTGGGGGCCAATTGTTCTGAGACCCATTTTATTGGATTCAGCGTCCAAAATTTAGTGGAAAATGACACCCCACTCGCCTAAATCACCCAAAATCTCGAAAATCCATTTTTCAAAAAACACATTTTGACCCCTACCCCCTCCAAATTTGGTCCGATCGGGCTGAAAAGTTTCGAGGACCCATCTCGGCTGGGAACAGACCCCTGACCCAAATTTCAGATTTTTAGAACATTTTCTACTACCAAAAACGGCGTGGACAATGGACGGCGTACGGCGGACGGCGGACGGACATTGACCTTTTTTGATCAGGACATCATGAAACGTCCAGAAAAAAATTTTGAGCCGAATCGGAGAGGTTGACCATTATCATGAAAACATAGGTTGATTATTCAAGGAATAACCAACCAAAAAAATAGGTAATAAGAATAGTCATTCTTTTGCAATATAATCATACACGTGCTTAAGTAATAATTGATTGTAAGAGGCAGCTAGACACCATTAATTTTGTAAATTAGATCGATTTTCGACTTTTCTTGGGAAACTTTTCAATTACGAGGTCAATGAAGTTTGATTGAGGAAAAGATTTGTTTTTCAATCCAAAATTTCTCAATAGATGTTGAAAAAAATGGTGAACTGAAAAATAATCTTTCAACTTTGGGGTTCTAAACTAACCGATTATACCTGCCCCATCCTGAAAACCTGGTGATTAGCTAAGAAAACACAAAAAAAAAGCGATGGCAGCAGAAGAAAAGTGTGCATAACGTCCAACACCCTTCACACTCACTGTAAACAATCATTGTGATTACATGGAGACACACTAACGCTTGGAATTGGATATTTACCTCAGTCATTACATGTTGAGCAGTGGCACACCCCTGAGTCCCCACCTCATTTCCCTCTTTCCAAAAATACTAACCTCTAACAATCAGTATGGTATCAATTCTTGTATGTCTGCTCATGTAGGGTTGGTCATAGAAAGCATAACATTTTGGTAGAAGGTTGTTGGTAGATTAAATACATGCCTAAAATCGAATTTGTTTTTGTTTCTTAATACACTTATTTTTCTACAACAAAAAAAGCAATTACTTAAATAACGTCCGTCAATGAAATTACGATTTGGTATTTTCAAAACGCCCTGAAATTTTCTTGACAAACAACTAGTGAAATTTGAAATCCCAAAAATGTTACATTTGAGAGGTTACAGGACACAAGTAGGTTCTTTAGACAGTTTTTAGCAATTAGAATTCACATAAGATGGCAGATGGTGCCAGGTTGGTGAAAGCCTTTTGACCTCAGATTGCCCTTCAGTTGTCACCTGAAGAAGATACAACAAAGGAAGAGATTGTTTTCACAAGATCAGGAGTGGGTAGGTGGGGGGTGTTTGTGAGAGTCCCTTGTGAGAGGTAACCTCCTCTTCAGAGTCGCTGTCTGTTGAACAGGTAAGGAAAAAGATCACCACACATTGAAATAATGAGACAAGCAATCCTCCTGTCCATACTCCAAGGTTTTTTTCCTGTGGCATGCCACCCTTACAGCAGAATGCGTAACCGTACCCTATTATGCTAAATAATGGTTGTGGCAGGTACTGTTGCAGGGCTACTTCCTAGTTAACCTCACCCTGACATGCCACCAATATCCACTGGAGACTTGTGTCCTTCCACACTGGTTCTGCAAGGGGAGGGGTGGACATGCAGCAACCCTTTGGCAAAGCCTCAACAGTTAGCACCCTCAAAATACAAAACTACAGTCAAAAACGCTGCAAATTCTCTCACACGGGTTGGTTATTCATCAGACCAGGCGCATGGAGACTCATTTCTTCAATATGAGGGAAACAGGGGCAAGTCAAGGACACAATTCAATCGAATCCAAAATTTCGTGGAAAATGGTACCTCACACGCCTAGATTGCCAAAAATCTCGAAAATCCATTTTTCGAAATACACATTTTGACCCCTACCCCACCCAAATTTGGTCCAGTCGAGCTGAAAAGTTTCGAGGACCAACTAGAGCCGGGAACAGACCCCTGACCCGAATTTCAGATTTTTAGAAAATTGTCCATTACCAAAAACGGCGCGGACGACAGACGGACATTTGACTTTTTTTATCTCACCTTGAAACGTTCAGCATTGCCTCACTCTGGGAGAAAAACTACTCAATTAGGGCATAGTAGAGTTGAAGCACAATGCAGAACCTCCAGCAGCAGACCATGATGTCCACTGCAAGCGGGTTTTGCATTTGAGAAGCTACAGGACTTTACACAGGAGCAAGAAGGACAGGAAGTAGGTAGCTTAGACTGTTTTCAGCAATTACGATGTATTGGTTCAAATGTACGCCAATGTTTTTAATTGGTCCTGGAACTGTTCAATACGTCGGAGGAGTCGGGTCATTTTGAGGGTTGTCGTTGACTCGGATAGGTTCACTGAAGACGGCCTGTAGATGGCGCCAGGTTGGTGGAAACCTTTTGACGACAGTTGGTCCTTTAGTTCTGTTACCTGTAAAAATTACAACAAAAGTTGAGATTGTTTGTACAAGATCAGGAGTGGGCGGGAGAGGACCTCAACCAAAGGACCACAAAGAATGTGAAAGGTACAGTATCGCCCAAATTAATGGAATCAGTGCAGCAAACATAGGAATTTTAACTTTTTGCAACAAGAAACTTTATTTACAGTAATAAAAACATCATTTTAAAACGAAATGTGACCACCCTTGTTCTTTATGATCTCATTAACACGGTTCGGCATAGACTCAACGAGTTTCCCACATGCTTCCTTGATTTTGAATGAAACCACTCCCGGATCAAGCTGGAAATCATCTTCTCCTTTGTAGTGCAATCTTCGTCGTTGAGGTGGCGTTTCAAAATTGCCCACAGGTTCTCAATGGGGTTTAAATCTGGTGAATTACCAGGCCAGTCCAATACTTGGATCTTGTTGTCCTTCATGAACTTCTGAATCGTTTTTGAAGTGTGGCATGGAGCCAAGTCATGCTGGGAGATTGCTCCTGGGGTTTTTCTGATTTCAGGTACCACTCTCTATTCCAAGATTTTTTTATATTTTTCGGAATTCATCATTCCATTACAAGGGACCAACGCTGGAGGGCCAGCATGGTTGAAGGACCCCCAAAACATCTTCTTGTCAGGATGCTTAACAAATTGGTCATAATTTATGATTTCAGTTAGTGATTCCATTAATTTGGGCGGTACTGTAAGTTGTCACCTACCCCTTGTATAATACTTCAAGGTATTTTATCCTGTGGCATGCCACCACCATGCAGCTGAGGATTGGGCGAACTCCTGGTATTCTATAAAACAGTTGTTACAGGTACAATGCCAGCAGGGGTACTACCCAGTTGGCCCATAGATGGATGGGTAGTAGTCCCAACTCAAAATATTCGCCATACTCCTGCTCCAGGAAGTAACCAACGATTGCGGATGAGTTAGCAGAGAACAGGGCAATCCAACACTAGAACACTAGATATGTAAGGAAGAGTCCGTCTTCCCTAGCATGTTTGGTGTGGAGGGCGAGCGCTTTTGACTTGAAGACGTCATTGTCAAGCCAATAACTACTCAGTAATGACGTCTTCACGTCGAAAGCGCTAGTCCACCACACCAAACTTGCTAGGTAAGACGGACTCTCTTCCTTACATATCAACATTACCTAACGCCATACTGCTTATTCCTTGGACCAGGCGCATAAAGACACATTTCTTCAACATAGGGAACATGGAAACAGTGGTGTGGTGGGCCCTGGACCAATTCCTATTGATTCAGCGTCCAAAACATGCAAGGAGAATGATACCCCACACGCCCAGGTACCAGATATCTTGAAAACACATATACAAAATGGGTAGATAGATACCCATTTTGACCCATTACCTCTTCCGGTGGGTGCCAATCATTCTGAGACCCATTTCATTGGATTCAGCGACCAAAATGTAGTGGCAAATGATACCCCACACGCCTAGGTACCAGAAATCTTGAAAACACATAAACAAAATGGGTAGATAGATACCCATTTTGACCCATGACTTCTTCCATTTGGGTGCGAATATTGTGTAATAGTACTTTCCACAGCAGTGGGGGTGAAAGGGGAGTGGCCTCAGGGGCCAGGTGGGCCCTTTCCCCACCAGGTCAAACTCTCATAACGGTACTCCCTCTATAAAACAGCCTGCACCAGTCCTTCACAAATCAGTTGCCCATGAAAGTTTCTAGTGGTGACGCCCTGACGAGCTGATGACTAACACCAGCTTCATTGGACTCTCCTAAGAAACCTAATTCTAGAGGTAATGTATCTTGAGGTAGTTTGGAAATTAAATTAGTTTTTAGCATGTTTAGTGTTGAGTAATGTGGAATATGAGAAGGTTAAATTATAGGCAAACCATACATGTGACCAGTGCAATTACAGAGCTGCACAGACAGGGCACATAAGAACTAGCTCAGACACCAAACAAATATGATTATGATCAGAGTGACTACAGAGCAGCACATGCAGGGACCCTGAAAATACACCTGAGTGCTCACACAGGCGCCAAACCATATGTCTGTGAATAGTGTGACTACACAACTGCAACAAGCCATATATATGCTTGTTCAGTTGTGTAGTCACACAGATTGCAGGCAAGGAACCATCAAAGACACCAACCTGGGAACCCTTTGTCAATGACTTTTTGAACACATGTCTATTTGTTCATGTAACTGTCTTGTCTTGTAGGTTGGTAGACCCCTTTGTAATGTGTCCTTGTTATTTAATAATAATTAATCTTGTTTCCTTGTACTTTATTCTAATTCTTGGGTATCCCTAATTCAAGCTCAGCAGTAAGTCTTGTACTTACACCCTGTTTTTCCCCTCGCTAGGTCCTTTTTTCAAATTTTTACAAATTCTCCGAATAAACCCGAATTTAATTTCCTCAGGAATTTCCTCCTTTCCTCAGAGGAATCCCTCTTTGGAATCCTCAACATGTGTACCCAGCCTAATACATTTAAATTCGAGTGAGGCTTACAAAAATGGTGGGATCTGATTGAACACACGACCCCACCTGTTACTGAGCTAGGGATTCCAAGAACTTGTGGAAGGACTCCCAACTGATGGCAAATTCCATGGCCGGTTCAAGGGAAGCCATCAGTTTATTTTCTCATGGTGAACTTCTTGTATTTATTTCTAATCTTGGAATCTAGGTACCAACCAATAATTCACGGTGAGAAAATTATTGTTAGTAGAGGGACTGGTGACAAATAATGCGGAATTCTTTGGAGAGAGGGTTGTTGTTCAGCTCAAGGGAAGCCATATTATGTTTATTTTCCCACATGAACTTCTCATATTAATTTCAAATCTTGGAAACTCAGTACCAACATAGTTTGGAAGGTTTTTCCTTTGTTGTCCCTGTACATTGAGTCCCTACATTCTCTTTAATTCTTTACAGTTGTACTATGACTTTTACCTACCCCTTGTAGTAGGAAACATTCAATTCCTCCTGTTGTTAACTATGTAACTTTTAACTTAATTCAACTTTGAAATTATACTTTGAAAATTTAAATGTAACAATTTGATTTGTCAATGATTGGTTAGGAAATTTTGTAAAAGGGAACCACTGAAGCCACCTGAGAACCCACACAGGCAACCATATCTGCGAGCAGTGTGACTACAAAGCAGCACCAAGCCATATATAGGCTTTATAGTCACACTGGTCACAGGCAGGGAACCACCAATGCAACCTGAGAATTCACACAGGCGCCAAATGATTTGCTTGTGATTGCAGGCAAGGAACCACTGAAGCCACCTGAGGACCCAAACAGGCACCAAACACTATGTCCGTGAACCGTGTGACTACAAAGCTACAACAAGCTATATATATAAATATGCTCTTGAAGCTTTGTAGTCACACTGATCGCAGGCAGGGAACCACCAATGCAACCTGAGAACTCACACAGGCGCCAAATGATTTGCTTGTGATCATTATGACTACAGAGCTTCAAGAAAAGGCCCTTGGAATAAAGATAATTCATTTTATGGAATTGTTTACTTTTTAATAAAACTCGTTCTACATTTGTATTTTGAGAATAAAATGTTACTTGAAGGGTGATACATGGGTGGCTGATGGAATAATCATTCTTAGTTTAACCTTGACTTTTGCCTTTCACTCCCAGTTTTGATCTACACATCAACAAGTCCATCCGCCAAACTGCCCAAAAAAGTTCTTAAAAAAAAAAAAATATTGGGGTTTCGTACCTTGGCTCCATTTAGACATTAGTTGTATCTAACTATTTGGAGCAATTGGAGGTGGAGTATAAGTAGAAGTGGGTTTTTTGAAAATGGGGGCATGATTAGGTGCAGATAGGTTGATTATTCAAGAAATAATTCACCAAAACCTCCGGAAGCCAATCCATTCTGGTTTCTTTCCACTTGCTACCCTTACCTCGTTATAAAGGTTCATGAAAGCGTTGATTTCAATTTCTTTCGCGTTCAATTCATCTTCTAAACTTTGAAGTTGTTGAGCAATTTGAGGGTCGTCTTTCTCCGCAAGTGAGGCCTTCATTGTCTCGTAGTTCCTGAGAATTGAACTATTTGAGTGTATCTGTCCAACGAACTACCTAATCTATCTCTTTGTAGGGTTACGGAGACATTTTTGTGTTGAAAATTGTGTCCACTTTTATGTTCCATCAATTATTGCATTTAATCATCCTACAGGTGCAAATTTCCGGGAATGTTTTTTGATCATTTTTTTTTTCGGAAAAGATGAAAAATATACATACTCTGTCATTTTCGAGAATTCGTCGTGCAAATTCATCAAAACCGTACGGAGTTGATAATTCTTATAATCGGTCGTCGCTCCTACCGTCATTGGGCTCCGCTGTTTAACTTGACCGCTTCTTGCCGCATGCCTCGAGCTGAAAGATGGTATTTATTAGTGCAAAACATATTATTATGTACTATATTTTCACTTTGTTTTCATCTTAGTTGTTCTAGTTATGGGATTCCATGCACTAATTAATAAGGACATTCAGCAGCTGTCTTCAGGATGGTACTTGACAGCACCTGTGTGAGCCACGATTCAGGCCCTAGAAGTATTGGTGCTGAGACCAGAGCTAGGCTACTGCGCAGGCGTCAGGTGTAAACTGATTCGTTGTCACTCGCTTTGACTCATTGGTCCCCAGCGTATCCTGTATTGGAGCTAACACAGCTCAGACAAGGAAAATGAGAAAAAAGGTGAGTACAGAGTGTCTGAGATCACTCAAACCGATTCAAAGTTCGATTTTTTGTGAAAAATTATATCCCACATGCCTAGTACCCGAAAAATCGCAAAAACTGAATTCCATAGAATACATTTTGACACATGCACTCTCCAAATGATGACCAATCGGGCTGAAAAGTTTGGAGACTAACTTGAGCCAAGAAGGAGTCTTTGACAAAAATGTGAAATATTGAAAAAATTTTCTACTACGGCCCAAATTTGGGGAGGGTAGGAGCCAAATTTGTTGAATACTTGATTTTCAGGACTTTCTGGGTACTAGGCATGTGAGAACTGGGGGTGGGTTTTACATCAAAGTGGGATGTTGGTGAACTCAGCGTGACACAGGAATTGTTTTTAACGCTGATTCACGTGATGCTATCCGGACCAGGAGACTCATTCCAATCAATTCAACGTCCAACATTTAGTCGAAAATGATACCCCACACGCCTAAATCGCAAAAATCCATTGATCGAATTACACTTTTGTGTTAAATCATGACAATTTGACAACTCGATTTTTTTTTTTTTTTTTTCTTAAAGAAACCTCATTTTACTAACCTTCGCTCAGCAGCAGAAACTGATTGCTCTTCTGACGCCCCCAAATTTATCAATTTGGTGAATTCATCCTTCTTGCCAAGGTTCCCTGACTGTGGACCTTTTCTGGACAATTTGATGAGCGACAAAGTCTGTTGGATTTTTGTGCCAATATTGTGCGACTTATTTGTCGACTTTCCCAAGACAAATGGAATTCGTTGGAAACTGAATTCCCTTCGGTAGCTTTTGGGGACGCATTTCATCCGGTGTGAAAGCGTTGGGATCAGATAAGTTGAGCTGGTGGCGTCAGGCACTCCTTGGGAGTTGCTGCTGAATTTTCGAACGTGTTGGCCAGCACAAACGTTTTCAGGCTTCTTGGGAGGTTCTTTGGTGGGCAAAACTCCCGGTTGATTTCTAGGACTTGCTGTTAGACTTCTTATGTGCTTTCTCTTAACATTTTTCGCAGATTTTTTTGACTCCAGACTTGCAGAGCCCATCGATTTATTCGACTTCTTATCAGCAGCCACTTTTTGAACGTGCAATCTATTGACAAGGAGCTTCTTGGGCAATTTCTTAGCCCTAGGGCCCATGAAATGATCCTTTCTAATAATTTTGGTCTCCTTACTCCTCGAACCTGACAACAACCCTTCCATAGTGTTTGAATGAATCTCGACTGAACCTAAAAATGGTGGTTCATATAAAATTGGTTTCGCTCAAAGTTCAATGAAACAACACCTGCTACAGTGAGCAACAGGTCAGCTAATTTTTCACAATTTCTACAAAATGCTGTTTATTCGTTTGAACTCACCTTCAACTGCATTTACTGATTGAGTCATTTCATTGACTATCTGTTGCATAGCTTCTTTGGGGTCATTGGCAATTGTCCCAATGAATGGTTGAATAGCCATATTTGCAGGGGCGCCTGACAAAAACCATACGCTGCCATACATACACTCTTCATACACTCTTACAATCTACATAGTCATTAGTCATACACTCTTATAAACTAATGATTGTTGCATCACCATACTTCCACTCACTTGTATTATGGTTTTTTGGCCAGTATGTAACAACGTTTGCGCTGGACAACTTTTCTTCCACATTCTAAAAACATACATTAAATAGAAGAAGGTTTACTGGTTTACACTTGCCCACCACGGACATAACATAAAGAAATAATATATATTAATAATAATTTGTATTCGTGACGTAGTAAAGTACTCGTATTTTAGTTCGTCTGTTTTCCTGTCCTGTGTAATCTCAAGGACGCTATCGAAAAATGTATGAACAGGAACCAATCTTCACCAATGGAGGGTATCAGCCTTGATGCAAAATGGTTCGTGTCAAGGGAAACGTTCCCGTAAAAAATGGTAACAACGCCAACGATTTATAGTATTCTTCACTAAACAAATTTTATGGAAAAGAGCTATGAACAAATAGATTTCAACTTCATGCGTAGCTAAGAAAAAGAACGAATTCTGAAAACCAATTTCAATGAAGTGGGCGTCCAGCTGATGTGAATGATTGCAGATCCATGCAGAAGAGATTCAAATCCCCCGCCTGATGGCACAGCGAAGGTTTACCTACGCAATGAACGTAAGTGTCTCAAATAGCAAGAATGCAGCCCTAAAATAGCTAATATGTATAAATAGCTGACATCTATTAGTCGAAAATTGAATTCTGTTTGTTAAACGATTAAATTTATACGTCAATAGTTGAAATCTGTTAGTCAAAAGTTGAAATCTATTTGTCCAATGTCAAAAATGTATACATTTGTCAAAAGTTGTCACTTAATGTATCAATAATCCTGTATATATGCCTGTCTAAGGAGCGAGTTGTGCAATACTAAATAAAACTCATAATTACATATGTTCTGTATGATGTATGTGAAGTACAGGGAGAGGTTTCATCATCCCAAACAAAAACATTTTGTAGAAAGGAACAAATTGACTACAAGTATAGACAAATAGATCAAGCGGAACGAAAAAAGAAACCTGAAAATCAACCAATTAATGTCACAACCAAAAACAAATTACAATAAAGTGGACGTCCAGCTGCTATGGATGATTATGCCACCCATGCAGAAGAGATTCTAGACCCCCCCGCCTACAGGCCCAGCGCTTGTTTACCTACGCAGTGAACGTGGATGCCTCAAATAGCAAGAATGCAGCCCTAAAATCGCTAATATGTATAAATAGTTAGTAAATAGCAGTCCATTTGTCAAAAAGTTAAATTTATCTGACAATAGTTGAAATCTGTTAGTCAAAAGTTGAAATATATTTTTCAAAGGTTCAAATTTATCTGTTGAAAGTTGTATTTATGGCTGTCTAAGGAGCAAGTTATGCAACACTCAAAGTTATATTATTTGAATGATGTATGTGAAGTCCAGGGAGAGGTTCCATCGACTATTCAGTTTGAATCACTTCATTTTACCACTGAAATCTTTAGAGCTGAACGGCTTCTTAATGGCACACTTCAGACATGTGACACAAACACATTGTTGGCAGGCAGTATCACTAACTTGAGGTCACTTTACAAAATGCCTTAAAAAAGTAATACGTCCATTGTACCTCCAAGTCGGTGCCAGTTGGGCAGCTTGTGGTCAAGTTTACCATTGGTACAGCACCCCCTTTCCCCAACATAACCAAAGATTCCTACTGAACATTAGCTAGTAACCACAAATCCCTTTGCAAATAGCCAGTATGCAAGACTAGCCAGCTGTGATGCGACCTGTCCCCGGACTGACTACCTATTCTAAGAATTAAAAAAATAAAATTAAGAGCTGATTACACCCTTAGAACTACTATCATATTATTATATCACAGGTGATCTAGGCAGATCTCCTACCCCTTTGTTCAAAAACCAAAACGAAGTTTGCAATATAATCATACACGTGCTTAAGTAATAATTGATCGTTAGAGGCAGCTAGACACCATTAATTTTGTAAATTAGATCAATTTTTGACTTTTCTTGAGAAACTTTTCAATTACAAGGTCAATGAAGTTTGATTGAGGAAAAGATTTGTTTTTCAACCCGAAATTTCTCAATAGATATTGAAAAAATGGTGAACTGAAAAATAATCTTTCAACTTTGGGGTTCTAAACTAACCGATTATACCTGCCCCATCCTGAAAACCTGGTGATTAGCTAAGAAAACACTAAAAAAAAAAGCGATGGCAGCAGAAGAAAAGTGTGCATAACATCCAACACCCTTCACACTCACTGTAAACAATCATAGTGATTACACGGAGACACACTAACGCTTGGAATTAGATATTTACCTCAGTCATTGCATGTTGAGCAGTGGCACACCCCTGAGTCCTCACCTCATTTCCCTCTTTCCAAAAATACTAACCTCTAACAATCAGTATGGTATCAATTCTTGTACGTCTGCTCATGTAGGGTTGGTCATAGAAAGCATAACATTTTGGTAAAGAATATTACCTCACATTATTCTTTCTTTCTGCTTTTGCTCCTTATGATTACTCCGTTAAAGCACTTAAATCATCAGGAATCACTTTATGCTGCCATCAACATACCATCGTCACCTTAACGTTTTCTTCACTCAAACTTGGTTTAGTTAAATGAGAACCGGTGTAGAGCATCTTCATGTAAGCAACTTGATTCCGCAAAACTAAGCATCTATCTTCCGCTTTTGCCAGTTCATCTTCCAGTTCTGCCTCATTATAAGAGATATTTCTTAGAAGATTGAGAACCCTCGGGAAAAACACAATATTGAGAGAAGTTTTAACATCTGCAGTACATTACATTTTACCTGTAATACGCCCATCTCGGTCTTTTTCCTTGGGACAGCTTTTCATGCTCTCGTTTGACGATGCGTATGATGCATCTGGATAGAAAAAACGGTGAAAGGGCAAATGATTTTGAATGCTATCAGAGGAACTCGCCTAAATGCCTTAAAGTATTTCAGAACTAAATTTATAGTAACTGGTAAACTTCAAAAAACGTTTATAGTAATGAGCAAGGCACTCAGTTTAATCAGAAGTTATAATTTAAAAGAACTTACTGCTTTGTACGTTCATGGCATATTCCATGTAAGAATTTGGCTCCCAGGAGTCCATACTCCAATTTGTTCAAAGCCAACGCTATAACCCAATTTTAATTTTTCATTCTTTTGACAAAAATTTAGAAAGTTTTACCAAATTACGGCACCAAACCTAATTTAGAAGCGAGTAAACAACTATAAAGGAGAATACTGTAACCCATGGATTCATGCTTCTGTAGTAAGGTAGATTACTGAAGTCATGTTTCGTAATTGGAACCAAAAATGTATTTCGACTGAATCCTAAATATATTGGAATTGAACGGTTAAACATAAAAAATATACATACGTATAATACAAACTAAAACCAAATTATTTTTGACCATTGGTACGATTCCACACAATAACAATTCCTTGGCTGTCGCTAGTGCTCAATAATGATTCGTCATAATTAAAACTGACGCCCAGAACAGGGCCGGAATGGCCTTGGAGTTTGTTGACGACACTTTTATTCGCATTGTCATGCTCGACGTCAATGAAATATACACAGAAATCTTCACTACCTGTAACTGAAGAAGAAATTAACGTTAGAGGGGAGAATAGGAAGAGTCACTGAGAATGAATTAAAAAAACCAGTCATGCCACACTCCAGCTAAGATAATTAACGTAGTCTTTACTAAAAACATCATTGGTGAAAGGTGTCCCACGAGTTGCACCCCCTCCCCTTCTAAAATAGTCCAAATGGGAGAATTTTCGTATTTTCTTGCAAGGATCTCAAATATCATATTAGCAAACCCCGCGGAACCAACAGTAACTTTCTTATTTTAAATGAATGCCCCAAAGTAGTTATTGCAGATTTGGATTCCACCCAAAATTTCAAGAAAATCTGATCCCTTCGACAATTTTCTTGATGTCTCGCAACTGGTTCAGCGAGCACGCAAAGTTGCCCCAAATTGTCAAAAAAATAGTGGATAATGGTGAAATCTCATGCGGGCTCATGAATTTTTATTGTTTTTTAACGATGATTCACATGATGCTAACCATTTCTTGGTTAGACTCAGTGTTTGCGATATAATGACCAATATTCGTTCATTTTGCGTGAAAACATTTTTCATCATGTGTTTCTAGAACATGGAGAGTTATTAAGAACGCTGCAAATTTTTTCACAGGGGGTGGCTATTCCTCAGACCAGGAGCATCAAGACTTATTCCAATCAATTCAGCGTCTAACATTTAGTGGGAAATGATACCCCTCTCGAAAATACACATTCAAAATGGGTAGATAGATACCCATTTAGTCCCACAACCTCTTTAGGTGAGCGGTAATCGTTCTGGGACCTATTTCATTCGATTCAGCACCCAACATTTAGTAGAAAATGATAACCCACACGCCTAGGTCGCCCAAAATAACGAAAATACATTTTTGAAAATAGACATTTTGACTCCTACTCCCCCAAATTTGGTCCGATCGGGCTGTCTCGAAAACCAACTGGAGCCGGAAACGGGTACCTGACCCGAATATCAGATTTAGGTCAGGTTTCATCGTCCAAAATTTAGTGGAAAATGATACCCCTCACCCCTATGTACCAGAAATATCGAAACTATTGAAATAGGTAGGCCTGCCCATCACCAGCGGGCGTCAATATTGGTCTGAGATCCTTCTGGGTTTCATTTGATTCAAAGTCCGATTATAGTCGAAAATGATACCCCACTCGCCTAAGCCGTCGAAAATCCATTTTTTGTTTGTAAAACACATTCCACCCCTACCACCCCTTATTTTGGTCCGAACGGGTTGAAAAGTTTCGAGGACCAACTAGAGCCCGTAACGGGCTAACACCAAAGTTTCAGATTTTTAGAATATTTTTAACACCAAAGTCGGCGTGGTCGGCGGACGGACATTTGCTTGTTTTGATCTAGGCACCTTGAAACGTCATGAATCGGAGAGATTGACTATCTGCATGAAATTATAGGTTGATTATTCATGGAATGATCAACCGAAATCCTACAAACCTATAATATTCTATGTTTAAATGCGCTAAAATGTGCCTTTTTCACGCAAAATAAATGGATTTCGGTCATTTTGCCGCAAAAATTTAGTCGAACCAATATAGCATATTGTAAATCAGCGTTAAAAATCATGAAAATGTATGTGTCACACAATGGAGTTCACATTTTCACTAGGCGCGTCATCAAGAAATTGGATTGAGGGATCACATTCTCATGAAATTTCGGGTAGGATCCGAATCTGAATGTGCAATATGAAATTCGGGTTCTCATTAAAATTAATAAAGTTAGTGCCACTTGCGCTGGGTACGTATGTATGATATTTGAGATCTTTGCAAAAAATATGTAGATTAAAAAATCGTTTAGTTTACTCCCATTTGGACGATTTGAGGAGGAGGAGGGGGGACAACTCGTGCGACATCCTGCATGAAACATACCGACGCAGGCTCCTTTTCTAAAAGACATAATCGGGCAAAATGTGGACTTTATGTTGGAGACAGGTGTATGCTTGATGTGGAAGGCTTTCTTCAGTTCGAGCCTTTTATCTGCCACCCTGTAAAACGATGAAATTAACACTTATTAATTTTTACAGAAGAGAAAAGGAGTAAGTTAGCACACACCGTCTCTTTTTGAAGTTTGAATCAGTAAATACCTGTACAGGCGAAGAGAGTTGTCAGCAATGTTCACAAGCAGGGACGGATCTTTGGTTTCTCTACTAACCCAAGATCTCCAGTTGACACTCGTAATTGGTGCGTTCAATCCTGAAAAAATTCTTCGCAATTTGGACAACTGCCCAGTTTTCATGTCGTAACGAAAAAGCATCAGGTAGCCCTGGAAGAAAAATATTAGTGGCGCGTCAGATTGGAAGTTCCTAGTTCTAAGGGAGAATTTACCGTGTGATGACAAAAGCATTCACCTGATCGTTACCAGCCCATAAGCTCGCACCGTCGGACTCAAAGGCCATGCATAGGACCCGACCTCCCATTGTACTTGAATATTTGATACCTGTGGAGATATTGATGACTTCCACTTGACCGTTGGTATTACCAGTCTGAGATCACTATAGGAAAATAATTGCAGATGAGCGCGATAATTTCAGAATCAAACCTTAGAGTTTGTACCAAAATTTGTCTAGGCACCCTGTATAAGTATTGGAAGGATACAATCACGACGTTATTATTAACGGGATGGAATAAGCAGCACAGAAGGTGAGTTGAGCCTTTGATTGACCGAATGCACTTGTACGTAGCAGTGTCCCAGACACAAAGCTGACCATCCATCGAGCTGGAGACAAGCAGATCATTGGATACCGACCAATCACAACCTGAAATTTGAAAATAGAATGTACAATGTTATACGGTTCATCGTCAAGAAATAGCACATCCTACAAAGAGACGAATACTGCACCTGTGACTGGTCCAGTGTGGCCTTTCAACATGCACTCAAGCGTCGGTGGTTGACTCAATACGTTGCAGATGGAAACGGTGCAGTCGTCTGATATACAACACAACCTTGCTCGATCGTTGTTGGCGAACTTCAACATTGTAACAGCCGCCGAGTGCTGTACGAACAAACGCAACAAAGCATTACTAGAAAGCACAGGCAACTGACGGTTTTCCTGACAATAATAAAATACGAATGTCTGGAGACAACTGCACCATTAGTACGCCAAGTCCCGCTAGACCTCAGCGCAGTCCTGATAAGGCCCAGTTATCACCTTATCATAGTCTCAACTGGCAGCCTTGGATCCGGGACAGAATCTATCTTTGCTCCCTGTGCAACCTCGGCGTTGATGAAACAACGGAGCATTTTCTGGCGGAGTGTCCAATTTTGGGATACGTGCGGATCAGATGTTTTGGCAGGGCTTCACTGACTGGGGAGGAGCTGATTGAGGTCCTGAATGGCCCGGACTGGTCTGGTCTTAGCTCCTATGTACTACCGCGAGGCCTGGCGATATAGGAATTTTCTTGTTTCCAAATTTAACCATAATAGGTAGAAACATTTTAAATCAATGCCCGTCCAATGGTCCTTCTGTAATTTTAGTTCCGCGCCTTTATTCACTATTTATTTGTATGTATACTGTATATTTTTCTTTCGTCCTAAGTCTAGTCAGAATGAATATACTATTAATACTTAACAAAAGATTACTATTTATTACTATTACTAAGATCGTAGGAAATACGAGTAAGACGGAACCTCCGCTGACGGCCTTGGTCCAAAGCGCACCATGTTGTGAGTTATATTGTGATATTTTGTTATTCAGTAAATAAATATGTTATTCATTCATTCATTCCTTATCATAGTAGTTGTAACTTATTTTTTCTGAGATACTTATACTCATTGTAGGAACGTTTTCTGTGCAATAAAAAAATGTATTCTATTCTTAAAATGACTACTATTCTATCCTGGTGATTGCTGGAGCCTCTATTTCTGCATACCCGCTCTCATAGGTGTACCTATTATATACTGTGGGGATGAGGCCAGTCACAATAGACTCAAGGTAACAAAAATTTGGATAAGGACATACACCCGCCATTACATGTTAAGTAGCTCCTAGACGGCCAGTCTGATTGATCAAATGATCGAACAAAACGGACTGAAGTAAGCCTCAATCATTTCTTCAGTCGTTAGATCAAAAAAATGCTAAACGCCCTCTTCAGTGGTTAGTCAAAATCAAAATTTCTATCAGTCTCCTTCAGCAGTTGACTCAATCGTCTAACACGCTTCTAGATGCTCAGTAACGACTGTCTCAATCGACTGATCAACCAGTCTGATTGATCAAAAGATCGAACAAAACAGACTGAAGTGAGCCTCAATCATTTCTTCAGTCGTTAGATCAAAACAATGCTAAATGCCCTCGTCGGTGGTTAGTCAAAATCAAAATTTCTATCAGTCTCCTTCAGCAGTTGACTCAATCGTCTAACACGCTTCTAGATGCTCAGTGACGACTGTCTCCATCGACTGATCAACCAGTTTCGATCAAAAGACAGACCGTCTAGTGGCTACATAAAAATGCACAATGTAGGTAGGTATTTTTTAACCATTGATATGTATGTAGGTACCTAACTTAAGACCTCGAATTCTGGGCCATTAGATAGATCGATTCAATGTTTTATTGTTTAAACAATAGTTTTTCACAATGAATTACATTAAAAATTAAAATACAATGGCTCTTCTAAAAACATTAAAATGAAAGTTTAGGACTGATTGTTGAATCTGCAACAATTGATTAACAGACAAGAAAAGGCTATTAGGCTTAAATTGAACATGACCTCTATTAATCAATCAGGAACCCGTCAAAATTATAAGCGCTCTCTGCCTGAGTACCGTTTGAAGAAACCCTATTAACCTGCGGATCATGCCGTTCTCTTCGAAGAGAAGAAGCGAAAAGAAGTTGGTTTCCTCAAGAAGGAAGACCCCAAAGATTTGGAACGCTCGTACGAAAACACTGAATAGGCCGCGATGGTATGGATGAGTTGCAGATGGAACACGGCGCCGAGCTCTCGAATAGATTTTTAATGCGATGAAGAATTATTCTGCTGGCCCTCGGGTTTGCGCATCTTATTTGGCGTAAAAGTCTTTTGTAGAATAATGGCAGGTCTTCGGAGAGATATGGTGCACATTGCCCCAACAGAGGTCTCTTGGGCAGTAGTTGAATGAGGAAGTAGCCGCCCTCTCCACATCTGCCTTGAGCATAGTTGATAGCAGGAGATCCAGGAAACAAGGTGTTGTCCCCTTTAAAGCCGCAGCAGCTTGTGATGTCCACATGTCCCCTAATTCAGCCTCCTCCAGAGATGCCCTCAGTTGCAAGGCCCAGTTGAATCTAGGGTCCAGGAAGCTCTCTGAAATGGCCGTTAGTCTCTCAAAGCACACTCATCGAAGCCTCTCCCGTGTATGCTGAGCAGCTTGATCCACCAGCCGAACACAGCTTTTACGATCGGGAACCTTTGGTGGCAGAGGCCCAGCTCTGATCTGACGACGTAATCCGGAGAATTAAATGACAATCCCAAAAGAGACTTGAAAGCTCTAACCTGGACACGTTCCAAGCACCATTCGGGCTGGCTACCGGACTCGTCCTTCTTCTTGCTGAGACGGATTTTTCTGCGCAAAAACCGTTACGGGGGGTACCTACATAACATGTGGAATGACAGGAACCCCTACCTGTAACGTGTTTTTGGTGGGTTTCCCGCCCTTCACACGATAGTACACAACATGAATCAGCAAAAAGGATCTCCTTTACGAATTACTATTGTTATAGATTCCTACCATTTTACAGAGTTTAGAGGAGTCATATTATTGTTAATCTTCTGATTTAACGTTGAATAGATTTTTTGCCTAAAAAACGACTGGACTGGTGTTGAACCGCAGCAGAACAGAACTTTGTTGTAAGTACCTACCTCATAGGGCGTCTAGAGAAACACTGCTTGACTGGTATAACAGTAAAAACGGGGCCGCTATCAAGGAAGAAATAAGGCTGCCCTGAGGTCTACCAGGACTTGGCGAACTATTAGTGCAGTTGTCCACAGACCTTCGTGAACAAAATACCCCAGCTCCAGCAAACCTGATCAAATATGTGATGAACTCCAACGAAAGCGTAGTTTTCATGCAGAGTACTGTATTGAGTTTTGGTCGGTGAGAGCACATCTTCGCTGTAATGAGAGGCGGCATCGTCGAGTTCTCTGGGCAGCGAACCGACCCATTCAGTGCACTGATTGCTTTCAGAGCTTGCCTGTCAAGTAAAATTAATGGTAAGCTTGATGTTCTGGATGTACAAAAACTGTTTGACGTCGAGATACTCACTCTGGTGGTGGTGACAGTACTTAGACGTCTCAAACTGATTTGATCAAAAGAAGAACCATAACGCCCTTGGAGAAGCGTCGCGCGTATTTTGAGGTATTGTTTCCAGAGTGCGGTGTCTTTGTCTCCACCAAATTCTCGTAGCAGCTGGTTTCGCCTTCTGATGTAGAGAGTTCCTGCAAAAGAATGAGAATAGACCGTAGTAAGGCTCCAGAACTTATAAACGGAATACTCCTGTAAATCAAGGGCCTGGACAGGGGAAGCCTAATCGGTGGCATTTCAACCCGACGTTTGACTAAATAATGAATAAGTATTTTAGTCGAAGCTAAAACTAACCTAAACACAGAACCACTTACTGAAATTTGGGGATCCTCTCGCACGATGAGCATTGTAGCGAGCGTCCAGAGCAAACACCTGTTGCTGCCAGAATACTGACATTGAGAATCGTCTTTCTGACTTGTTATCCACCAGTCACGGACGTATCAATAGAAATATGACGGGTCGTCTTCAATTCCCTTGAAGTCTACGCAGGAAAAGGTAAAAACATGATGACGGTACAATTCAATTCCAGAGGCATCAAGAACATACATAAATACAAATTATCTTATTTGCTTACTTAATCATGTACGATGCATTACGTGTAACCTAATTCGCATGGTTTGTTCGGCTACCTTGTATGTACATGTACTAGTAAAGAATAAACGTATGATAATAACGATTATGCCACTGATTAGTTCTTGAGTTCCATGGGTCGACAGATGGGTGACACAACACGCACAACCAGCCGATCAAAGTGATTACTGATAAGATAAGGAATCAATCTAAACAATAGAGTTAGCATCCCATTGCTGTGCATATAAAAGTCAAGTCGAGTCTTGTTTTGCAGGCTTCATTCCCGCCATCTGCTCAGTGCAATCCTTTTCCATTTTCATGAATTGATTTTGGAGATGAAACATCGCTGGGAATACATCGATATTTACATCAAGCGATACCCATCGATACAGGAGACAAATCGAACCAAAAACATCGAAATTTAGAATCATCAAACCTCTGTTAAAAAACCAATATTAATAATATGTGGGTAAGGGATGCTGCAAACAATAAACTTAGTAAGAAAACACTCTTCTTTTGTTAATCCTGCAATTATAATTAAAATTTTGTATAGTTTTAAACAAATCCCCGACGTGCAGTAAAAATAGTTTTGAAAGGGTTTTCCACTCAAGCCTTTTCCGCTCTTTAATCAAAATGAGCCCAGTTTATGACAAATTCGCTCACAAGGTACCTACCTAATGGCAACTCGACTAAGTTCCTGGAATAATGAGCGCATTTCCTCCCAAAATTTGAATATTGACAATATGAATATGTCTAAAAGACACTTTTTCCTCTATTTTGAGTAATGGAACGATGAGAACCTCTGGGAAGATGATAAATTGTTAATGTTACTAACTCGGAATAGACAACAAACAGAAATTGTTGAACTGACGAGAGTCCGACACAATACATCGACATCGGCTTCCTAAACATCGATGAACAATATCGATGAAAAACATCGAACATACGTGCGAATACATCGGTGTTTCGATAGTATCGAACATCGATGGTCATCCTGTTTGTTTTTGTTTAGTTTTGCATCGCAAGCAGTTCGACGTACTTTTACCGATGAAAAGTGCGAACGAAGTACGAATTTCGTTGAATTTGTGTCACCAGTTTCCTAAAGTTTATAACCCTCACTCATCTGCCCTTTTATTATCCGGTAAGGTGAGAAAATGAGAATGTTATTTCGGTTCCACGTTCCTAATCGGTGGGATCTTCAGTTATAGAAGTTCATAAAAGCAGTTTGTGCACTTTTGTGCTGACTTGACAACAGACGCAGGAGGACTTTTTCTCCCGAAGAATGTGGTTGACAAAATGGGCATGAACGCGATTGACAAAAGGTGAGTAAGTATACGGTGAGGTGTCATGTTCACGATAGAGCATGCTCCTTGAATTTTAGTTTACTCAATTTATGGCTAGTTCGTTTACTACCAATCATCTTCCGCTTATCCATTAGGATTGGATCACGTTGTAACACGCTGTGGTAATCCCCACGCAGGTTGCTGTTCTTCATGGGATTCTCATGTTTCTTCATACATTCAGTGCAATTTTACAGTCAATTTTATTATTAAATTGGAGTTTTGTCAGCATCTGTAGGTGAAATACCCACAAAAATTGGAGCTCCTTCTCGAACTCGACAAAAAAGCCCATTGGAATGAAATATCTGCGGGAAATAGTCACGGTCATAGTAGAAAAGTGTGATGGAAGAAGACGCCGGCAGACTACTTGGACTTCTGGGCCTAAGAACGAATGGTATATAAGCTGTCTTCGTGAATTTAAGAAGCTGAGTGAATTTTACATCAATTAAAATGGCGATCACCACTCAGACTAATCGCTATGGAAAGCAGTAAACCACTTCAAAATACCAGTAATCAAGGCACCCCATGAAAGAGATGGCCAATGTTGAAAGATAATTAGGCAGAGGATGTATTTGCTGGACACTTGGCCAATGTATTCATGTAACCCTTGGAGGAAATAATTCTAGCCGATTTCTTGACCAGAATACATATATTACCGTCATGAAGGTATTCAAAGACCCCCAAGAAAGCAGCAGATTTTGATCCAAGCACTGGTCATCTGAAGCAACTGTATACTGCTGACTGGGTGTTGACAGCAATCCTCACTTAGATGATGAGCGCTTCGTTTTGTAATAAATAGCAACAGCTATGGAAGGAAAAATCGGAGGTAATCATACTAACAGGAGAAAGCACTTTGTGTAGGCCTATCTTTGCTGTTTGAAGAACGTAAGCTGACACCTAGCCATCAGTTCGGATTCTGACAAGTGCGAATTGTACACATTTTCATTGAAGCCTTAGAACAGAAGAAATCCAGCCATGTTTTATTCGATGTTACTGAAAGATTGGGTACAGTTTGGCGCGATGGCCTAAACATAGACGGCATAAAGATAGAAAACAGCTACCATACCTACCTAGATAACAGCTGGGATCATACCTCACTGAATGGTAATTCCGAATTGAGTAGATTCGAGCTGGTGCTTCACAGGGGAACATACTTGGACCACTCTTGCACCTCCTCTACACCAGCGAGCTGCCAGTAAGCGAAGGTGGTGACCGATACCTTTTGCAGATGTCACTGCAGTCTTTGAGGGAACCATCAACCAGGAAGCCATCATCAAGCTAAACCAATTCACCAGAAACATTGAAAAATGGAGGATTATTACTCTAATCCGTCTATCCGGGTAGACATTCTTCCCCGGTAGACTCTACCTACGCCAGATACGCGCTTCATCGATTGAAATACCTCGTGAGTCGTAACGTTTTCGTAACAAGTTCTAGTTCTTGTGAAAATCCCTTCTTTAACACCCTGGGTGTCCGATGAAGGTCGCCGGATGCGGATTGAACGATTTTAAACGCGCAGTATTTTTGATGTATGCAGGTAGGGTCGGCCAGGCCTTCAGATGAAATGAAAGTGTTCAAATGAACGAGACTAGGTCGGTACATGTCGATTTTGCCAATTTGAGCGTCAGTTACGAACCAACTTATCTAAATTATAAGGTCATCCAATGTTCAAATGAATCGATGTATGTGGAAATGACTTTAGATGCGAATGTATGCTGGAAAGCGCATGTTGGAAAGATATAAAGAGGGTGATTTAACACTCGGAAAGATGAATTGGTTGATGGATAGACGATGGAAATTTTCCCTCCACGACCAAGACCTGAAGCCAGAATGAATCCATGTGGCACATCTGAGGGACTTTACTGCTCGCAGCAATACAGAAATTCTGCAACGTGCCAGTAGCGCTATAAACGCCCTAGTACGTTCGCAACGACAGGCTCTACCATGACCAAGATATGGAGACTGTTGAAGAAATCACCAAGAAATATACCGTCGCATGAGCGCCTAAAAGGCTTTGTCAACCCAGAAGCAGTTAATTGCTTGACGACGACCTCGTGAGGAGACTGAAGAGGACTCAACCACATGAACTGGCGCCGTGACTCATGTGGTGTACCTGTTTTCTATAAACTTTAATTTTTTATATTAAATCAATTCAGAATACTGTTACTTATAGCCCTTATGAAGCCTGATGTAACTCATAAATGTATAAACGAATTGAATAATAATAAATAAAATTGGATGAAATGGCTTGTCAGTGATGTCTTCACGTCCAAAACACCAAACATGTTAAGTAACAGTGGATGCTCCCCCTGATGTAGCTGCATGGCCTAACGGAGTATTATTTAATACCTACAAAAAAAAAAGGGACTACTTAGGTATATTTCTATGGCGCGACCCCTTATCACCCACCTGCACTTAAGTGGAGATTGCTGATCTTGATCATGTTTGCGAAATAAAGCGAAAAAATCATCTAAAATGAACTGTCTGGACTAGTGATTTACTAATTTGCTTTCAATAAGTAATCTGCTTGTCACTCAAAAGATTTCACATAGACTGTCCGAAGTTGTTGGTACAACAAAGACGTTTGGGTGAATTTGGTAAAACCTTTCATAATACCATCAATACTGCTGTTGTAATCGTTTTATGGTTTTCAGTGGTAGCGAGTTGCCCCAGGATGACGATCCCTGGGATATCGACTCCGATACCGACGAAGAGGAGGAAATTAACGACGATGGCCTTCTCACGATGTTGGTAAGGCTTTTTTGACTGCCACAATGGTATCAACTTTATGAGCCACCACATGACGAATACAACTTTTCTTGGTAGAAATTACTTTGCCCCAATCAAGGCTCCTTTGAGGATCCCCCTCCTAGGCCATTTTGGGAGCTAATAGCGCATATGACCACCCATGTAAATCCAGCTCAATCTGTCAGTAAATGGGAGGTTGACATGCAACACAGACCTTACCTGAAAACGCTGCGAATTCATTTATTGAGGTGGGTTTTTCTCCGGACCAGGAGCAAGGAGACTATTCCAATCGCTTCTGGGTCCAAAATTTAGTGGAAAATGATATCATATATGCCAATGTGCCAGAAATCTCGAAAACCTGCATTTGAAATAGATAGATGGATGCCAATTTTGACCCATAACCTCTTCCGGTGGCCATCAATCGTTCTGGGACCCGTCTCATTGGATTCAGCGTCCAAAACATAGTCGAAAATGATACCCCACACGCATAGATCGCCAAAAAGGATCAATTCTGAAACCAAAATCTGAAATTCGGGTCAGGTACCCGTTCCCGGCTCCAGTTGGTCCTCGTAAACGCCCGATCGTACCAAAATTGGGGGAGTAGGGGTCAAAATGTGTATTTTGAAAAATTGATTTTCGGCAATCTAGGCGTGTGGGGTATCATTTTCGACTAAATTTTGGATGCTGAATCCAACGAGACGGGTCCCAGAACGATTGACGCCCACCCGAAGAGGTTATGGGTCAAAATGGGTATCTATTACCCATTTTGAATAATTATGTGTCTTAGATATTTCTTGTACCTAGGCGTGTGAGGTATCATTTTCCACAAAATTTCGGACGCAGAATCGATTCGAATAAGGCTCCATGCTGCTGTGCGAGGAATAGCGAACCTCTCTGAATGAATTTACAGAGTTGAAGTAACGCTCAATTTGAAAAGCTTCAATAATAACTCATTCTTGTGGGATAAGCACTTCTTTTCTTTCGTCAGGTGAGGAAATCGTACTTGAAACATCTCGAAAGGTGCCTAAAAAAGAACTATGAGGAATCCATCGACAAGAAGCCAATTCCTCCATCAGAGCTAACTGATGTGATCAACTTTCACGCTCAATTTCTCGAAAAACGAGCCCTCAAGGCTTCCGTGCGGGTTGGCGTCTACCAACGTCATATGGTCAAAGCGGTATGTTCACAAAATGTAATTATTGTAAAATATTGTAAATGCAATAATATTCGCTCGACGTCAAATGCTTTTTCTTTTCTTTTAGATTGATGAAATCAAGAAGGCAACCAAAAGGAATGCAATTCATTCAGCTTTCAGCCGGAGGAAGTTACGGAAAAAAAGGAGTGTCGACCAAGTCACGCAGACTGAGGACAGTAAAAAACCAGAGAAGACTGATGTGCAAAATATGCTCTCTAGCGCATTTGGGTTCAGCCCAGGATATTCCGGGGAGAACGAAAGGATAGACTCGTACGAAGAGCTTCTCAACATTTTGACGGCTTCTCCAAACCTGAAGGAGTCTCAGGCCAAGATCCGTCAGGAAGATGACTCCATGATTGAGCATTACGATATTTCCCAAGAGGTCACGATTTGCCGCAATAGTAGCTTTCAGGCTTCTCCCAAGCGTATGAACTTGGACAAGCGGTTGGAGGAGTTGGGGTTGTGGTGTGATGTTGAGGACCCTCCCAGGCCAGATCCGTCCGTGGACGCCAAGGTCGGTGGGACTGTTGCCAACGCCATCTTGCCCTGGTCGCTCGAGGATGACCAACCAACGACCAGAGACTCGTTCGATGATTTGACTCTCAAGATGGTCAAACAAGGACGCGTGCCTTCAAACTGGTCCGAAGAACTGGCGCTACAAACTCAGCTGGTCGAATCGATCCTTCGGCGGAAATCCCCTTTCAAACGCGCCCTTATTGAAAGGAGGTTCAAAGATTTGTTTGGTGTTTTCTCAGAACCAACCTTCAAACCCGCACACGTCGTAGAAGCCCCCAAACCAGACCCGGTCGACTCGTTGGAGTCGCGGCGGAATTTCGCTGGACACGTCGTCAAAGCGCTCACACCATTCTACATCGAAGGGAGGATCGGATCCCGAGACGTCTTCAAAACCCTCGCTAAACGTATCACTGGTCGTTTGCTCAACAGGTCCACATATCCAGGTATTGCTACTTTTGTTCTGTGTAGTCTCGTACATACAATAAGATACCGGTCACACGTTCATAGAAGCTGTGTGTAAAAAAGTTGGTTAGCGTTGAGACATCATATTGACCATTTTCTCTAGATCTGTCTACAATATCCCTAAAGGAACACACATGAGAAGTCCTTATACTTTCCAGACTATGAAAAAACCAGTATGTCTGGCAACACTGTTAAGGTGGATCCGCACAGGGACACTTATTGCGGTATAGCGAGAGCTGAGAGCTCATGAGAGATGTTTGGATCCCTCCTAGAGTAGTTGCTCGTGGTGTTCTCGCGTTTTTCCTTCTCGCTAGACGTGTGGACAGTTCCTCAACCGTTCTAGAGACAGGTCTCGGGAACTTTCTCCTGGGTTATAACTTGTTGCGAGAGCGCCGCGTAGCTCAGTTGTGTCAAATCGATAGATAGACTGCAGCGGGCTCCCGAGCTCCGAGAGAGAGGACAGAGTCTAATGTGTTTCTCACCCCAATGCAAGGAAATGAGCCACAATTATAAGGACAGCTCACCCACACCCCATGGGTTATGCTTCTCCCCCCCACTGCAAGCAGTGAGGATACGGTCTTAACAGACCGGAATGATTGTCCCTTCATTCAGCAAGGCTTGGATAGGGAGTAGTAAACTGCTCCCCCCAAGTACCGACTTGAGATAGATCGTGCGTTCTAGCTTGAGCAAAGTGGTTCCCGAGTGTTACATCTCAACTCCCAGAGCCGGTCTATATTGGTACATCCTACACGGATGTATGTAGCACAGGCCTTCCCATTATAGGCCCCTTCATTGGGTGAAGCCCTCTGGCTAGGGTATGCCTCAACCACGACCCCCGCAAACGGTCATTTATTTCGGACCGTAGTTTCCTACCTCAATTGGGGAGGCCGACCGGTGAAGCTTTGCCGAAGCAATGCCTCTGTGGCCAGGGGCTCCCCCCCACCCGCGGTTTATCAGCGCCCTAACGACCGTAACTTCCTATAAGGGCTAACTGGCTAATAGCCCCGTGACAATAGAGGCTTTGGTTGTGCATTACATGAATCTACGTAGAATACTTGCTGTTATGTTGAAAACCAAACGAACGGTTCAAAATATCAACGATATTGAGGTTGTAATAAATAGAATCGACGAAAGGACTGATGAGGTTCAACATAGCACGTAGAAGGGAACGGATTATGTTAGTCCGACTGAATTGTGAGTAATGAGGTATGAGAGGATGGCCTGATCATCGCCTTTGAGGTGGTTGGATCAAAATTTTCGTTGATTCCATCGTACAGCCAACCTATTATGGTCTAGTTTTGACAATTTGGAAATAATTGCCACATTTGCAGCAATTATGTGAATGCGATCAGCTCAACTTTGGCCTAAGTTCAGACAGGGAAGCCTGAAGGTGCAGCTTATACACATTTCTTCAATGATTTTGTCTTTATTGGTCACGCCACCTACAGTTGAAAAGGCAAAACCACTAAGGGAATGTGTGGATGGTGTCAAATTTTGAAGTTGGAGTGGCCCTTGAGTGTACCTCACATTGTTCTGACTGCCAGTCGGTTTTTGCTTAGCAGCCAGTTGCTGAGATGTTTGTTGAAAGTGAAGACTAACATCCTAGTTTGCCTATATTTGTCAGGTTCCATGTTCCAAACCTTGTTTAAGTCTTCAAGAATATGGTTTTCATTTTGATTTTGTGAAAGGTGTATGGAACTCTTATCAGATCCTTGACACCGCTAATAGTAGTGTCATGTCATTCTAGTGAGAAGACTCGACCGTTCTCTACTGATGAGAGGAAAAAAGCCTGAATAAATTAATAATCTGTAGTTGAAACCGCAAATCGGTCCACATTGAGATTCATAATGTTTGGAGACAAAAAAATGCGTCATCACCGACAATAACGTATAGGACTGGTAAATTCCGACCAGTGGTTTCATTTGAGGGCTATTCGTAGAAATTGTCTCCAATGCCTTAGATACTGAACAGTTCCGGAAAACACCTCCAACATAAATTCTTCCATTACAATTAAGGTCAAAGTAAATAAATTGGCTGTTGGAATCAACTAAAGCCATTAATACTATACTAAATGTATTATAATATAGGCGGCCATTACTCTTTGGTTTTGGATTACTTAATATGTTTTTCATACGACGCATCCAAACAGTTGAGTAAATTCCATTTGCCATAAAATTGGGATGCGAATCGTTATTTTCTGATGCGTTTGGAACCTGCCAAATAAAAGAGATTACAATCGCAACTCAGTTAAAATGAGACTAAGCGAATGAACAAATCTCTCTTAACTGTAAAAATGAAGCTAGTGTAGTATAATCACGCAAATTACTAAAGCTAGAGCAGTTTTGGAAACTCACTCTAGCTCTCTCTTGGCTTATGATGTAGACTCTGCTCTCCTTAATCAGTGTGGCTCGGAATTTACCGGTCCTGTGAAGACCCACTTGGCCCCACCAAGGCGCATAAGTGAGGATATCTGATACATTCGATGTCAAATGCCAATTATCGATACCAATCAAGTATCAGGTTAACCTCCCTGTAACTATGTTGGTTTTTTAAACCTGGTAAATTTCAATGTTGGGGGGAAACAAATGAGTGCGTTCAATTTTTTTTTTTAACCATAAATTAAAGTTACTTTTTTTTCTTGGAGGAAGGTGAGGAGAATCTTTATAAGATATCGGGGGGACCGCAACTAAAGACCGGGCATGTGGAGATTTTCACCCTCTAAAAACCTCCCCCCCTTTTCCCACGTTAAGGCCCAGCCCGGAGCTGTTTGGCACATTACTTCAGGCTGGGTTCACATTTACGTTAAGTTAACATTTACGTGTAGAACCGAAATATTTAGGTAGAAAAAACATCGAAATTCCACCGAAAAACCAGATTGGTATCGATAGGTATGGGATATCTTTACACAAGAGAGGTTCGAAGCATCTCTGTGAACTTGCTCATAATGTACTCACCTCTAATGTGACCCTCTTTGAGTCATAATTGTTTAGGCATTACTCGCAAACGGCGTAACCATTTTCCTGGAGAGAATCAAACGCACTTGCAACTGATCTTTTGTAAATTTCATCTAATCATCGTTGTTTTAACCGTGTTGCAGATCCAAAAGATGCGAAGAAAGAAGTGAAAATCTGCTTCGCACTTAAACCTGAAATCCTATCGTCGCAGGATGTAGACAAGGTGTTCTCTCAGCTTATGTAGTAGTGTCGTCTTAATCTACCAAAGAAGTACCTTATTAGAAAAAGAAAACTAATGTAGTTAAGTTTCAACGTTTAAGTTACATATTAAATCGTCATTTGCGATCGAATGACCAAACCTACTGTTTTGGGCATGTTTCTGTCTTCAACTTCCCATATCAATCCTGATCCAAATTATTTTTCATTACTTCTTTATTGTTCTTCTTTTATGTTAAATGGGTGCTACGTCAAGTACGTAAGCATGAGCCAAACATCTAAAGTTGCCTCCTGAAAGTTTGGGGATTGGGAAAATGTGCGTATTCGAAAAAACGCTGCAAATTCTTACACAGAGGTTGGTTATTCCTCGGACCAGGCGTATGGAGACTCATTTCATAAACATGGGGGAAATGGGGAAAACAGTGGGTGCGGCGGGTCCCAGACCCATTCCAATCGATTCAGGATCCAAAATTTAGTGGAAAATGATACCCCACACGCCCAGATACCGGAAATCTCGAAAACGCATATTCAAAATGGGTAATATATACCCAATTTGACCCATAACTTCTTCCAGTGGGTGCCAATCGTTCCGGGACCCACTTCATTGGAATTAGCGCCCAAGATTTAGCGGAAAATGATACCCCACACGCCTAGGTTCCAGAAATCTCAAAAACACATATTCAAAATGGGTAATATATACCCAATTTGACCCATAACTTCTTCCAGTGGCTGCCGATCGTTCTGGGACCCATTTTATTGGATTCAGCGTCCAAAATTTAGTGGAAAATGATACCCCACTCGCCTGGATCGCCCAAAATCTCGAAAATTCATTTTTCAAAAAACACATTTTGACCCCTACCCCGCCCAAATTTGGTCCGATCGGGCTGAAAAGCTTGGAGGACCGTTCTAGGCCGGGAACAGACCTCTGACCCAAATTTCAGATTTTTAGAAAATTTTCTACTACCAAAAACAGCGTGGACGGCGTACGGCGGACGGACATCGACCTTTTGGTTGGTTATTCCTTGAATAATCAACCTATGTTTTCATGCAAATGGTCAACCTCTCCGATTCGGCTCAAAAATTTTTTCTGGACGTTTCATGATGTCCTGATCAAAAAAGGTCAATGTCCGTCCGCCGTACGCCGTACGCCGTCCGCCGTACGCCGTCCGCCGTCCGCCGTCCGCCGTCCACGCCGTTTTTGGTAGTAGAAAATTTTCTAAAAATCTGAAATTTGGGTCAGGGGTCTGTTCCCGGCCTAGGACGGTCCTCCAAGCTTTTCAGCCCGATCGGACCAAATTTGGGCGGGGTAGGGGTCAAAATGTGTTTTTTGAAAAATGGATTTTCGAGATTTTGGGCGATTTAGGCGAGTGGGGTATCATTTTCCACTAAATTTTGGACGCTGAATCCAATGAAATGGGTCCCAAAACGATCGGCACCCTCTGGAAGAAGTTATGGGTCAAATTGGGTATATATTACCCATTTTGAATATGTGTTTTTGAGATTTCTGGAACCTAGGCGTGTGGGGTATCATTTTCCGCTAAATCTTGGACGCTAATTTCACTGAAGTGGGTCCCGGAACGATTGGCACCCTCTGGAAGAAGTTATGGGTCAAATTGGGTATATATTACCCATTTTGAATATGCGTTTTCGAGATTCCCGGTACCTGGGCGTGTGGGGTATCATTTTCTACTAAATTCTGGATCCTGAATCGATTGGAATACGTCTGGGACCCGCCGCACCCACTGTTTCCCCATTTCCCCCATGTTGAAGAAATGAGTCTCCATGCGCCTGGTCCGAGGAATAACCAACCCCTGTGTAAGAATTTGCAGCGTTTTTTGATCAGGACATCATGAAACGTCCAGAAAAAAATTTTGAGCCGAATCGGAGAGGTTGACCATTTGCATGAAAACATAGGTTGATTATTCAAGGAATAACCAACCAAGAGGCGCAAAGAGCAGGGGGGGGGGGGGTGCAGATGGTGAGGGGTCAACTGGAAGCACAAATGGGGCGAATTGGTATTCTGGGTCAGAGGCGATAAATGGGGTTGTCTCAGGGACCGAAAAAGTCTGCAATTGAGTTAAGCACGACAAATTACTGCACTGTGCTAGGCACAATGCATGTCACATGTTGCAGGTATCTACGCTGTTATAGTCCTATCAGGTGTTGTCCAGTCTCAGGTCAGCAAGTTGCTTCCGTTTCAGTCGATTGTCGCGAGGAGAACGCTGGTATGGGGTGAAGTTTTCAAAGAGAGGATTTCTTTGGTGAGTGATGGTTATTGTATAGAGGTTTTGATAGGTCTCCATGACTTTCGAGACTTCTGGGATGTCCAAATTGCAATGAAGCACTGAGTTCCCTGACAAACCATGGGGCTGACGTCATCATCCTGAGGACTTTGTTTTGCTGGATTTGTATTCTTTTGATTTGGCTTTTACTTGCCGACCAATAGAACCTGGAGGCATATTGCCACAGGCTGTACTAGGGAAAGGTAGAGAGGGGAGAATGAGTCCCCAGTAGTGGCCTGAGTTCGGATTCTCGTCCTTAGTTTTTTTACCATTTCACCCATGTGTGGTGAGAAGGTTATTCATTTGTCGAGTCTAACTCTGAGATGGCGAGTGGACTCATTCATTGCCTCAGGGACACCGTTGAGGAGGATAAGACCAACATGAAAATGCTGCCGATAAGTGACCGTGACATGTGCTGATCTTTGTAGGTTAACCTTAATTCGCCACTTTTCATTCTCTTCCTGAATTAAGGCTGCGTGTTCCTGTAGCTTTGAGCTGACCGCTTGGCCATCGACGTCTCTACAAAGAATGGTGACTTCGTCTGCAAACTGTCATTGAGTTAGATGGGAGGATTGGCAAGTCACGAACATATAAAAGGTAGAGTATTGGCTTCAGAACACTACCCTGAGGAACGCTGGCCCTAATGGCTTTGGAATTTGACTGTGCAGTCATTTTGGTTTATTATTCTTATCAAAACTCCAGTATACGTATCTAACTACCTGCAGCATGGGGAAAACAGTGAGTGAAATTATTCCCATCGATTCTGTATTGCACGTTCAATGGAAAATGATACCCCACACGCCTAAGTACCAGAAATCTCAAAAACCCACTTTGGAATTTGGTAGATAGGTACCCCTACCCACCACCAACGGGCGTCAATCGGTCTAGGACCCGTCTAATTAGATTCAGCGTCTAAAATTTAGTCGAAAATGATATCCCACACGCCTTGGTGCCAAAAATCTCAAAAATTCATTTTTTGAAAAGACTCATTTTGACCCCTACCTCTCCAAATGTGGGCCGATTAAACTGAAAAGTAACGAGAACCAACTGTAGACGGAAACTGATCCCTGACCAAAACTTCGGATTTTTAGAAATTTTTCTACTACCAGAAACGGCATGGACACGATTTCAATGTTGAATTCACAAATTCTTATACGAAATCGTTACAGGTGGGGCTCTTTTAAATTGACATTTAGTTCAACTTTGGAACGATTTACGCCAACTGATAGCACATTTTGGAATTGCCGGTAATTCGAGCAATCCGAGTCCTGAATCCGCCATAGACTCGCGCATTTGAGTTTTGAAGCAATTTTTTCATTCCTCACTAATCTCAAAGAAGATCACTTGATGGGATAAGGAAGTGGTTTAAAGTCATCATAAAAAATTATTTTTTAACAATTTTATTTGACTCAATATTCGAAAGAAGAATTCAATTCAAAATTGGTTCACAGAGCCTCAAATTTTTGGTAAATTTAAAAAGATTTCCGAAACTACGTTATTTGGGCTCCAGGAAGACGTTTAGTGCCCTCTGCTCGGAGTAAGCTGGCCCGAGATAGCATTTAAAAAACTGATTTTTCCGCGTTTTGTGGTAACACGAAACTTGAATGCATCGCCTCAGGAGCCAGCAAATTCTCAATTTCTCGAAATTTTCACGATTGATCCGAGTCACATTTGTTTGTCGAATGGTAGTTTTGGGCCTCGCAGTATTAGGTCTCTCCAGTTTCTGAAACAGGAAAGATTTTGTGAGGAAATTATTATAGAGGGTGCTCCTCCTTGTTATGCCCGACCTGACTCCGACAGTTTCTTCAACTCATTTCTGACCAAGAGTGCCATGAAAATTTGTGTTGAGACATCATTTCCAAGATATTTGCGCCTTTCGTTTTAGTGTGTTTTCGATCTTGTCTCACTAAAATGAACATAACTCCTTAAATTTTCAGATAAACTCAAATCTGAGGGCACAAGTGGAAAAAACCGTTAAATTTCCCATCTTTTCAATGCCCAACGAATTTTTTTCAGGTGCAATAAAGTGGTAATAAAAGGTGCCCAAAAAACAATTTTGTCAAGTTTTTTCAGCCGCTCCTACGTAGGCATACTCATTCTTGTTGCAGAATTGTAAAGGTATGCTAAAAACGCTGCAAATTCTTTCACACGGAATGTTTATTCCTCAGACCAGGCGCATGAGACTCATTTATAACGCAGGGAAATAGGGGAGAAACATTGGTGTGGTAAGTCCCGGACCCATTCTAATCGATTCAGTCTAAAATTTAGTGACACCCCAAACGCCTAGGTACCAGAGATCTCGAAAACCGACATTCGAAATGGGTAGATAGGTACCCATTATGACACATAGCCTCATCCAAAGGCCACCAATTGTTCTGGGACCCATTTCATTGGATTCAGCGTCCAGAATTTAGTGGAAAATGATAACCCACACACCTAGATTTCAAAGAATCTCAAAAATCCATTTTTCGAAATACACATCATAGCCATGGACGGACCCCTGGCCAAAATTTCAGATTTTTAGAAAAATTTCTATGACCAAAGTCGGCGTGGACAGCGGACGGACATTTGCTAATATTGATCTAGACACCTTGAAACGTCCAGAAAATTTTTTTTGGGGCGAATCCGAGAGATTGACTTTTTGCATGAAAACATAGGTTGATTATTCAAGGGATAACCAACCAAAAGCCAAGCGGAGGACAAGTATGCTCAACCGTAGTCATCATGGTTGGTTGTATCTCAATCAGAATTCTGGTGTTCTTGTAGGGTAGGTCGTAGAAAGAATAACATTTTGGTAGGGAATTTCACATTATTCCTTGTGCTTTTGCGCTTTATGATTACTCGTCAAGGTATTTAAATCATCAGGACATCACTTTATGCAGCGGTCAACATAATATGTTCACCTTAGCGTTTTATCACTCAAACTTGGTTTAGTTAAAATTCAGAATTAAGGTGAAATGTGATCGAAAAAACCCCCCAAAAAAATCTTGAATCCGAATAACACGGAAACGAAGCCTCTAAAAAAATTGCTAAGAGGAGGCTTTGGTCGGTAAATGAGTTGTAGAAACTGTTCGCGTCGGGTCGCGCATAACTCGTAGGACACCCTGTAGAAAGAATGTGGACAACCATCCAATTGGAGGAGAACTTCGTCTACCTGGTGGTTCAAATCGGATCTCAGGTACATAGAAAGGTTTTGGATGAGGTTTCGTCGCGATCTCGGCGATATTGGGCTATTTCGAGGAGAAATGACGGTGAAACGGGCGGAATGAAGTGAATTCGGTTGATTGCATTCGACTCGGATATTGAGCGGCATCAGATGACGAAATCGGTTCAGTTCAGCTTGCGTGATTTCTCGAGCGTCTTCACCGACGCGGTGCACGGAAATTTGACCCGTTCTGGCTTCTTGGACTGGCTCTTGGCTCGCTTCTGTTGTCTGGAAGCAAAAACAATCACATTCGGAAATTTTGAGTTAATTTCAACTAGGAAAAAACGCTGCAAATTCTTTCACACGGGTTGGTTATTCCTCGGACCAGGCGCATGGAGACTCATTTCTTCAACATGGGAAAAATGGGGAGAACAGTGAGGTGAGGCGCGTTCCGGACCCGTTCCAATCGATTCAGGGTCCAAAAATTAGTGGAAAATGATACCCCACACGCCTAGGTACCAGAAATCTCGAATACACACATTCGAAATGGGCAAAAAGGTACCCATTTCGACCCATAACCTCATCCAGAGGGCGCCAATCGCTCCGGGACCCATTTCATTGGATTCAGCGTCCAAAATTTGTGAAAAATGATACCCCACTCGCCTAGATCGCCTAAAATCTTGAAAATCCATATTTCGAGACACACATTTTGAACTCTACCTCGCCCAAATGTAATCCGAACGGGCTAAAAAGTTTTGAGGACCAACTAGAGCCGGGAACGGACCCCCTGACCTAAATTTCAGATTTTTATAAAATTGTTTACTACCAAAGTCGGCGTGGACGGCGGACGGACACTTGACTTTTTGATGTAGACACTTTGAAACGCCCATTATTCAAGGAATAACCAACCAAAAGACAAATTAAGTGGAATCATATCCTAACAGGAGTCTAGTAACTAATTTTTTGTATCCAAAATTTGCTTAAATAAACTACACTGTAAGCCCCTGTGTCCATGAAATCCTCGATAACCTCCATTTCTGTGTGAATTCTGTATACAGGAAGATTTTTCATACATAATTTCCATAAAGTCCTGAGAGTGTGAGAGGGGGGGGGGGGATCTGAAGCTTTTACTGGTCTCAGCGTGTATAGAATATTGAAAACCACACCCCAAATGCCCTTGTCTGTGAAACCTAACGATTAAACATAGTTTGCACCACATTCTCGCTCACAACTCTACCCAGGCTCAGAGCTGTTTACCTGGCAGTAGCTGGCGGAAAGGCAAGGAGAAGGTGGTGGATGGAGGAAAGTAAGGGGAGGCGGGAGAAGATGTGGGCGCATGCGCAGGCAAGGGTGTTGTGACAACTGACAGCACTGATCTACTAAAATGTGACTAGTAACAGTGTGACTGGAAGGGCTCCTCCAATGGGACTGGTCGTTGATATTTTTGGCATGTCCCAGTTATTTTAGGGTACCTACCTGTTAGAAAGTATCATATAGACACAGGACAACCCATCTCTAATTTTGATGTGCTCAAAATGGCGAAACCCCTACATGGTCGAAGTGTTATGGCTATGTGTGAGGGGGAGCTCGGAAGTCTAGTGGTATAGACAAAGGATTGGTTTGGTAATCCGAGTGGCCAGGGTTCGAATCCTAGATAGAGCAACTTAATTGTTTGTCTTGACCCTCTTATTCGTCTTCTTCACTTAAGGGGGTGAGGTAATAAGTAGCCATGAGCGAAATCGTCAGATCAATTTACAATCCTCTTCAAAGGACGGCTGACGGCGTCCGCGACACCTGACCATGTAGTCGGACGAAAATCCAAGGTGAAAGTCCTTGCTTACTTTAATTTGAAAAGTAATGGTTATGTGAAGTTTTGGCGTACAGCAAAGAAACAGGATAGGTCGAGCTGTCAGGGGAAAGAACCATGTATGTGAATTGATAGAAGGTTGCAGCACAATCGTGCCATTTCATAAGACTTGATGCTAACTTGAGGGTGGAGCAAAAGATACGAATCAATCCTGAAGGGCCAGGAATCAGACTGGTAGGGGTAGGATAGATTGACTTCCAGGCCAAAATGTGATGCGGCCATCCTAAATGCCGTAATGGCCTCACGTTTGGCCAACAATATCGATATTGTCTGCACACCCCAGTAGCTGAGCTGAGTGATTGAAGATGGTTCCTCCAGCATGCATGACACTATAAGCCCAGCTATAAAAATGCCAGCAACAAGCGTCGATTACATCATTATAAAACTCTGACTAAGAAATTTCAGGATAATATGCAGTTTAGCAAACCGAATAAAATGACCGCAATTTACGTTTCACTTACAAGATTGGCCACCCGGAGCGTTGTCGAGTTGCAAAAGTATTCAGATAGGTTATTGTCAGGTTCGGATTCTTGAGGTTTTTCTTCATTTTCTTTTTCTTTCCCGTCAACGTCGACATCCGGCACTACCTGAAACCATCACGGGGGAATCCAAATTAGATCTGGAAAGGCATTTAACGAGCAAACCATGGCCAAGGTGGAGACCGAGATTTTTACAAATAAATGTACCTGTAGTGGTTCGCTAACTGTAGAGATATTTGTCGTGGCGACAAATATAGACGACAATGCGTCCATCGTTTGGCCAGTCCTCCATCTTTGGGCTGGGTTCAGTAACAGGAGGTTTTTTATTAGCTGGACCATTCCTTCTGACACTCTTCCATCGCTGCAAAGGATGAATGTTGTGGAATCAGCCATTTATCCATTTATCGTACATTTTGTACTGACAGAAGTTATGGTGTTAGGGCGAAGTACAACTAAAACAACGACTCACTTAGGAATTGTGTAATCCGCCGCTTTAATTCTGTTGAATAGTTGAGTAGGACTAGAATCGTAGAAAGGAAATTGCCCGTACAACATAGTGAACAATATAACACCGAGAGCCCACATGTCCGATGGTTTCCCTGAAATCAAGCGCATTCACATCAACTTGGTACATTGTTCCTGTTGCTACTGAAGAAAGAGGGCGCCACCATACTCCAACAATCTCAGTTGAAATTCAGTGCTCAAGACTCACCAATATAGGGTTTCCCACACAAAACATCTGGCGATATGTAGGCAGGGGAACCACGTTGGTCTTTCAAAAGGTCGTTTTCAGTCACTAGCAACTTGCCGAGGCAAAAATTCGTTATAGTGATGCGATGAGAGCTCTGATGCAATACCAAATTACCTAGTTTGAGGTCTCGATGAACGATATTTCTCTGCAAAATTAGAAGGAAAATTTTCAAGGTAAGCAGTACGGCAAAATTTGCGGTTCAAGAGGAATGGGCGTTAATACTCTAACAGGGGATTTTGACTTACAAGTCCTGCACAAACAAGGATTTCTCAGATTTTTGGCCAAGACATTGTCTAACCTGGCTTCTACTGCTACAATATATTATTCTACTCTCAGTTACCAACTGCATACATTTTCATCCGCAGTTTGGCCACAAAGGCCAGTAACGTAGGCAGTATTCGGGTGGATATTCAAACAAAGAATATTGTTGAATATGTACAAAACAAAAGGAGATTTTGCTTTCTGACGGAACAGTTTGATAAATTGAACCACACATGTTTTGGGAAAACCTCTTACATTCTTCATTATTTACTCCTATTCTCGTATGGTGGAGGAGGGATGCTGACTGATGACACAGTTCAAGATAACGTCGTTGAACGAGCTATCCGCAAACTAACTCAAACCGCCTGCAACGCCTAGCCCTGCCATAAGTTCTGTTACAATCATTCGACGAACCAGCTCGAGATCTCCCCTTGGACTCAGCGTTCATTTTAGGTAGAAATTACCGCTCAGTTCTTGTTTATTATTCATGTAGGTGAGAAGGAGAGTGAACAGGAAGAACTGTTAAGGTGTCATTGTTCTTGTCTGTCTTGTCTTCATAAGCACTAAAATTGTCCCATCTCTGAAATAGTTGGGGGTCAATCGAATGTCTGTGTGGCGTTTTGAATCCATTCAGTCTGTCCAGGACAGACCACTATCAGGTCGTCCTCGTTTTTTAAGGCTGAGCCAACCAAAGCCATCAAAGCAGTCCAAAAAAGGATTTGGAGAAATCCACATTGGAAGCAGCAAGTCCTGGCTAGGGAGGTGAATGTTTTTCCTCGATTCATCTCCTGGATCATCACAAAATAGGCGCAAACAAACCGTAGTCATTTTTTTTTCTTACAATGGTTGGCTATTCTTTGGAGCAGGAGTAGGGGAATTCAGGAAGGGAGGAGCGTCTCGGATGGACTCATTCCAATCAATTCAGAGTCCAGGAATTACTGGAAAATGATACCCAACACCCATAGGAAGCCAAACGCTTAGGTATGACCACTTTTGACTCATAACAAACTCCGGTGGGCACCATTCTGTCCAGGACCCATCTCAATTCAATACTCAGGGTCCATACTAGGCATCAAGACAAATTTTGGTCCAATGGGAGACCCTTCATGACCTTGGGCATGATTGCATCAGAGCTGAAAGATGCTGAGCAGGTACGCTATAGGCGGTCATCGCAACATTCTGATGAAAATATTTTCTCAATTGAACAAAAATGTACCTAACCACCAAAAACAGACAGTGTTTATTTTCGTAGCTCTCGAGGGGTTTAAGATACAATTGGAAAGATTGATCGCTGCCAACCCTCGCAAATGATAGCGAGGTGGGAAGTCAGCTTAGATGGCACCAAGGAGCTCAATTTTCATGAACAAGGAGTAAAAACTCGGGCCAGACACTACCAAGAAGAACTTCTTGAGTGAGTAGTGAAATCCCTCAGTGACACACTTCGTGGGAAAACATTGGGTCTTCCAGCAGGACTTTGCTCCAGCTCAAACGATTCAGCAATGGCTGGAGCTGAACGTTTCCAAGTTTATCACGCATCAAATTGCCCCTCAGGAAGCCCATATCTGAACCTGTTGGAATTATCACATCTTGAGCTGATGTCGTGTCGCAGAGACTCCATAATTTGGAGAGTTTGAACTTGTCTCTGATGAAAATTGTTTGACATTTTTCTCAAGATGTGCTGCTAGCTGCCATCAATGATTGCCTCAGGAGGTTACAAGCTCGTGTCAAGGCCAAAGGCAGACATTCCGAGTGCCAGATCGTTTTGCCATCGTACAACAGTTTACATTGTCAAAATAAAACTAAAAAACGAAATGCCTCCGTGGGTTTCTCCCAGTGACAGAACTTATTGTAAGACCATGTAAATTCGTTAAACGTACTTCGTGTAGTTCGTGAACTACTTTGACAGTGTTAAACATGATGAAAGCAGCTTCCCTCTCAGTGAGTTTCTTCTCTCGTATGACGTAATGCTGCAAGTTGATCAAATCGGCCGTCTGTGGTGAGAAATCGTGAGCGACGAGGCAATCGAGGACGAGGCACAGTCGTCGAACGACTCGCCCGGTGTACACTAACCGCTTATCAGGGCCGGGTTTCTCTTCGAGGGCTTCATCCTTCAATGGTAAAGTGTTATTATCATAACTAAGAAGTAACTTCACGATTTTCTTCGCCGTGATCAACCTAATGGACAGATCAAAATGCGAATGTAACGCAATGGCGGTACGCACCTTGAAGAGGCCGTGATGGTGGATTACGTGGTCCATGTCGTGTAGGAGGGATAGAAGTGAGTATTCCGTATGAAGAAGCATTTTTCCTTGGTGGTCATCCTTCGTTTCTTCGTCCGTGTCTTTTAGAGTGAGAATCTGTCAACAAAGATTCGCTGAGCCAAGAATACTAACATACATCTGTCCCCTCGCTGCCAGGAAAAACATAGGTTTATTATTCAAGGAATAACCAACCAAAAGTCAAATGGCCGAACGCCGTCCGCGCCGTTTTTGGTAGTAAATTTTCTAAAAATCTTATATTTGGGTCTGGGGTCTGTTCCTGGCTCTAGTTGGTCCTCGATACTTTTCAGCCCAACCACACCAAATTCGGGCGGGGCAGGGGTCAAAATATAGGCGTGTGGGGTATCATTTCCACTAAATTTTGGACGCTGAATCCAATGAAATGGGTCCGGGATCGATTGGCGCCCTCTGGATGAGGTTATGGATCAAAATGGGTACCTAGTTATCCATTTCAAATGTGTTTTCGAGATTTCTGGTACCTAGGCATGTGGGGTGTCATTTTCCACTAAATTTTGGACGCTGAATCGATTGGAATGGGTCCGAGACCCACCACACCCACTGTCTCCCCCATTTTCCCCATGTTGAAGAAATGAGTCTCCACGCGCCTGGTTCGAGGAATAACCAACCCGTATGAAAGAATTTGCAGCGTTTTTAGTTGGTTATTCGTTGAATAACCAAACAATTTTAACCGGTTTCCGGCTCTTGTTGGTCCTCGAAACTTTTTAGTTTAATCGGAACAAATTTGAGAAGGATAGGGGTCAAAATGTGTTACCTGAAAAGTAGATTTTCGTTGATCTTGGCGAGTGGGGTTAAATTATAAGCGCTGAATCCATTGAGACGGGCCCCAAACCTATTGGGACCCACTGGAGGGGGTTTGGGTCAAAATGGGTACCTACCTACCTATTTTGAAAGTGGGTTTTCGAGGTATTCGGGTACCTAGGCGTGTGAGGTATCGTATTCCACTAAATTTTGGACGCCGAATGGATTGGAATGAGTCCGGGATACTCCGGACTCATTGTTTTCCCCATTTTCCTCATGCTCTTGGTCCAAGGAATAACCAACTCCTCTGAATGCATTTTCAGCGTTTTATTTATTATTTTATTTTTGCAATTGTTTATTTGTAATGATGCAAAGTTTTCAACAATGGTTTATTATACCTTAAAGCAGGAGGTTGGGGGAAACAGTGAGTGTGGAGGACTCATTCCAGTAAGTAGGTAGGTACCCATTATGACTCAAACCTACCTCAGAAGGCGTCAATCTGTCTAGAACCCATCTCAAAAGACTCAGCGTCGACAATTTAGTGGAAAATGATAACCCCCTAATTACCAAAAAATCCCGATAATCGAGTCTCAAAAAATACATTTTTGCTCATACTCTCAACGAATTTACTTCAAAGGGAGCCGGAAAGAGGTCTTAGACCAAAATTTCAGGTTTTTAGACAATTTTTTACTACCAAGAACGCTGTGGACGGCGGTTTTTGCTCATTGGTTTATTATTCCTTGAATATTTAACCAGGTTTTCATGCCGGAGCCAAAAAATTGTCAGCATACATTTTCATGATGACTATAAGATTACAAAACCCTTGTCTGTCCATCCTCCACGCTGTTCTTGGTAGCAGGAAATGTTCTAACAACCTGAAATGTTGGTCTAAGACCTCTGTCTGACTCTCGTTGGTTCTCACATATTTTCAGCCAGATCGAACCAAATTCGGTTAGGGTACTGGTGAAAATGCTTTTTTGACACGCGTTTTCGAGACTTTTCGAGAATTAGGCGTGTGGGGTATCGTATTCCGTGGATGTTTGACGTTGAGACGATTATAACGAGTCTGGGACACTCCAACCTTAATTGTTTCCCCATAATCATGCTCCAAGGAACAACCAACTATTGTAGAGTAATGTGCGGAGTTTTGAAACTCGTTTTCAGAGAGTTTTTGGAAACTAGGCGTGTGGGGTATCATTTTCTGCTAAATTTTGGACGTTGAATCTATTGGGATGGGTCCGAGACCGATTGGTGTCCACCGGAAGTGGATATAGGTCAAACTAGGGTACCTACCTACCTAATCTGAACCCAGGGACCCCCGGGGGTGCTGCCAGGGGATCTGGTATGGTACACGGATGGGTCCAAGATGGGAAACGGATCCGGCCTGGGGGTGTACGGCCCGGCGCCAGAATGGGAGCTCTCGCTCTCCCTTGGTAGCTGGGTCACAGTGTACCAGGCTGAGCTGCTCGCAATAAAGGAATGTGCTGAGGAGAACATGAGGAGGGCCTACCAAGGTAGGCGGATCCACATCTTCTCTGACAGCCAAGCAGCACTCAAGGCCTTAATGGGATCGAGCTCTGACTCGAGGCTGGTGCTTGAGTGCTGGGAAGCCCTCCAACTACTGAGTGGAACGAACAAGGTTGTCCTCACATGGGTCCCGGGCCACTCAGGGGATGAGGGTAATGACCGAGCTGACGCTCTGGCTAGGCGTGGGTCGGGGACTGTCTTTACGGGACCTGAACCATGCCTACGAATCTCCCGCACCCTACTATCGGGATGGGTGGCAAACTGGGCACCCAGAAGCGCACCAGAAGCGCTGGGAGCGGACGCCGCGGCAAGAACACGGTCATATTATGATGACTGGTCCTGGCCACGAGATGCCTTAACCTTAATAGAGCTTCCCTGAGACTCACCGTTGGCTTATTTACAGGACACGGGGACTTCAGGAGGCATCTCTGCAGGATTGGGGTGCGCAATGGTACCCCTGCCTGCAGATTCTGTGGCGAGGACGAAGAGACAGCGTCTCACATCGTCTTCAATTGTCCTGCCCTGGAACACAGGCGTTTCAGGACCTTCGGGACTTTGGACCGAGGGGACTTCCTCAACCAGGAGAACCTGGTCGGAGCTCTGCTGGACCTAGTCGGGAACACGGAGCTTCGGCCAAGATGAGCTCCAGGGGTTAGCACGATGCGCCACTAGGTCTAAGTGCGGGGGGCGGGCACGATGATGGACGTCCCCTCTACCCCTGTGTAATTAATCTAATCTAATCTACCTAATGTGAAAGTGGGATTGAGCACCTCCACATGACATGAGTCACACACTCCTTCAGACCGCAAACCAGCGAAGATGACAATCGCTGGTCCAGAACTGGCATTTCATTGTCAGTTACTCACTTTCAACGTGTAGAAGTCAGCTGTGCCTTGTAAACGTGCCAAACACTGGACGATACTTTTGACTGGTGAGTTGCCAGCCGGTCCGAGCAAATAAGGGCCAGCGCGTTTTACTTTCTTCATACACACCGGCGTCCCTTCCGTTGGCCCTAAAGGAAAACAGATCAGGTACTCAGTGTTCTCTCATAGGTGCTGAAAAGAACTGATTACAGTCCCAAACATTTTCAAGCGCAAAAGCTTCACTTACTTTCAAACGAAACGAATGACGAGCTCGTGCTTGGTTGTGGGTGAGCAGGCTGAGCATCTGAGCTTCGTTTTTTCGCAACAATTTTCCTTCGTTTGACAGCAGGCGCGGGTGATTCATCGTTACCCATGTTGTTATTCATAAGTTCTATTTGTCCGAATAAATGCTAATTATTCAGGTAGACACCCTCGTACTTGTACTTACCATCATTAATCGTCTTTAATGTCTTAAATTTTTAAATCCTCAAGGGGCTTTGTGCCAACAACTGCAACTTCGTTTTACTTTTCAAAAACCTACTTCTCCATAGTTCGTAATTCGGTTGAGAAACAATCACGAATCCTCGACACCCAAATAATCAACAAGCACTGCAGTATTGTTCGTCACTCAAATTGATTCATTTAGTTTTTGTTTATGCCTTGGAGAAATTTTTTGATAAAAGGCCACTGTTTTCTCTTGTTGAGATAAGATAAGAACTAGAAAAACGTAAGGAATAAGCGAAAAGGCGACTCGTTGGAGAAATTGGCGACAGGGGTGCAGTCTCTCTCCTGACCTGTGCTAGCTCTGCCTGGTGGCCAAAATTGTACCTACCGAGAGCGGTTACCAGGGGTTTATTCCTAGAAACTCTTCACTCCTCACTCTCCACTCTGAATATGCGAACTCCCCACTCTACAAAAACGTTTTGTTCCTAGAAAGTGCAGAGCGTTATGAAGATGTAGAGTGAACTGAAGAGTCAAGGTTTGCAGAGTTTTTGGTGTTCTACTAGGGTTTTGTTCCAAGAAACTCTTCACTTCACTTCGTCATATGAAGAGTCAATACTGTGGGTTTCAAATGAGGATTCGTCCATTTTTTGTAGAGTATCCAATGACTTTGCCAAATAGTTGAGTACTCTCCAAATATCATTTAGGAGATAACTTATACTTAGAATATAATTATTATGTGGTAGAAGTCTTGAGTTTTTCTCGTTTAGGTGTCCTATGCGCGTGGAAGGTTACAACAAAATAGATACACAACAACAACTCACTCTACATTTCGAGTAGAACAAGAAAGTTGGAGTGAATGGTTTCTAGGAACAGGAGGTACTCCTACTCTTCATAATTTCAATGTGAAGAGTATGAAATGAAGAGTCGCAAAGCGTGGAGTGAAGTTTCTAGGAATAGGCCGCTGAACCGGTTATATGGGTTATATTAGTGTCACTGCGTAACAAAGTACAGTTCGCTTATTTTTCTGTTATCACTGACATTTTTATTGTGTGTCTGTACACGAGTAGGGACTTCATCTTAAATTTAGTTTTCTTGGTTCACATGTCAGCCATTTCCACTTTGTTCTATTTTGGACCAACTTCTTATAATCATCAGGTGGGAAAAAGAAAATTGTCATATAACAAGGGGATCTTTTGGGCAGCACCTATCTTCTATTCGGACTATTGTTTTTTTTTTCATATTCAGTTCACAATCCTAACGGTTGTCTAACCTTGAAAACTAGCAGTTAAAGTTGGCCATACATCCCATTTTGCCCGGGCAGCTCCGTTTTAGACCATTTGTTTGGCTGTCCTGTCGGTTTCCGTGAATTGTTTGTAATGTCCCGGTTTTAATATTCGATATCAATCTTGAATTTTTATTTGTACAAACATAGCTAGTATAAATAAGTATTTCTCAGTCTAAAACTCATTCAAAAGTACAAACTTTGGACAATCATACATTCTTGAGGGAGCTTATAAGCGGAAAAATAGGAATTTTGAGAGAGATCGAACATTGAAACCAGGATATTACAAATTATTTTAGGTAGGCTGTGATTAACGTTATTTTTACCTCAACGTTTCATACTTCACTAGAAAACCATGATTGAAAACCGGGGTTTTACGGAAATCAGAAACAATAATATTGCTGAAGGAACTTAAGGCAATGTACTTTTCTGAAATTCGTTGTTTTGCGTGACAAAGAACAAACTGCAATCATACAATGTCTTTAAATCATGGGCCTCAAGGTCTTAACTTTCGTATTTTACTCCATTTTATTCCCGAATGTATAAATTTGGAGTGTCAATGGAAAATTTATTTTTTCTCGCCACTTTGGTACAGCAAAATTTTGCGAGACGAGGGCGAACTTGAGGGGATTTCTACCTTAGTTTCTTTTTGTCCTGAATGCTACTGAGGGGCTGCTCATCCCAGTTAGAGCAGTGCGTCCATCTCTGGAGCATGTTTTACGCCTGCCATCTGAAAAGCCATGGCCACTAACCGTTCCTGCATTATTTCGTTTGTAAACTTGATAATTTACCGATGACCACACTCGTCATCAATTTTACCTTCCACTCACTTTTCAGGTAGGTTTAGTGCACGTCCAACATGTTTATAAACTCTGTGCTTGGAAAAAACCATGAAAATAATTATCATGGCAACTATCATACATTTCTGAATGGAAGTAATGTAGAGGAGGTAAAGCATTCATTTTGCTGAACTGGTTCAATTCTATATTTTTCGACTAATATAATACTGTGCTGTCTTTTTGGCACGCCTGTGGCTCACTTTAAATTTAATATTCATGTCGTTTACACACCACTACGGTGGATGCGATAAAATTGAGTTGTATATTCGATGCGAATCATCATTTATGCGGTTTTGATATGCTGTAAGTTCCATGGTTCTTAAAATTGTATAACTGCTATTAACTGTTACGAAAGAACTTTCATCGTATCAGCCTATTTCTGCGTAGATTCATAGTGAGAACCACACAAATGGAAACAGGCCTACTACAAATCTGGTGTAGGTATAACTTCTTATAACGTTCTTTCATGATCAGCAATTTTATTGGCTTTTTTATACTTTTCCAATCAATCCCGAACGGAGCTGTTAAAATGGTAATTTTTGTTTCTACTTCCGCGGTGTCACATTTGCCCGAAGTTAGTTATTCAATCTAACCACCAAGTATACCGCGAGCACATTTCAAGTAGAAATAATTAATTTTGAATTGATTGCAAAACGTTAAATTTCAATTATTTTCAGTAATATTTAAAGCTACTCTTTTGCTCACATTGTTTATTAAGCATTTGAATTTGTTTAACATAATTATCCTTCCCATAACGAAGATTATTGGTTTATCGAACAGATTACTCAGCGTGGGGAAGATATTTAACGGATAATTTCAGAAGACCTCGCCTAAACTTGGTATGTGCTCATTTCTAAGTGTTCTGATTACTCTATTGACGAGATTATTAGGTAGATTGTAGCTTGGGAGGTGACAAAAATGCGGGTCAGCTTAGAATTGATGTCCACTATAAGGGACATCAGATTTTATTGAACAGGTGGCACGTCATCATTGAACAAAGAGGAAATCATGTTCTAAGGTACAGTTATTTTGGTCCGGTTGAAAACGAATCTATTCTCAAGGGGTTAAAACTGTAATAACGATGCTAAATGTCGAGAAAATGACCTATCTTTCTCGTATTTCTGTTCATCAGGGAGAAAATACGAGGAAACTTGAAGATTATCACATTGGACGAGCTCAGCGGAGCTCAGTTGAGCAAATTGAATTGAGTAATCGACAAGTTCAGATGCAGACAATGTTGCAGCAGATTTATGAAGCGGAAAACTCCGTAAGTTCGCATTGCTAGTGCCGGTACCCGTTCGGATTCAGCCATGTTTGGTGGTTGAATACTAAGGCCCGCAACACGCGCCGGCGTTGGTGGTGAGGTCGCTTCGTATTTCGTTTTGGAGCAGTGCATTTATTGCGACTTGTGCGAAAGCGACACGCAAATTGCAGATTGCATTGTACCTACGTGGAAATGGGTAGCTTCAGAATAGAGTAACTACATCTGAAAAAAAGCCTTGAGCACTGACGGTGGGATAAAATCAGTTTAGAACCTGGTGTTAGGAACAAAAACGCCTTACCTCTAATGTTGACAAAAATAAGATTTTCACACCCCCCCATCCCCACCCAACAATTTTTGATAAACTCTTTTCGATAGTCATGTCCAAATTTTGGAATTCTATGTAGAAGTGAGGGTCATTCCAAACCTCAAAATTGAAAAATCGTTGAATTGGGAGATGAAAAGCCTTAATTCTGTTCAAAAACGCCTCAAGCTGATGTTTATTCCTGGATATTTTTGTCGGTGAAACGCCTTACCTCAGCTAAAATTGATATAAGGCGTATAAGGAGGTAACCCTCTTGTTTTTGAAGGTGGCAACCTTACATGTGAGTAAAGGCGTTTCAGCTTGAAAAACATGGCCAAAGAATCGATTCGATTTGATTTCCCCTCCTTAAAAAATTCGTTTTTGGTGAGAAAATAGATTTTTTCTCAATAATTTTAATGCCTTGAGCATTATTGATGAGCCTCAAAAAAGGGTTCAATACAACAAATTAAAAAAAAACTACTGCCTGATTTCTATGGAAAACTTGATAAGCAATTTCTGAAATACGTGGTTTTTGGAGATAAGGCGTTATTGCTTCAAACGGCAGTGCGGACTGGATACTTTGAGGCCTGAACTGGAAGTTTTATTTATCAGGTGAGGAAAGAAGCGACGGAAGTGAAACGTCTTCAAGATCTCGTGTCAGCAGCTGATCAGCAGTTGGAGAATGCTGCGGGTCGAGTAAGAAAACTGAGTGCAGAACTACAGGTAGATAGGAAAAGCTCTTCATTTACAGAACGTTCGGGTACTCCCAATCACACTTAAGGGCCATGTTTCTTTCAGGAAGTCTTTGCATTTGGGCTTTCAAGCTGTTTCTTTTCCTTTGCAACCTTTTTTCACTCTCTTGGCAATAATATTGTCCAATGTTTGATTGAAAAAGATACCCTCGCACTCAGAGGCAACCAAAAATCTCAAAAACCCATTCAGGTTTAGTGAAACGATTCGAGGCTTACCTCCGCCTAAATATAAGTAGTTCTATGTACTGTGGCCACCAGAATGCGCTGCACTAGCGCTATTGACTGCTTGCAACTGCCATGCAACGATGATCTCCACAACCATCTAAACATCACTGTTCCATCACTTCACAGTTTCTAGGAGGAGTCTACCAGTGGGGTACAAAAGCTTTTTGGCTCGGCATGATTTCTGTTCTTTGAATAGTGTTTTCATTATTATATATGGAATGCTACATTTGATCACCTAGGGATAATTCAATATAATTTATATATTATAGAAATAGCCAATGTAGTTCTTGTTTTTATCAAGTTTATAGATGGTTATTTGTGTGGGAACAAAAATGCTCCAATGGGCTAAGTGAATTATTGGGCTTGGCAAAACTTTGGAAAAGTTGGAAAACTGGGGAGGGACAAGTGTACCATAACACTGACATTAAGGCACATGTTCCGCTCATTGTTACTACATGGTACCATGTCAATATCCATAGCGATAAAATCTGCCAACCTGAAAAGACCAAATTTCCTCATGAAGCTTCATTTCAGTCAACCAAAATTCTCTACAAACTATATCTCATCCTTGATCAACCAACAGTTTTAACATGGACTCATGTTTTAGCCATGACCTAACTACCAAAAACCGTTCGCCGAGAGGGTGACGCGGGAAGGGAACGCCGGAAGGGTGACGCGGGAGTGTCACACTGAGGAGCGTCTGGGGGGAGTACCGAGCCGAGCGACCTCGGCCATTTCCGGCCCTCCTCGGCCCAACCTCTCTGTATCAACTCTCCCTTATCTTGAATCTTCACAACATAGATGAACGAACTTATAGTTTCTTCACAACGTCACCATTCACGTTCGCTTCGAGTGTTTTAGTTTATTTGTTTACTATTCCGTGTTTACTATTCCATTTACTAGTTCCGTGTTTTAGTTTATTCGTAATTATTTCGTTGTTCGTTATTCCGTTCATTCTCGTTCGCTTCTAGTGTTTTAGTTTATTCGTTAACTATTCCGTGTTTACTATTCCATTTAATTTAGTTATTCGTTATTATTCCGTTCCTGTGATGCCTAAGTGCAAGAACTGCAACCATGTCACCGACAAACAGTTTAATCTGGATCGTCACCAGCAAAGCAGTCGAGGATGCTGTAACCCGTCGTTTTCACGTAACGGGCTAGGGATCCAAAAATAGACCTAGGCGAATAATTAGTGGGAGATTAAAGACTTTCACTTACCGTCCGGAATGTCTGCAATGGTCGGTCATGGACGCCAAGTACACCTGAATTTACCAAGCTCTGAGGAATGGGGTTTTGTGATTGAAAAGACAAGGGTTCAATATTGACTTATAATAAACGCAATTGACAGAAATATAAAATACGGAATGTCTCGGCCGAGAAGGATATTGACTATTACGTAACCTAATTATTGAGTAGGCAAAAGTGAAGGGCTGAGGGCCAAATGAATTTACGGGGTAGCTGAAGGCTCAAAATGTTTGGTTTGAATAACGGTAAAAGTGGAAGTGATTTGTTAATGTCCTCCCCTAATTCCTTTCTCTTTTCCTAACGCACGACAGACAAAATACTAAATAATACGGCTACAATGTACACTCTACGATCAGCTTTCTGGTGACTAAACGTCAGGGCTTGGGCCAGATTTAGAGATTCGACTTTCGCGTTGCGAGGGTACGAGACAGAGTTATTTCGCCACTTACGTGTACCAACTTCTTCGGATGGAGACAACAGGGTGATGTTCTCTTCGCTGCTCGGCTTCGGTCAGGGGAACGCCGTCCAGGCCGGAGGAGGCGAGGCTCTTTCCGACGGAGGTCCGACGACTGGCGGTGCGTGGGGAACCTGGACTATTGGCCGTCGAATCGGGCGCGAACAAATCAACACTCGGGTCCGACGGGGGATTTTCAGTTCGTATAAGGGCCCACTGTTACGGGAGAGGAATTGGCTGATCTCCCAATTCCCGAGTTCTCACCCTGAAGGAACCACGATACACTTGTTCCCTCAGGTCACGTTCACAACACCAGCTTCACAAGGGGTTGATTTGCTTCGCGTCGGTTGTTTCGCTTCGGTTGTTCCGCCCCGAAACAGGTTGTTTCGCTGGGGTTGTTCCGCCCCGAAACAGGTTGTTCCGCCCCGCCCCTGCCTCGCCTCGTCCTCTCGAGATTATGGCGAGCAGGGGGGGCCAACCTCGTTTCACTTGAGTTCGTACACGACTGACTGCCCAGCCTTTCCCCAGCCCACTCGTCAAGTCGCCTTCCCCTCCTCCTACTCCAATGTGTCCGATGAGGACACGCCTTTCGCCCCGCTGGTTCAGGCGCTTGGAGGGGAGAGGGCTCGATCCGTACCCCGCCGCCGAAGTTTCTTGACGGGGCGCTTGGACTCTGCCGCCCCGTTACAATGCCAGAAACAGCACACTTCTGTTTCATTGAATTGTAATATGTGTAGTTCCGTAGTGACCTGTCGTGGTGATCTCATTGAGCACATATCTGGCGCTCATGGCGTACGTTTATCCAACAAGGAATTGCATTTTGACAACCACGCTGATTTTTTCAGTTGGAAAACTGGAATTGAAAGAGATACTAAAAATCTAAGCCAGTGCCCTGCATTACAAAAAGACATTCCAATTGCAGACGGCTAAAACATGGGTCCATGTTTATCGGATTTTAGCCGTAGGCTCTAAGCGGAAAGCAGACGGGGGTCCAGGGGGCTTGCCCCCTGGCGAGGCCCAGAGGGCCGAGTTTTTAAAAACTCATTTGGCTATGGCTAAACAACCATTTTTACCCATAGCCAATACAAGCTTCCAGCTAATACCCAGCTGTAAATTATCATTAACGGTCAATTCAACGTCCTTTCTTTGTAACTTTTATTCACTTACAGCATTACTTCACCTTCTTTGCACCTTCTTCTAAATAATTTCCTGTCTATAATAAAGCTTCTGTCAATTCACATTCTAATCTGCATGACAAATACTCACCCCCAAAGTTATCGTTTATTCCTTTCCTGGATTTATACCCCCCCCCCCCCTCCCACACACACACTAGATTGGTGGAATTAACAGGGGTGTTACAGTACTTTTGTTAAATGTTTATTCATTTACCTGTATTCGCATTTATGTCAAAGCTGCAGTATGCGGTTATCTCTTGCGAGTTAGATTAGGTGCTCTGACAAGTGAATTAGTTAATCAAATTGAGAAATATAGAAATATTGCCGTATGTGATGACGGGGACACCTCTGAATTCCCGGGTAGTACCTGATTACGTCAGGAATGATTGGATCAACACCAAAATACAAGGACAATTTTTTGGTGGGTATATGTTATAATTTGATTCATATGGGAGTAAATTTAAGGCTATTTCCACACAAGTTAAGTGAAGCAAGTTATTTGTTATTATTAGTTGCTATTATGCATAGGGAGCAAGGGAGAAGAGGCTTTTAAAAACACACGGGTTGGTTATTCCTCGGACCATGGATTTCTCAGGCGCATGGAGACTCATTTCTTCAACATAGGGAAAATGGAAAGAGTGGGTGTAGCGGGTCCCGGATCCATTCCAATCAAGTGAGGGTCCACAATTTAGTGGAAAATGATACCCCACACGCCTAGGTACCAGAAATCTCGAAAACACACATTCGAAATGGGTAATAGAGATGGTTAGAACATTTTGAACCTCTTCCAATGGGTTTCAATCGTTCTGGGACCCATCACATTGGATTTAGCGTCCAGAATTTAGTGGAAAATGATACCCCACACTCCTAGATTGCAAAAAATCTCAAAAATCCATTTTTCAAAATTCACATTTTGACCCCTACCCCACCCAAATTTGGTCCGATCGGGTTGAAAAGCTTCGAGGACCAACTAGAGCCATGAACGGACCCCTGACCAAAATTTCAGATTTTTTGAATAATTTCTACTACCAAAGTCGGCGTGGACGGCGGACAGCGGACGGCGGACGGCGTACGGACATTGACCTTTTTTTTTTTATCTAGACATCATGAAACGTCCAGAAAAATTTTTGAGTCGAATCGGAGAGGTTGACCATTTGCATGAAAACATAGGTTGATTATTCAAGGAATAACCAACCAAAAGTACACTAGGGGCGTGTTTCCATGGTTGAGTTCACGCGCATGCGCTCTTCACCTAAAGACAGCAAGAGGAACAGGCTCAGTGTTGTAGTAGGCATAAACAGTGAGAGTGTTAGGCTTGAATCGGTAGTAACAGCCCCAATTAAGACTTGTTACATGATAAAATATAGTATTGAACTATTTTGTTTAAGAAAGAACTACTGATGTGTCTTCTCCTAACAGGAATCTCAGCGAGTGGCGGCAGCCAAGGCCCTCGAATCTCACACAGTTCATCTGCAGCTCTCAGCTCACGATCAGCTCATGTTCACTGCCCGACAAAAAGTCGATGCTTTGTCTGCTCAAGTAATCGCGGCTCAAGCGGACATGGGCGTGTGGCCGGCCATGTATGTGCACCAGAACAATTCGTTCGTCTCTTCTGAACCCACCGAACGTGGCGACTCAATCATTTTGAGCGCGTTTCACGATGAAGAGGCGCCGAAAAATCAACAGTACTATCAAAATCCCTACCCCCGGCAGCAGATTTTATTTCAAAATAAGGTGTCTCCACTGGCGCCTAACCTTCAATTTGCTCCTGGTGCAATTCAATAAAATAATCTCTAGGGCAAGGCCTCAATGGTTTTATGACACGTGGCAGTATGAGATATTTGTTTGAAAATGATTATAGGCTCGTGACTTAGTCTGTGAACTTGAAATATGATGCAAATATTATTTGTATCACTAGCTATGAAAGTAAAGAAAGCTACTAACAAAGGCAATGCAACTTAAAAATCCGAATTTTTGAGTTTTTAATTTTGGTTGGTTATTCCTTGAATAATCAACCTATGTTTTCATGATAATGGTCAACCTCTCCGATTTGGCTCAAAATTTTTTTCTGGACGTTTCATGATGTCCTGATCAAAAAAGGTCAATGTCCGTCCGCCGTCCGCCGTCCGCCGTCCGCCGTCCGCCGTACGCCGTCCGCCGTCCATTGTCCACGCCGTTTTTGGTAGTAGAAAATGTTCTAAAAATCTGAAATTTGGGTCAGGGGTCTGTTCCCAGCCGAGATGGGTCCTCGAAACATTTCAGCTCGATCGGACCAAATTTGGAGGGGGTAGGGGTTTTTTGAAAAATGGATTTTCAAGATTTTGGGTGATTTAGGCGAGTGGGGTGTCATTTTCCACTAAATTTTGGACGCTGAATCCAATAAAATTGGTCCCAGAACAATTGGCACCCACTGGAAGAAGTTATGGGTCAAATTGGGTATTTATTACCCATTTTGAATATGTGTTTTCGGGATTTTGCTACCTAGGTGAGTAGGGTGTCATTTTCCACTAAATTTTGGACGCTGAATCCAATAAAATTGGTCCCAGAACAATTGGCGCCCACTGGAAGAAGTTATGGGTCAAATTGGGTATTTATTACCCATTTTGGTTGGTTATTCCTTGAATAATCAACCTATGTTTTCATGATAATGGTCAACCTCTCCGATTCGGCTCAAAATTTTTTTCTGGACGTTTCATGATGTCCTGATCAAAAAAGGTCAATGTCCGTCCGCCGTCCGCCGTCCATTGTCCACGCCGTTTTTGGTAGTAGAAAATGTTCTAAAAATCTGAAATTTGGGTCAGGGGTCTGTTCCCAGCCGAGATGGGTCCTCGAAACTTTTCAGCCCGATCGGACCAAATTTGGAGGGGGTAGGGGTCAAAATGTGTTTTTTGAAAAATGGATTTTCGAGATTTTGGGTGATTTAGGCGAGTGGGGTGTCATTTTCCACTAAATTTCGGACGCTGAATCCAATAAAATGGGTCCCAGAACAATTGGCACCCACTGGAAGAAGTAATGGGTCAAATTGGGAATTTATTACCCATGTGGGTGACTTCAGCCGAATAGACAAACAAAACACATCGTCATATCCTGTTGTTTATAACCAGCTGTTAAACTTAGCAACCAATTTTGAGCAGTTGCCTACAATTCTTTTTACTGTCCGAGCTTTTTATTCGTACCATTCAATTCAATTTAATACAATTATTATAGCCTTCTAAATTACCTACGTTTTCTCAATATTATATTAGTAAATTAGTGTCGTAGTGCCCCATAGATACACCCATCTTGAATATGTGTTTTCGGGATTTCTGCTACCTAGGCGTGTGGGGTATCATTTTCCACTAAATTTTGGACGCTGAATCGATTGGAATGGGTCTGAGACCCGCCACACCCACTGTTTCCCCCATTCGAGGAATAACCAACCCGTGTGTAAGAATTTGCAGCGTTTTCTTATTTAAATTCAGAAACATCACAAGAATGTATTGCACTTTTAAAAATTAATTCGGAGCAGTAGAACCAGAGTTACGAGCAAAAATGTGCGACGTTGTCAATGACCACCTGCTGTATGAGCATCAGCAGCATCCATTCTCCTCCAGCTTCTGCAGCGCCTGGCTCCCTTTTTGTCGAGCTCTTTTATAGTTTTTTTTTTCCAAAGACTTCATTCTCTATACGAAGTTTCAGGAGCACTCACGACGGGAACGTCGCTTGACGTTGGTGGATATTGAGAGTTTGCAGGAGTGACTGTGTCAACGACGGGAACCTTGGTCAATAATTACGGATATTCAGATTATGTGGGCCTTCCACCTACACCTTTCCTCTTATTGAAAACCGTCCCGAAACGAGGCATCGCAGATAACCACAAAAACTGTGGAGAAAAACAAAAACACCTGAAAACACACGGAAAATTTGCCGTGTTCGAAAAGGCCGCCAAGAATTCTTATCAAATTTTTTGATAATAAACCTTTTCTTCTTCTTCTTCTTCTTCTTTATCAATGGGTTATGGGAGAAAATAGCATATTCGGAAGAAACAAGGACCCTTTGTACCTCCACAATAAATACTTTGAGTTTTTGAGAGAAAGATTTTTCGGAAAACTTACGGACCTGTGATAGGAGAGAACAGCGAGTTGTATGAGCTATATAAATCCGGCGAGATTGTCTGCTTTATAGGAGGTTGAAGAATTGAATGGTTGGGACACTTAGCTACGAATGCCAAAAAGGGCTCTGCTTGGAACTTTGTAAGGCACCAGGAAACATAGGATCCTGGATGTTGAGAAGGACTTGGCGGCCCTTGGTATGAAAAACTGGAGAACGAGAGCGCTGTGCAGAGAAGACTGGGAAAATGTTGTCATGGAAACCAAGGCAAAGGCACACTTCGGGCTGTAGGGCTATGCAGTAAGATGGGAGAAGATGGAAGTCAAATTCCATGGACGAAGAAAGTGTTCTAAAGGGCAAGTTTGACCGCCTTCTTTGAATTAGAAGAGCTCTCCTGGAAAATTGTACTTTTTGACACGTTTTTCTAGAACTACTGAACCGATTTGAGAAATTCAAGAACATACCTATTTATTCCTACAACCTTACTGGTTCTGCTGAGTTTTTCTGTAATATCTGAGCCAAGGTTGCCAACCATCTATGACAAAACCCTGACTAAAAAATTAAATAATCCGAAATCATGGGTAAAATTGCGTACTGTGTGAAAACCCCGATGAAATGTTCAGATTGAAATCTGAACAAATTAAGATAATACGTAATTTTACATTTATTCAGTTCAATTAGGGATAAATGAGCCCTTGAAATATTATGGTTTTCAGCGGGAGCCATTGCTACATAGAGGATAAATGTGCTTTAAATCGTAAAATAGTTCTATAATAGTTGTTTATGAGTTCTTAAGACGAGTATCATAGGATCGGAATGAGGAGCGAACGTCCAGGTACAATCTTATCTTGATAAACGATAACACAAATAGAGTTAGTTCAGAGTGAGTCAGAAGTGAGAAGAGAAAGGTGAACTACCTACGAGTAATTCCAACGCCACCTTGATTTCTGCTCAAGGTAACTCGGTTATCGCTCTCACGCAGGTGGCAGGGTCCCAACCCTTTCAATTAGATCCTTTGATACCGTCAGTCATTCATGCGGATGAAAACGAGTATGATAATAGAAACTGATTGGATTAGAGGGAACAAAAGTTGAGTGGACAGAGCAGTCGAATGGAGAACGACAGGATGGATTTTAGTGCGTGCATCGCGTTACCGTCATTGCGCAACTCTTGCGACTCCCAAGAGAAAGGGAACGTACATCAAGGATGACCGGAATTTCCTTGTAAAGCTGGTTTTAGAATAATCTCGCATCCCTTGTACCATTAATGAGGCTCAAACTAATATCCCCAGGTCACTCCTATTAATTTTGATTATAAGGTGGGGAGAGGGTGTTGTAGTAAATCCGTAAAATATTTCCCTCTAATCATCTCATCCCGCTATGATGAATTTACAACAACTAATAATAAAATACAATGTTCTCGGATATGTTAGTCAAGTGAGTTTTACATATTTAGATTGAAGAAATATTAATAACATGGCTGGGCCATCTCAGCTAAATAGGAGTGGGGGGGGGGGGATGACAACATAATTCAATAGAAGACGAGTCCATGACGTTCAGTACTCAAGTTAGCCCCCTACACCCATTGTCTTGCAGTGCGCTCTGGCTGGCTACTTTTGAAGTCTTCACTTGTGCTCATCTTATCATGGCGGTATCAAACGTGGCTGTCAATTTTTCCTCTGTCACTTGTGATGACTTTTGGTTGGTTATTCCTTGAATAATCAACCTATGTTTTCATTATAATGGTCAACCTCTCCGATTCGGCTCAAATTTTTTTTCTGGACGTTTCATGATGTCCTGATCAAAAAAGGTCAATATCCGTCCGCCGTACACCGTCCATTGTCCACGCCGTTTTTGTTAGTAGAAAATTTTCAAATTGAAATCTGGGTCAGGGGTCTGTTGCCGGCCGAGACAAGTCCTTGGAACTTTTCAGCCCGATCGGACCAAATTGGGGGGGGGGGGGGGGGTCAAAATTTGTTTTTTGAAAAATGGATTTTCGAGATTTTGGGCGATCTAGGTGAGTAGGGTGTCATTTTCCACTAAAGTTTGGACGCTGAATCCAATAAAATGGGTCCCAGAACGATTGGCACCCACTGGAAGAAGTAATGGGTCAAATTGGGTATTTATTACCCATTTTGAATATGTGTTTTGGGATTTCTGGTACCTAGGCGTGTGTGGTATCATTTTCCACTAAATTTTGGACGCTGAATTCAATGATGTGTGTCCCAGAACGATTGGCACCCACCGGAAGAAGTTATGGGTCAAACTGGGTATGTATCCACCCATTTTGTATGTGTCAGGATTTCTGGTGCCTAGGCGTGTGGGGTATCATATTCCACTAAATTTTGGACCCTGAATCGATTGGAATGGGTCTGGGACCCGCCACACCCACTGTTTCCCCCATTCGAGGAATAACCAACCCGTGTGTAAGAATTTGCAGATTTTTTGATTGTGATGAAAGTGGTCACTGGTCAAGAGTTTGTGAAGACACAAACATGCGGAGATCGCCATATACCCTCATGAAATGTTTAGTTCCTGTCAATGTGCTTTATATTTAATATTTTCTCATAATACCCATTACCCATTACCCAATACCCATTATTATTTTGAAAAAATAAATTACCCAGATCCCATTTTTCCCTGCAACAGATTTATTGAAAACGAATATAATTTCATCCACATTTCTTGAGGCAATATTGTAGAGCCTCATATTGGTGTTCATTCTTTTGTGGCGACTGTTTCTGTTCTGGACAACTGTTTTCCAGTTGCAATGAAGCTCACCACCAAAAAGATCTGGGGGTCTTCGTGTGGGCTCATTAGAAACTCCAGTCGTTTTCGTTTTTTTAAACTGTAAAATGGTCTCGCAGAAACCCCAAAAATCCCCAGATTGATTCATTTCGTAACTAGGCCTGCCTGAAAATTTCAATTCGGTACAAGGAAAATATGGAATTCAAAGGGCTCTTCAACGGTATTGCCAGATTCGGAGTTTGGCCTCTATATGAATGTGTATAAATAACAAACAGAAGAAACTCAAAATCGGATATTCAGCAATTCCAAAGAACTCTCTCCCCTCAATTCAGTCTCAAGATGAGGGGGGTTCTTTGGGAAAGGGCAACATTAATGAGCGGACTCGACTAAAATAATAGTTATATTCCCTTCAGTGATAGTTAAATTAGGACCTATTCCCCTTGTGATCAGCGGGAGAGATTCGAATATTCTAGTTCGCAAAGTTGCCGCTGGAGCGGTATACTGGGCTAAATAGGGTGCTGATTTTCAGGTGTCCATAGTCCATTACAGGTAGATAGGTATAGCGTAGGTATAACGTTGGTTTCCTCATCAACCGTTGACAAGATAAGTTGACGACTCCCTTTCCATTCTAAAATACTCCTTTCTTAAATTCAATGCCACCCTCATGAGATCAGGTGTTTAGGGAAGATGTCGCAACGATCACACTGTCGATCGTTGTTCCCACAAACCGGATCGGATCAAAGGCAGTACAGGGGGAACTCATCACGTAGTATGGGTCTTTTATGCAAGCGTTTCCCCGCGTGACTGTCGGGGTTTGAAACCATCGTGACTCCCGCTCTCCCAGATGCTTAGATGATTTTTTTCCCTCTGTGCTCCAGTATACATCAGGTCCTCAAGGGCGGGATACCCCCGATTCGATTTAAATCAGATCGGGACCGAATGTCGTCGTGTAACAGTTTACTTCACGGGCCCCCTATTGCCAAAGAAATGATAGATTTAATATATTTTGCAGAGCTACAAAAGAATGATATAAAATTATATTACATCCACATCAATTGAGAGACAATTCAACTATCGCAAAAAAAAAAAAAAAAACTTGAATATTTTCCATGAATTTATTCCTTCGAATTAATTATATTGGAAAAGTCAGCTCGAATTTTATTCCAAGTAAAGTTATCCACACAAATGGGCATCTCGTCCAAATAGGAAAAAATCTAAATTTCACTACTTATTGAAGAAATTAAAATCACAAATTAAAGAAACAAACCTCTGAAATAACTGGAAAATTTACAAAACAACGCAAGTAAAAGTTAGGTTACAAATCATCGGCATTGATACCGCAGCTCTACTTCCTGTTTACACGGTTGATTACAAAACAAGAAGGATAATAATTGATGACTTGAGTTCTTGATCGTCCATAACTTTGTGAAGAGAAAAACTTCGAGATTGTTGGATCTTTGATTCAATTCTAGATAGGAATAGCAATCGATTTTTGATTTGCACAAGAAACTCGACCTACATTGACCTACCAATCAATGTAAATCGATTTTTGTCAACAATTAATTGATTTTTGAAAGCTCAAATCGATTTTTAACTATATGGGAAGAATAGCTGGGGAAGCTTTAGGTTTGACATTCCTTGCAGTTCTCAGCATTCAACGCTGAATTTGAAAAGAAGGACGGCAAATATTCATTTTAGAAATCGATTATAACCTTATCGGGATCATCTGCAGCTCGTTCAGAAGACCTAGAAGAAGGCTGAGTTAGGAATGATCTCTTCAGAAATGTTTGTTGCACACAAAACAGCATTATTTGAAGGAATGTGGACTATCTTGCAAGGGTACTCAGGCTCCCAGATGGCGGGTTCTACAATATTACTGCACTTACAGCCTTGCCTGCTGCTCGCCTCATTGCTGCAAGGTGGGCAGTTGGCTGAGACTGGTTAAAATATTCACTCGCTTTCTTGATTCGTTACCCATTTGGAGTAAGGATTGGTCCTATCTCGGATCTAAGACTGCCAGTTGTGATTAAGGAGTTTCCTGCAGCATTTCAAGGCAACCACGCACTTCTGAGATGCCGCAGGCCTGGCGATACTGAATGGCAGAGCGCCATGTGAATCCCATAGAGAGTTCACGTGCTTGGGTGCTTCGTGTGCTACGTGATATACATCACTTCCGTGCTGAGATGAAGGTAAAGTAGGTAAATTTGTGCAGTTCTCGCTGTCTGGTGGAGGGAGTCAAGGAAGTTCTGGTACTGACTCATATGACCCATCGAGCTTCGTTGAAATGGCATAAGCGTTCTGACAGGCTAGAAATGACCTCAAAATGCTCCCTCAACCCCGTCAGGGTCAGGACCTCATCAGAACCATCGTATAGTATTCCTGTGGTTGTCATGGAATGCAGTGGGGAACTTCTGAATCTCAACTGGCAGCTTCGGATCCGAGATAGAATCAATCCATGCTCCCAGAGCGACCTCTGCGCGGATGAAACAACGGGGTATTTTCTGTGTCCAATTTTGGGATACTTACGGATCAGATGTTTCGGCAGAGCTTTGGTCATGACTCGAGCAGACCTGATTGAAGTCCTGAATTCTGGTTCTGCTACCGCGAGGCCTGCAATATAGAAATTTCCTGGTTTCTAATTCAATCATAATCAGCAGAAAAAATTTTAATCGATACTTGTCCAAAGATCTGCGTTTCTGGATCTTGAATTTCTGTTTTTATATTTTAATTTCTTATTTCAATCAGAAGAGGAGAAGAAATAATGTACTTAAGTAATTCCATTGAATAAAGCGGAGCCTCCTCTGACAGCCTTCGACCAAAGCCTACCATGTTATGCTACATTGTTGATCTATGATGTAAATAAACATGATCTTCATTCGTTCATTCATTCACTACCCAAAGGGTCCTGAATTTTCAGTTCCCTCCTGGCGCCGCTGCTATTGGCCGTGGTCGAAGGTCGCCCATTTGAGAAGGCTGGAGAAGATGAGTTGGCAAACGAGTCCGCAACAATGTTTTCTTTGACTCTTCAGCATTCTCGAGTCCTCGCTCCGATTCACTTCTGTAAAAGGATACGGCTCGTTCGAAGGCGCCTTCCTATTGATAGAGCGACCTCCAGGTTTAAACAGGCCTCCGCTCTCTTCACGAAATAGACAAGATGTCTTGTTAAGGGTATCATGACTTGAAACAGCACTATCCTTCCGGCGAAACAAGGTTGGCATTGTTTTATACATTTTTGTTTTTAAAAATAATTACCTATTGAACATTTTGAGAAACGGGTGTTTAAAATTCTACATTGAACCACCCAAGCAGTCAGCCAGATCAGAAACCGCCTAGTAAATCGGGCGTCTTCTACAAAAAATCGCAAATACGTACTATAGTAAAACTAATTTTCAGATCTTTGTTGTACGATTGCGACCACGTTGATAGCTTCCGCTGAGCTCTATTATTCTTCTCTATTATTCATCGATTAGCGTCCTAAATTTGGTGGAATATGATACCCACACGGCTAGTTCCCTCATAATTTCAAAAAAATCCTCTTCCATAAGACACATTTTCACCCATTTCTTCTGTGATTCCGTTTACGTCACAACAAAGTCATCCATAGTTGCAGTTTTTTGTTTTTCGGGACGACTTCTCTGCAGCGTAACAAACGTCATCAATTTCTCTTAAAATCAAAGTCATTCTCCTCATATAGGTTCAGTTTTAAACTACTCACGAATAGCATGTTCAAAACAGTATTCAATAAACGCCCTTGCAATACAATTTTAATTCCTGGAAAAAAAAAAAAAAAAAAAAAAAAAAAAAAACCATACCTACGTTATTGCGTAATAACAACGATAAACCTGCTGGCCATTGAATGATTTGCGCTTATTTAGGTCCTGGAAAAACGGCAATGGAAAGTCATCCAAACCTACTTACATCAATTTCGTACGCTCATCATCTTGATGTTGGCGACCGGCGTTTCTCCAAAATCCAGTAAAGATGAGGAGAAACTGAAGTGTTGAACCGTGAAATTCATTTTCAATAGCTTTTCATGCGGGCGAGCTACTTTGATGTAATTGGGTGAAACCTCCACGTTTCTCTCTGAAAATCTGTGTAAATCGGTTTTCTCGCCGAAGGACAATGCAACTGGTCACCTAATAGAATTGGAAATTTCTATAACAAAGGGCTTGAGAATTTCAATCAGTTTTCATCTCTCTCGCGTTCATTCCTACGTTTTGCCAAAAGTGTTATGGAAATCGGAGACTGATGTGTCCATGTTGGCACAGTCCATAACTTCCTCAAAATGAGTTGTTCAACAACGAACTCTCTGCTACGCAGCTTTCTGGTAGGAGGATTTCACAATGAAAAGGTGTAAATGTAGGTGCATTCAGTAAGTAATGATGTTTTATTTTAAAAAGTTCTTTTCGTGAATGATGCTTCTTTGTCCATGTTGGCAATTTGTCCAAGTTGTGGCCACAGGTTGGCCATTATTGGACGTCTTGAAGTGGAACGACGATGACGAATAACCACTCCTCACATGAAAGATGGTGCTTCGTATGAACGTTGCTGATGAAATCCAAATGGCGCTGAGCCTGACATTCCACCTCCGGTTATGCCTAATAACAGCCCTGGTGAACCTGACTGGGCCATTTCTGGAGGCACCGCCATCATTCCTGGTCGAATGTGTAAACCTGGAATAAACCTCGCTGACCTGAACGGATTGGGACTACCGATTGTGTCTACTTCTTCAGGTAGAAAGCCTCCGAGATAAGGATTTCTGACACTTATATTCCGTTTTTCTGAAAATCCTCTTCTATTTAACCAGTGCGAGTCAGTTGGTAAAGGTTGCCTGCGCGATCTTGCCCCTGACTGTTCAACGTCTGATATTTCATATTTCATAGAACCAGGAAATGCATGTGATATGTCATCAGCGGCAGTGTTGTCTTCTTCATTGTTGAAACTGTCATCTTCACCGGTGAAATCATCTTCTTCAGCGTTATCACTTCCATAGTATTCATCATTTGCGTCAACAGCCTTTTGGCGGACAGCATATCCCGAATGTCCATTCTGGTGCAATGGGAAGTAAGGATTATTCCACCCAGGAATAAGCGAGGTATAAGGTACTCCAGGACTGAGATTTCCAAGGCGTTGCAGAGATTTCTCAAGAAGTTGGTAATTTCCAAAAGGGCGACGAGGGTCTAGGGGTGGACTAGAAATAAAGGGGAGCAGGACAGGTAAGAACATCATTGGTGGACGTTCTGAATCAATGAGTCGGCCTCCTTTAGTAAGACGCGGTGGCAATTTTTTGATACGAGTAGATTCCACAAGTTCAGCGTTGTCCTCATAGTCGGCGTCTTCCGATTGATCTGGATGTTCCTCTTGTCCAAAATTATCCACATACCCGTCTAATTGTTTGGTCCTTTTAAAGTCAATCTCATTTAGAGATGCTATTCCGTTCAAATTTCCATCCAATGGTCGCATCTCCTGATTTCCATAAAAGCCTTCACCCTTGAAATTAAATGGTGACCCGCCATCAGAATCTCCATCTTCAGATGTATCCTCACTCGCATTGGTGGGACTTTCCTTTTCTGCATTTTCCTCGCTTAAATCCTCGTGATTACTTTCCAAATGGGCCAACATTTCTTTAATTCTTCGAATTTCATCTTTGGAATTCGTTAGCATTTCAGTTCGACCAACTTTACTTACAAGATTTTTCGATGGTGGCCGGATTTCTTTTGATTTTTCTTGATTTTCAGGATTGGCACGGGCATTTTTTGAGGACGTTATGAGCTGTGCACTGGCAGATGAATTCTTCTCCTCAGTTCCTGAATGCCTTTGGAAGTGGTTCGCATCACGCGCTAGAACTGGCCAATATTCTCCATTAGGTCTCGGGTTTGATTGATAACCGTGAGTCGGTGATTCACTGTACTTTCCAGTTCTGTCAGAGTACCTTCCAGATATATAGCCGTCACCTGGTCCACCAGAGAACCTTCCAGTTCCTTCAAGATAACCTGTAGGGGGGTATCTGCCAGTTCTTCCAAGATATCCTCTAGATGAGTATCCACTTGTATCTCCAGGTAATCCTCCAGAAGAATATCCTAAAGTTTCTGGAGGGAATCTTCCAGACAATGATCCTCCAGGATATTTTCCAATCTCACCAGTGTACCCTCCAGGTCTACCCGAGTACACTCCACTACCAGTGTGGTATTCACCATTTCTAGTAGAATATACTCCAAACCCACTGGTGTATCCTTCTGTGCCAATGTGGTGTTCACCAGTTTTAGCAAGGTACCCTGCACCAGTTCTTCTAGGGTATCCTTCAGTTTCACCATGGAATCCTGCCTTTCCAATGTGGTTTCCACCATTTTCTCTATGATATCCTTTAGTATTTCCGGGGTATCCTCCAGTTTCACCAAGGAATCCTGCCTTTCCAATGTGGTGTCCACCATTTTCACTTTGGTATCCTTCAGTATATCCTGGGTATTCTCCAGTTTTACCATGGAATCCTCCGCTTCCTGTGTGGAATCCACCATCTTCACTGTGGTATCCTTCAGTCTTTCCTAGATATCCTTCAGATCCACGTCGGTGTTCTCCAGGCCCAATGTGGTATCCATTAGTTTTACCAGGGTATCTCCCAATCCCATCTGAGTATCCTCCCCTCGATTCAGCTGGAAATCCCAATGGATAATCCCCTAATTGCTCTCTTTGTGTTGATGTATCGGTTTTAGCCACTTTTATATTCTCATAATTTGGAGAATATTGTGTTTCTGCAGGTACTTTTTGAATTGGTTCACCTCCTGAGAATTCTTTTTCAAAGAATGGCTCATCATTATCTTCTTTATTTTGTTCTTCGGCTTCCTGCCCAGGACCAGAAGGATTCAAGACTCCTGTTTGTAGATTATCTTTCCTGGATGGAAGGTGCGTACCAGAATCACTTGGCTCTCTTTCTTTGCTAACTGTAGCAGTATATTTATCTTTTTGGTCAACTTCCGTATGCTGTTCGCTGTACGGTTGTGTTCCTTCTCTATTTCTCTCTTTCGTTTGAGAGGCCTCCTCTCCCGCGCTATTCATCAAGGGAGCTGAAGTCACCACAGGAGTGATTGCGGGTGTATTTGTTATGCTGGGAGCAGATACTGTGGTTGTTGAAGCGGATGTTGGCTCTGCGAGTAGTGTCTGTTCTCTCACCCAGGCACCGTTTCTTCTCACCCATTTCCCTTTTGAAATGTTGCTGCCATGAGGTGAAGGTTTAATCACACCCTGATTCCATGTGTTGCTTCTACTTGACTGGTGTGCCGTAGAGACTCCTCGGTTAGTTCCAAACTAAAAATTACAAAAACATAATGTTTAAAGACTTAGGTATTTGGGTTACCAGAGGAGAAACGTTGGTACAATTTTGGCAAATGAACAGCAAGCTTCGATTTTTATCATGGCTATAATATTCTCTTCAGCTATAATGTAGACATTGTGCAGGAATTAATATTAAAAATATATAGGAGTGTCGCATTTACTTACCCTGGAGTTAGTGGCTTCAGCTGCTATTACCATAAGTAGGAGTATGCTGATAATGGCCATTGTGAGGTACATAAACCCTCCTGAGCGATCGACGTGGAAGTTCGAACGCTGGAAACAATAATAATTACCAAGGGTCACAACCTGGCTTTACAATCCTGAATAATATCTTTAAAATCTTACATAACTGAGGTTTGAAGAAGAATATCAGTACTAGCCATTCACGTCACCCGCTGTACGCGATTGGGGGTTGAGTTAGTCCAAAACCTAATCAACCCTAAGGGAAAGTTTACCCTTCAAGGGGGACTGCTCAAAGATGTGATATGCCTTACATTATGTCTTCAGGAATTGCCAACTGGAATATAATGTACATGAGCATGCGTTTCTTTAAATTGAATATAAAAATCGTAAAGGCTGTGCAACATACACTTGAATCATAAACCTCCGCAAAGATACCTATTGTTCATCCTCTCTAAGTTGCTTTTTACTAAAATTCAAGTCATCTATCATAATTCCTTGATAAGTACCTGGTATGAAGAGCATAGATCATACGTACCAAAAGTGAGGGATCGAATGGTAGAAAGAGTAAAACGAGCCGTAAGTTATCTTTATGCAGTAATGCAGCGGGCTCCTTTAATCACTACCTGTGACCGATGAAGCCATCATTTGCCAGATAATGATTTTCAACAGTTAAATTTCCTCCAGCAATCGCTTCATTCACATGAGGGTCAATCCCGTTCGTTTAATGGTTTTCTGAGCCATTATCAACCGGTTGGCGAACAGATCAAAGGCGCAATGAAATTGTTTATTGAGTGTACTAAAAAGTGAATGTTTCTTGAGTTAAGGTTTAAGATGTAATGCCGAAGGAATTGGATTCCTTTGTTTGTTCCTCCTTCATCTAATGATATTGTTAGCATCAATTTTAGGCTCAGGGTGTGATGAATAATTTGAATAGTTCTTCATTTCTTAGATGTAATCGCATCTTTTTAATTGTTTATACCTAAATGAGGCTCTTGTTATTTGCACAGGTCAAGGTATTAAACGTCAACGAAACGACAGATGGTACTGCCAGAGATGGAAGACTGTATGCCATAAGGAGAGATACACAGGCTATGCTGCTGAAGAAAGATTTTGAGAGCCACCACCTCCTGGGCCAGTGCTTGATTCAAGCAGGAAAGCACACTAGTGGCACTAACACCAGCTGGGAGGCCTCAGGGGGCAACCCCATCCGCTGGAGGAGGGTAGCGTTGAAAGATCAATTCCTGGCCAGGAGTGTGGTGGGAGTTCACATTAACAGCTCTGACTGCCCACTCTGGGCCAGTCGTCTTTATACCAACACGGAGAGAAGAACAATTAACAGTCAATATACCAATTTATTTAGTGTGTGTTAACCACATTGTTATTCTTCATGGACCTCACCCCCAAATCCAGTCTGCAGTGAGCGTAGGAGTATTATTGTGAGCAAATGCTCTGAGTCTGCTAAATCTTGCCACTTTTGCCCAAACGCTACCAGTAAATTCGAACACCTTGTGAATTAGGGATTTCATTCATAGTCTTAGGCTTACAACCCCAAGTGAACCCCGGCATATCCATGAGATCCTGGGCTGCCACATGCTGCCTGAAGAGAGTGGGGCAGCCTGTTGTATAGAGGAAGCCATATAGCAGGACTTCCCAATATGATTGAGGGCAAAAACCAGGGAAGACTGCCTTGGGCCATAAGGTATCTTAGATACAGCCTAGTGCAGGTAAAACCGGTTAGGGATGTTTACTAGTAGCATCTCCCAGAATTCCTCAAGCTAAGTGGAAGATTCTAGCTCTGGTAGATTGGTTCTAGAAAGACTGTGTCTCAGTTCCATTTCCTGATTGTACCTCAGGCAATAATATAGCCTAGATTTCTTGTTCTTGCTGTTGTCAACTTACCATAGTTAATTACATGATCAAGCATGATTGAGAGGTGGTCTATGAAACCCCAGCCAGCAGGAAAGTTGCGAGGGAGTATAATGCTGCAAGTAGTTCTTCGGGCTTCCACCCAACGGTCATATTGATACATTGATACAGAGAAGAAGTGGGCAGAACAAAAACACGTGATGGCACCTAGAGGTGTTCTACTGTGAATCCACTCGTGTCCAGCCATTTTCCATTTCTTTCTGAACCATCTTGTTGTACCCCGCGACATTTCCTTGAAATCCAATTTGGGATTCCAGGTGAAAATAGATGACCAGAGAAAATAGGTTGTGGACTCGGGATTGGAGGAGGAGAACTCATTGAACAGTCCAGTGTATGGGAAGCGTTTCCTATTGTTTATTGGCAGCGTAGCATACAAATCGTCGAAAAGACAAATCGGTCTGTGAGTGACGACGATTCCAAAGAGTGGGCCAGTTCTCCACTTCATCTGGCAGCGTTCTTTCGCCTCGTTGAGGTATGCCGCTTCAAAAAGCGTGTGCGAACCTTGCCACTGTAACAAAAAGTTGATGGTGAGGGATGTTGATGCCTTGTACGCATGTAATAAAAGATTTTGGGCCTTCATGGAATCCTTGGCCCGCTACCTTCATTTATTTGCCATCTTGTACCTAATTTTTTTTGTACATTGTGAAGACCAATAACAATTTATACTCATGTAATAATATAAATCCAATTTACTTTCGCCGTCATCTTGATGATCTTTACCCAGTCTGCTCTGTTGCCTGAGTCCATTACAGCGTGTTTCAGTAAAGCCACCATTACAGGGTTCCGTGGGCTCACGCTGTGCCTGTGAAAGGCCTATATAACACACGTTGTGTTTAGAAAGATGAAGCAAAATTCGGAGCGTAGTAAAAATTTATCGGGTTCTCTCCAGTAAAGACTATTTGGGCTCTGATGTGACGTCATAATAAAACATTGTGTGTTGCTCTTGCTGAAATATTATTTCTGAGAACTGATATTATCCACATGTTATTAAGTCCCATAAAGATTGAAGACTTGATCAAAAACTCGATTCATATCCATTATGTATGTGCTGAATAGGTCCAAGAGAATTTATAAATATTGGAGACGTTAGAATTCATCAAATTACTACTGTACATACCCCTCTCCAGCATTCTACAGACATTAAAATTGAAAAAATCGTGGCTGCTGTGAGGAGGCTCATGGTAGATCTTCCGACGATTATTTACAGAATTGGAATGAGACTAGTGCTGAATGAGTTATACGTGGGCGTAGTTCTTCTGATGTTATCCCGCCCAAGTCATCAATAGTTCCTAATTTTCTATAATAATTAGAATAGAATCGATGCCATTTTTATTTAATAACATTCGACTCGTAATTCCGTTTGGTTCGGACTGTAATAAAACAAAACGTCTTTGCGGTCGTCATGAGCGGAACTTTTGAAATTCAAATTTGTTATATAGTTTTGCAAAGTATGAGTCACCAAACCTAAACACTCCAATTGCACATAAAGAAATCGATCAAAACTAGGTATCTGTAGAGATTATGGTAGAAACTACCGACTCACTAAATACCGTACGTTTGGTTAGGGTAAACCATTTGCTTTGCATTCTTCATAGGCGACGTTCAATATTATCAATTATCGATGTATTGCCTCTTATGTTAGCTGTTTCGGTTGGTTATTCCTTGAATAATCAACCTATGTTTTCATGCAAAAGGTCAACCTCTCCGATTCGGCTCAAAATTTTTTTCATGATGTTTAGATCAAACATAGGTTGATTATTCAAGGAATAACCAACCAAAAAGGTCAATGTCCGTCCGCCGTCCATTGTCCGTGCCGTTTTTGGTAGTAGAAAATTTTCTAAACATCTGAAATTTGGGTCAGGGGTCTGTTCCCGGCCTAAAATGGTCCTCGAAACTTTTCAGCCCGATCAGACCAAATTTGGGCGGGGTAGGGGTCAAAATGTGTTTTTCGAGATTTCGGGCGATCCAGGCGAGTAGGGTATCATTTTCCACTAAATTTTGGACGCTGAATCCAATAAAATTGGTCCCATAACGATTGGCACCCACTGGAAGAAGTTATTGGTCAATTTATCGTTCAATTTATGGGTAAAAAAAAACTAAATCAGAAAACAAAAAAATTCGCTCCCGGGGTGGGGCTGGAACCAACAACCTTTCGAAAGCTGCCGAACGCGCTAGCCATTTGCGCCACGGTTTGATCTAGGCTAGAATGAATGGCGTGTGGGATATCATTTTCCAATAAATTTTGGACCCTGAATCGATTGGAATGGGTCCGGGACCCGCCACATCCACTGTTTCCCCCATTCGAGGAATAACCAACCCGTGTGTAATAATTTGCAGGGTTTTCTATAATAATTTTTTTTCTGCCACAATTTTTCAAATTTTTTAAAATTGTAATTGGGCTTGTTTCCGTATTTATAATAAATAAATAAATTGAAAAATACATACTGCAGGAGAAAACTAAATGCGTGAGGCACTTAGGATGTCGAATCGATTGTAGGCGTCATGTAGCATAGGGCTGACCCAATCGATCAGGACAGATTCGGAACTAAACGCCACAATGATCAATTTTTCTAACATCGAATCCCTCGGAGTAAACCAAGACTATACAAATAATTATGTCTACCTATGTAATATTTGAAAGAGTAAAAGAAAATTGCAATTCGTATAAAAATCACCAGTCGATACATCGATGCTTTTAGGATAATGGTTTTTCCAGATCGATACTGAGCGGCCAGTTTTAACATCAATGGTGGGCTCTTGATGTTGCAACATTGGTTCTTAAAAGCCATGCAAATTGATCAAAAATTATATGTACTTATAATTTATTTATTAGGACCTTAGAACCCCGAAAATAGTGTTCTGAAGTACAACAAATCATTGGTTCTGCACGATACCATTTAACTTATTACTAGAATTATAAGTTATCGGCAAACATCCATTATAAGTTCTGAGCTCTTTTTATTGAATCCGTTTTTGAAGTCTAAATTGTCTAAAGGCAACAACGGGGTCGATATGGATGTAGTAAAACACGCCAAATTTAGCCGTCCATGTCCCACAATTTTTCTGATTATGGGGATCTATTCTGGGTGTTCGCTCATCATTGTCATATTTATTTGTTGTCGAATCACCCTTGATTGAATTGTATTCCGTAATTTTAACGTTTTCGTTATATGCATATTTTCCTTTGGAAGTACTCACCATTCTCTCTTTCCATGTATGACTGCAGGAGCCGAGATGATGAATATTGTATTTAGTCCTACGTTTTGAGCAGGAAAATGATGATTTTTCTAGTACAAGTGTAAGCCCCCAGGCTTGCTGCCTCCAGAAGGCCAGAAGGGAGAGAGCATATTAATATAATATTGTGTTTCCCCATGAGATAAAGGACTCAAGTTAATAAGCCTCGCTGTGTACCTGCGGGACAGCGAGCCCCCTCCTGTTTTTCCTTCGACGTCGACGCCGTTTTCGTCAGCCGGTATCGTTGCACTTGTTCATTAAATTTGTATTTCATGTATCATGTATTAATATTGTAGGTACCTATTTTATGCTCCACATGTTGTCTAATGTACTTTGTCCTATATAAATTCTAGCCCAGGTTGAGGCATATTTCCCTTTGTAACGAGTCCTTGTTTTTAATTATAATTCATTTTGTTCAATGTATTTCATGTTCATTCTTGGTATCCCTAGTTGCTCAGTCGTAAGTCTTGGACTTACATCCCGTATCCTCTCGCTAGGTCGCTTCCAAATTCTCCGAAGAAACCCGAATTAAATTATTAGTAAATTCATAACAGATTTTAATTCGAGAGAGGCTTACACAAGTTAATTATTGTAACATGCAATATCATTCGGCCATAGAGTGGTAAAGAATCCGGATTCCATTCGATCTTTGAGGCAGCATCGGTTGCGTGTATTACATGGATGGGTGACCGTAGGTGAGTAGGCCAGCAGTCCTTTTGCGCTGGGTGTGGGCTGAAATCATCGCAACTTATGCCAGTGAGGCGATGAGGAACCATGGACGAAATGGTCTGAACGAGTTCCATTCTCCCGTTGGAGGCCTGCTGACCACGTCCACGACATCCACAGACGTATTATGGTAGTTGGAGGTGAAGCCCAAGGCTGAAATGTCAGTTACTTTACCTTTCGTTCACTATTAGCGTCCATCGAGAACCTTACTCTACCCCAGTGGAGTACGTGAATGATTCGGCTTGGCAAGGTTTCTGTAGGTTGGTGTAGGCAAAGAGGGAATTGTGTACTCTAGCACCAACCTTAAGGTACATACTTTGTACAGTCAACAGCTTGAGTCATGAAGTTTGTTAACCAAATAATTCAAATCTAATTCAACGTTTTGACCTAAAGCCAACTCAGTTAATCATAGTTCTACTCAACAAAATTTACCACATCCCATCCCAACTTTTGACCAGGATCATCGAGCCTCTGTATTACCATGAACATTTAGCCCTAAATTAGTATTAACAGTCTTAATTCATCTTCATGTACATCTTTTTCAAAATATACAATGATGCTTGTATAAATTCTCATTCTAATTGACAATACAAACACCTACTTCCGATTTTATTACAAAATTCCTTGCTACCAGGCTCTGGGAGCCGACAACCTAAAACTTGTCCTGTGTAGTCATCCCCACCACATTAGGGGGTTACAGCGTCTTCTAGTCAGCAAACTGCGCTTTTCAGGCTTTGTCCTTATTATTTAATTATTATTTTAAAAGGTTTATTAGGTTTTAACTCTTCCTCCAACGTGCTAGTGCGATGCGATATTGGAAAAAAGTTGATAATATTATTTAAATCAAGTTTATTCGTCGTGGTAGGTTTAGCGAACTTTTGCAAAAGCTGCCTCAAGACGTGAGAAGTAAGGCTGATCGTTAATCATTTCACTTTGTCAAATCATCGATTCGAATGTTTACTTTTTGATGTTGCCGCTGGTCTTGTACCGATCCTTTCAAGCCAGAACCTTGCTTCTGCACTTGACCTTGCTCCATCGTCACTTCACACTTTCTACAACTCTTGGAGTTGACGTCAGAGGGTGGTCGTACGGTATTTGGTCGGAGCACGGGAGGATACACGCGAGTACGACCAGGCAACCTCAACTCTGGGACTTCGAGACCATTGCCGACTGATAAGTTTGAGCAGGTTGGCATGCGAGGGGCCTGAGTCCCTATTACATTGACTCTCCACTTCAAGAAACATTTTTTGCCATCCAGTATGAATGTTGCTTTGTAGGCTGTTCTGACAAGTTCCATCTGAAAAACATAATGATTAGTATTTGAACCAGCGGGGATTTAACACATCATTGGTTGGATGCTTCCTTTCATCCTCATGTTTACTTCTCAACATTAAACGAATGGCCTGAACTGGTAATGTCATAATATTGTAATTTAAAAGACGTGAGTAAAGTAAAGTAGCTCATACCTTGTAAAACAATGACAAAACCACGAGGCCCGAGGAGTCAAGGCCAACGTGCCTCAACGCGTCTCGGAGTATAGCCACATTGGTAGGGTCGTGTGCGTCCAATGGCCAGTACATGAAGACCTAGGGAAGAGTGAATTATTATCGTCATATATCTCGAAATCAGTCTTAATTGAGAATGAGATATCGCATAACTTTGAAAGGTATTGTGTACGTACGAAACATTCTGCCGTGACCACACTCAACAGTAAAACGAGACCGATTCCCCTCATGGCGTGCCAAAGATCCAAAATCCAAACCTGAAAAATTCCAACATTTTAAGACTATTGGTTTTGTGTAGATCATAGAGAATCAGAATAATTTGGAAGGGACTCCAACAAAAAGTAACTTTATTCCCGGAGCTTTCGGCCTATAGATGGACTTAAGATGGACGTCAACACCTTAAGATACCGTATACAGCATTTTCACGTCAAATTGGAGATTTTACTCCACTTTAAAGGATGACAGAATCGAAAGAAAGCAGTAACAACAAATTAGCGAGGGAAACATAAGATTCAACTCCTAATAATGAACATGATGAGCGGAAATTAATGAACAAATTTTGTAACGTAAGTTTTTCCCTGAATGAGACAATTCAACAGGCATCTTCAAATGAATGCCATTTGGAAGGGATGGATGGAATGTCTTCTTCATGTGATGCACGGAGTAGGTTTTTTCAGAATCTACGCGGGCTAGCTCTGCGGGGTTTAAAAAAAAAGTGAAACAACCCTTCAAACTCCAATTTTACGTCAAAATGCAAAAGATAGGTCACGAAAAATTTAAAATGCTATGTACTACATAATTCAAGACCGACGACTAAAAATACATTTTATGTACACTACGATGGCAATCTCATCTATCAAACACATAAAAACAAAACTTGGACCAACGTGGGAAATTTGAATTTGAAGCGGGACGGGAAACCCTGAAGGAAGTGTTTCTGATACATATTTATCCACTAGGTAGCGCTAGTATAGGCTGGAAGAAGCTGCAGGTACAGACTCAAAGAATTTGACATGTTCGAAATGATTGTTTGTTGTCGTTAAATATAATTTATTTGCCGATGTACACCGGTATTTATTTGTACTCACGACCCATTTATATTGGGAATTCCCTCTTACCTGTAAAATGTACGTCTAATTTTAAACGAATGTTGTATAAAAAGTGTGAAATGACAATGATCCCTGCCTAATAATAATCTTCTTGAGGTTTGGATGCAGATTTGTACGTACTTACCCGTGGGTAATTTGTTGTGATCTAAACGTGAACTACCTTCGACGACAATGTAAATCTACGTTGTTTTTCGAGAAACACTAATCCAGTTTGATTGTCAGAATGATGACTAAATAATTAGATAATAAATTTGAAAAAAATTCACGGTTGATGAGAGAAACATGATGAGTAGTTAAATATCCGGTGTTGTAATAAAGTTATTTATACGATGCTGTCTGCAGCTATTCTAATCGATTTTGAGTGAAATGAGATCACCCCAAGTCTGATGGGGACACCCATTAATTTAATGTATGTTGGTTTGACAATATTGATAAGCTTGAATCGAGCCAAGTAAATAATTTCTGCGGTTATTGTACCAGAAAATTGAAAGCGTCAACGATTATATAACAATAATTTCTTTTATAATCATAAAGCTGATTCCAGCTACAACCCAAGTTTCCAAATCCTTTGTAACCAGTTTATCATAACTCTCCTTTTGACATTATGATAAGGACACAAACCTTTTTTACGATGATTCAGGAGGCGGTGCACCTGCCTGTGGTAGGGAATCAAAGAGAGTGGTTCAAAATGAAGAATCCTGGTAGGTGCTTAATGTAACAGTACTAAAATTACAAGTCGGCATTTCTTTAGCTAGGCTTTGATCATGCGACATCATAAAAATATCATTTCAGATGCAAGTATGCAATAAATTATTTCCTATTGTTCTTAATCAAGCGGTACTGCAAGTCCATTCTTTATTGAATGGACTCAATGTAAGCAGCAAACACCAAATTACTGATATCATTTCTATATCTGTGTTATCTATACTTTTGTACTTTTGGTATAATTTTTTCACGTTGTACTTCATTTTTTCATCTCTTACATGGTTACTTACATGTTCTTTGTTTCTGTCAATAAAGTTCCTTGCCCTTTACTGTTTGTTCTTCTTATAACCTATCCAGCAGAACCATTCTTATAACCATTTACATTGTATCATCTTCTAAGGATCCCGAATTGTGAACACAAAAACACAAGAAGTCGTAATTCCTACAAAAAAAAAAAAAAAAAATCAGTCTGAAATTCGATACATAAGACAAGTAAAGGATACCCTTAAGTCACTGACACTTTGGTGGCAACATATGCATTAGTTGTGGTGGATAGCCACCAGGATTGCTGCAAATCAGGGGGAAGTTTAGTCATCTCATAATACCCAGTTTGTTATTAAAAGTAGCGCACTTCTTAAGATATGCATATCTGTTTAAATCTCCTTTCAAATACAAACTGTTTTATCAACAAACTATTGTGCATTATATATATGGCCTGAAACAATCATACTACCAAACTAGTTTACTTTCAGTACACACGTGGTTCGGTTCACAATCTCCAAATCATCCTGCCTCTCATACTCAAGCAATCTATCCAAATATTAGGACAGTTCATTGGTAATACCAATTACAATAGGAAAAAAATCACATTTGTAGTAGTCTCCACTTCACACAGCTTCTGGTGTCACATCTTCCTGAATTATTGTTGTTTTTCTACTGGATTACTTATGTGTAACTGAATCGTCTTTGTTGACACCCACAGTTAACCTAACCATTCTTATCTGTAACACTGATTGCTCCAGTGACCTTATTTGGTTGCCAGCCCCCTTGAGTTCTGCGACGTTGTCCGTTGTCGATTCTTTCTTTCATTTGAGTAATTGATTATTGCATTGTTAAACACTATGTAACTCTGCTTTTGAATGAACAATTGGAACAGTTGGAATATACGAGGCTGTAATGTATGTGTTGTTTCTATATTGTGAATGTAATCAACAATCTTAATTACAATAAGGGAATCCGTTCAGTTCAGTAGGCCATTCAGGAGACAGGGCATTTATTCGAATAATGACTCGTTTTATTGATGACATTTTTGTACTGGTCCAATAAGTTCAGTTGTTTTTACCAGGAGCACCTTTAGGTACAGACTTTATGTGGGTTCTAGCAAGTTGTCGCCCCAAGATTGGCAAATGTGGAATCAATGTAGTGGCAATTTCAACCTGTTATAATTCTATTATCGTAACCGTTTCCAATAGGCATGTTTTCACACGTTGGCATTGCAGGAACTTGAGTTCCAATGATGTTAACCCGCCACTTCATAAAACATTTCTGGCCGTTCAGTACAAATGTGGCTTTGTAGGCTGTCCGAAGGACTTCCATCTGTAAAAGAGGCAGAGCGAAAAGGAATTTTGAGATAAGAGGAAGATAAGTGTTGGGAATGTGTACAGATTGTGGAGCTTACACTCTCTTACACATAAGCTCTTACATTAAAAACATGAAAACATGCTCCTATAAAATGGGAATTTAAAAAGAGAAACCTGAATTTGCTCATCTAGACCTATCACTCTTTTTATGACCCGTAAGCGATACTAACCTTCTGATACATACTCAAGACGACAAGGCCAGTAGGATCCACACCAGCATGCATTAAAGCATCGCGAAGCAATGACACCTTTTCTGGATCGTTAGGGTCGACTGACCAATACATGAAAATCTGAAAGCAAATTCAATTAAGCTCGCTTTCTGATCGAATAAAACCCATCGTGGTACTGATAATAATTTACTCTTTATTATTTATATATCAGATAATGCTTACAACGCATTCCACCGCCACAGCTACAGTCAAAAGGACGACCAACGAACCAAATCCGCGCATGTTGTCCTGTGAATTCAAAATGTTACATTTATTTCTATTGAAAATTACCTAACTTAATGAAATATAGAACTCTGTCAAATTGGAGGTTTTACACATGAATTTGAGGGATGACATAATTATATGATTTATTTCTGGGAAAGCAATAACAACAAATAAGTCAGTGGAACGTAACATTCAACAACAAGTAAGTATGAACGAGATGAACCGAAAATAATGAACACATTTTTCAACGTAAGTTTCTCCCTGCAGCAGCGGCTGTCATGTAGAATGAGACGAATCTAGAGACACCTTCATAAGAATGGCATTTGTAATGGACAAGTGGAATGTCTTCTTCATGTGTTGCACGGAGAAGGTATTTTCAGAATCTGCGCTGGCTAGCATTTACATCAACCACCAATTTTTACCAAAGTGAAAATGCAATAATATGTACTTAATGTATTTCAAAGAGGAATAACTAACTTGAATCATCTTAAATCGTGCATATGTTGGCAACAATGCGTTTTGCAACAAATTTGCTCTGGTGTGCTACAGTTTGAAACATTTGACGGCATGTTTATCCACAGCAAATCCTTATTTCCTGAATAATTTTAGATGTATTCCTTCATTTGGAGTTTTACTTAGAACAATACTTGATAGCACACTGTCATTCATCCATCCCTCAAACCATTACTGAACCAATAAATGGTTTTATATGCTGTCTAACACATTAATTTCTACCATTAATTGTTTAGAACATACAATGTTGTCTCAGAAAGCAGAAGTAGTTATTTTCAAATGAACTTAATAATAGTATAAACAAATAGAAAAATTCCTGAATTGCTCAAATCCGCTTACTTTATCAGTGCAGTGCCCTTGACAGTCAGAATGAGAGAACGTGAAAGCCCGAACGGGCAATATAATGCCCATGGACAGTGAATTAAAAGACCCATTGTAACAGTCAACATTAACGATTAATGATCACAAAGCAAAAAGTCATATTCTTCAATTTCCATTTTATTATTGTTTTCTTCCTTTACTCGAGTTGAAACTCGATTAGGGAAGGAAACATAAGAAACAACGCTGTAAAATGTAAATTTATGGGTGTGCTTCAGTCACCTTAAACGGTATTGTTGGAATGTCGCAACTCTCGCTTGAAATAATTCACTAAAGCTTGATGAAAAGTACAGTATAAAACTACAAAAATTTATTACTGAGAGATTTGCCGCTTATGTGGGTAGCTAGACGTATTTTTCCTTGTTCCACTAATTTTGACTCAGTAGGTAGCAGTCATCTATAGTATGTTTGAATAGCATTTTTAATATTCTTCATTACATTATGATTATTTCCACCTTTGACTGTGATGATACTTAGAATTTTGAGGTATTAATAAATATAATGGTAATGTGACTCTTTAGGGGTACATTATTTATTTAATAATGGGGTGTACCCATCGTTTCCAAGGAAAAAAATTGCATGTGGAAAGGGATGTTGTGAACTTTCATAACTTTTGCTTAAAACTAAAATAGTTAATTTAAAAAAAAATGAAAGAAAACTTTAGCTATGACGTTAGCATTCAGCGTTTTCATTCCTGCTCATGTAGAGGCAACCTAAGCGAGGTCCTTCTTAATTTCTGAGTCGTCCCTGGCATTGGTTTGCTGCTCTTTGGTCAGTATTGTATCTGCAGTGACATATCTTTTTATAAAGATTTGTTTCAACAATAACAAAACTAAGGAGAGGAAACTTTTAGTTGTCCCTTAGAGTGCAGCGCCCTGGATAAAGGCAATGACTGCTGTTGTAGTTCATCGCGTTTTTGTCTCAAATAGGTATAGCTGTCATTGAAACGTCACCGTTCAGCGGGTAGCTTTTTTGAATAATCCATCATTCACATTAGACCTTATGTATTTGACACTTTTCCCCCTATAATAGTTGAGAAATGCATTTGAAAACAAAAATTGACCAATATCAGACCCATGGGTACTCCCCTTCGCTACCAAGAGCAGAACTTTCAACAAGTGGGAAGGAAGATGAACCCTGAGTGGGGAAGTGGATTATTTTTAACGAGTTTTCTCTATTTACTTTCAGAGGAGCCGGCTTTGACAAATAAGGGAATGATAATGGTCAGAATTGAAAACTATTATTTATTGTCATTTTTTACCGGTCTTTCAATAATCGGATTATTGATTTCTCCGCCACTTGATAATAAATTCCAATCACAGAAACAATTAATTATCAACTAAGAGTTGTTGATCTACCCTAATCGTTTCCTCGGCACATCCAGTAATAAGTGATGTATTAAGAAAATCAAATTACATAAATAATGAAACTTCAGGATTTTGTAACATTTGTAGGCAGCTGAGAACTCCTACGACCTTGAAGTGTTTTATGTGACGTTACAATTCCTCACATGTACTCATGACCACCTGCTTCGTGAATTTTGGCTTCCGTTTTTAATAAGTTCTTCAAAAATTATTTGTTTATTGCTGTAGGTGTCCCTGATCGTTACTGCTAGTTTGCGCTATTAAATGGGAATAGTTATGTTCATCAATATTAAAACTTGATGCGGAATTCCCTTTTTACAGGTATCAGATGAAGGTCACATTGGAGATATTTCCAGGATTTGCCCTCTAGGGCGATAGCGATTTCCAGGCCAAGAGAATTGAGTTGTCTTCCTTCTCGGCTCTCAAATACCTGCACAGATACTGTCGAAGGGACCTGGGACATAAGGTTATTTGAAAGTAAAGCTTCGTCAATGATAACTTGAACCTACAATACAACAGAAGATTGGAACTTCGGAGGCAATAGAAGTTGCGTCATTGAGGACGTGATTGTCGGCCACCTTCGAGTACTTCCAGCCACTACTCAGTGTAAATACACGAAGGGTTCCTTGAACTTTGTTTTTACTCGTAGTTAGTCGTATTTCAACGAGTCTTCGTCTCTAAAGAACCAGATCCCCGTACATAATATTTCGAGATAAGAAATTAATTCGAAAAAATAATTGGTATGATGTCAGTCTTCAATTAGAAGCATCGCCCTTGCAGCTGGAGACGTTTTGAAAGATTACGTTCGGAATACTTACCTAGTAAACATTTTGGTTGTGGCGGATGATTGCAACTTTTACCCACTTTAATTCGGACCACGTCAGTTCTGTGTGGTTTCTTGCACGTCACGTAATGATGTGCTGATTCTTATGTTACGTATATCAAAGGGGATCAATGGAGCTAAGTTTCCCCAGTCCTTGTTGTTATGTTATTGGAGGGTTAAGGTATGAGTAATTCAAAAGAAAAAAGATAATCAACTTAACACGTTCGCTGCTCTGTTCCAATGTGTGCATCGCACGCGCCTGGGGCGTGAAGGTAGCCTTCACTTCAGATCGCTCCTCCAGTATACCAGAAAGTGAAATGCAACATATTTCTACTTCCCGCGCCAGCTTTGAACCTTCTGAAGGTACAGTAAACGTCGTAGTCAGCTGGGGTGTGGCTAAGATGCAAAAAAATAAGTCCGAAATAGGGGACTGGTTCGGAGTTTTCTTGCCATTTTGCATCGTTTTCAGTGTTCCCGCCTCAAGATTTCTTTCAGTGCTTCGCTTTAGTACACGAAATACTTCGGTGCAAGTAGTTTACTCCAAGGTACTTATAGCCGCACTGGGTTAGGAGCTCGCTTCGAATTTCTTTCCACATGCGGCGCACTCACCTGGCGCGTTCCTATTTCAGATGACTCCCGCACAGCTGCTCAAACGAGCTCAACAATTCCGCAGCGAATGTGTTAAACGGTTTTTTAGTTATTCGGCCAAAAGAACACGAAAATCTACTTTTTCGTTAAAAATTGGGCGCTGCTTCTTGCGACATCCCATTTCTTTCTTCCGTCGTGATTCTGATTTGGTCTCAATAATAAGCTCATTATAAATTTTCAATAAAATATAAAGATAGATTTTCATGTTCCGTTGTAACCCGCCGTTTCACCTAACGGGCTAGGGATCCAGAAATAGACCTAGGCGAATAAATTAGTGGGAGACTAAAGACTTTCACTTACCGTTCGGAATGTCGGAGACGGTCGGTCATAGACTCCAAGTACACCTGAATTGACTAAGCTCTGAGGAATGGGGTTTCGTAAGTGAAAGGCAAGAGTTCAATATTGGTTTATAATACGCAATTGTTCGAGATATAAAATATGGAATGTCTCGGCCGAGAAGGATACTGACTATGGCTTAATTTAATTAGTGAGTAGGTAGACTGTGGAGGGCTGAAGGCCAATGAATTTACGTGGTAGCTGAAGGCTCAGGAGCGTTTGATTTAGAATAACGGAAAAATACAGTTGTTTTGCTAATGTTCTCCCCTAACTCCCTTTGCTTTTCTACAACAGACAAAATACTCAATACTACGGTTACAAGTTACAATTTCTCTGATCAGCTTTCTAATGACTACGTGTCAGGGCTTGGGCCAGATTTAAGGAGTCGACTTTCGCGTTGCTAGGGTACGAGACAGAATTATTTCGCCACTTACGTGCACCAACGCCTTTGGATGGAGACAACAGGGTGATGTGTTCTTCGCTGCTCGGCTTCGGTCAGGGGAACGCCGTCCAGGTTGGAGGAGGCGAGGCTCTTTCCAACGGAGGTCCGACGACTGGCGGTGCGTGGAAAACCCAGACTATTGGCCGTCGGTCGGGCGCGAACGAATCAACACTCGGGTCCGACGGGGGATTTTCAGTTCGTAATAGGGGTCCACTGTTACGGGATAGGAATTGGCTGATCTCCCAATTCCCGAGTTCTCACCCTGAAGGAACCACGATACGATCGTTCCTTCAGGTCACTTTCACTTCACTTCGATGTCCCGGTTCACTTCGCCTCGATGTTCCGGTTCACTTCGCTTCGATGTTCCGGTTCACTTGGATGTCCCGGTTCACTTCGATGTTCCGGGTCACGTGGATGTCCCGGTTCACTTCGATGTTCCGGGTCACTTGGATGTCCCGGTTCACTTCGATGTTCCGGGTCACTTGGATGTTCCGGTTCACTTCGATGTTCCGGGTCACTTGGATGTCCCGGTTCACTTCGATGTTCCGGGTCACTTGGATGTTCCGGTTCACTTCGATGTCCCGGTTCACTTGGATGTTCCGGTTCACTTCGCTTCAATGTCCCGGTTCACTTCGCTTCGATGTTCCGGGTCACTTCGATGTCCCGGTTCACTTTACTTCGATGTCCCGGTTCACTTCACTCCGTTCCGCGAACAGAGATTTCTACCTTCCTTCTCGTGAGTTCGGATACGACTGGTTCATGTTCCTTCTCCCAGTCCGCTCGTCAAGTCGCCTTCCCCTTCTACTCTTCCCTGGGTGTCTTGCGCCGCCCATCGCCTAACCAATCCAATGAGGACACGCCCAGCTGGGTCGAAGTTTCTTGGCGGGGCGCTTGGAATCTGCCGCCCCGTTACACTCCTCCGATCTTCGGAGGCCGAGGTTTACCTCGGCAATTTTCCTTCCGGTGGGGGGGTGACTGGTGCGATGGGCATTGCGTCAGGTCGTTTTCCGGCTGTCGAGAGCATGATGGCGCTGATGTTCCAAGGTGGTGCAATGGGCGAGATGTGTCTTCCACTGGTCTTATCTTCTACTTCCCTACTATGCTGTGAAACATACAAACCGGCCCTTCCTTTAGTCTACTCTCACACTCCAACTCACACATTTCACACCCTAGATTTTGCTGCCATTAAGAAGGAAAAGGAAAACAAAAAAGGGGGGGGGGGGACCCAGGGAGTCCTGTCACGACTCATGAGGCACGGTCATTAGTAAAACAAGGTAAGTACTTGTGTTGTGCATTTTATTTCCAGATCGGGGTTCATCATGGCTTCGTCCTCGTCTGATGGGCTGCTGTTTTGGTGCATGGTTGCGAATTCACTTGTTAAATAAAGAAGAAATAAATAAATAAATAAATAAATAAATAAATAAATAAATAAATGATTAAAAAAAAACAATTATAGAACCGATAGATCACTTTCTTGCGCACCAAGGACCGATAATTTCCCCACGAATCGAGAAAGGACTTCCCAGTTGGTAAGAGCTATGACGGGTCTGGAATCGGGATGTCAATTGGAGCTGAAGGCTCGTCGGAACAGTCCCGGAACAGAGGCCTCGGAACAGTCCCGGCACAGACCCGGGACAGTCTCGGAACAGAGGGCCTCGGAACAGTCCCGGCACAGACCCGGGACAGTCTCGGAACAGAGGGCCTCGGAACAGTCCCGGCACAGACCCGGGACAGTCTCGGAACAGAGGGCCTCGGAACAGTCCCGGCACAGACCCGGGACAGTCTCGGAACAGAGGGCCTCGGAACAGTCCCGGCACAGACCCGGGACAGTCTCGGAACAGAGGGCCTCGGAACAGTCCCGGCACAGACCCGGGACAGTCTCGGAACAGGGGCTACAGCGAGAGTGATGCTACTAGATAAATGAGCCAGTATTTAAATTTTGATTTATGGAAAGAAAGAAAAATGATACGGATTTGAAGTTAATTGACTCCTCACTCGCTTCCTCACACTCGGGCCGATTTGTTTGCTTCTTACAAGTTTAAATTTCAGAATCTATAACTAGCACAATTTAAATTTCGAGATTATAAAACGCGACCCAATTCCTTCAGAGCTTTTTCTCACCAATATTCGCCTGGTCAAGATCACTTGTTGTGGATACGACAGAAATCGAGATTTCTGAAATATCCCACCGCTTGCCACCAAAAGATGTAACCCGCCGTTTCACCTAACGGGCTAGGGATCCAGAAATAGACCTAGGCGAATAAATTAGTGGGAGACTAAAGACTTTCACTTACCGTTCGGAATGTCGGAGACGGTCGGTCATAGACTCCAAGTACACCTGAATTGACTAAGCTCTGAGGAATGGGGTTTCGTAAGTGAAAGGCAAGAGTTCAATATTGGTTTATAATACGCAATTGTTCGAGATATAAAATATGGAATGTCTCGGCCGAGAAGGATACTGACTATGGCTTAATTTAATTAGTGAGTAGGTAGACTGTGGAGGGCTGAAGGCCAATGAATTTACGTGGTAGCTGAAGGCTCAGGAGCGTTTGATTTAGAATAACGGAAAAATACAGTTGTTTTGCTAATGTTCTCCCCTAACTCCCTTTGCTTTTCTACAACAGACAAAATACTCAATACTACGGTTACAAGTTACAATTTCTCTGATCAGCTTTCTAATGACTACGTGTCAGGGCTTGGGCCAGATTTAAGGAGTCGACTTTCGCGTTGCTAGGGTACGAGACAGAATTATTTCGCCACTTACGTGCACCAACGCCTTTGGATGGAGACAACAGGGTGATGTGTTCTTCGCTGCTCGGCTTCGGTCAGGGGAACGCCGTCCAGGTTGGAGGAGGCGAGGCTCTTTCCAACGGAGGTCCGACGACTGGCGGTGCGTGGAAAACCCAGACTATTGGCCGTCGGTCGGGCGCGAACGAATCAACACTCGGGTCCGACGGGGGATTTTCAGTTCGTAATAGGGGTCCACTGTTACGGGATAGGAATTGGCTGATCTCCCAATTCCCGAGTTCTCACCCTGAAGGAACCACGATACGATCGTTCCTTCAGGTCACTTTCACTTCACTTCGATGTCCCGGTTCACTTCGCCTCGATGTTCCGGTTCACTTCGCTTCGATGTTCCGGTTCACTTGGATGTCCCGGTTCACTTCGATGTTCCGGGTCACGTGGATGTCCCGGTTCACTTCGATGTTCCGGGTCACTTGGATGTCCCGGTTCACTTCGATGTTCCGGGTCACTTGGATGTTCCGGTTCACTTCGATGTTCCGGGTCACTTGGATGTCCCGGTTCACTTCGATGTTCCGGGTCACTTGGATGTTCCGGTTCACTTCGATGTCCCGGTTCACTTGGATGTTCCGGTTCACTTCGCTTCAATGTCCCGGTTCACTTCGCTTCGATGTTCCGGGTCACTTCGATGTCCCGGTTCACTTTACTTCGATGTCCCGGTTCACTTCACTCCGTTCCGCGAACAGAGATTTCTACCTTCCTTCTCGTGAGTTCGGATACGACTGGTTCATGTTCCTTCTCCCAGTCCGCTCGTCAAGTCGCCTTCCCCTTCTACTCTTCCCTGGGTGTCTTGCGCCGCCCATCGCCTAACCAATCCAATGAGGACACGCCCAGCTGGGTCGAAGTTTCTTGGCGGGGCGCTTGGAATCTGCCGCCCCGTTACACCGTCTAGGGTGAAAACAAATCCGGAGCATTCTCAGTGGCGCAACTGGGTTTTGGTAACGACGAACAAGACCTCCGAGGTCAAGTAGATCCAAGGCCTACCCTTCACTAAACTCATCAATAATAATAAGGAATGCTTTTAAAAATCGTTCCTTTCGTACTAAACGACCAACCCGGAACTGCACTGAAACTTTTAATTCGAACTGACAGTCATTTGGGCTCTTAATGATGAAACGTCAGCTCACAATGTACTAAATTTGCGATAAAAGGGGCGAAAAAATGGACACCGTATTCTTCCAGTTTTATCATTATTGCCATTAATGTACGCACATAATGGATATTTCCATTCCTAAACAGTATTTTCTCGTAAATTATAGAGAAATGTCGAGGGCGATTACGATGATGTTTGCGCTAAAGCTGAATACTCAAGTTAACTTCACATTTATAATAGTATTTCCTTCGTCTTCTCCAGAGTCTTTGGTGCCCTTAGTCGAATTTTCATTCTGAAGACGCATCTCTGCACTTGATAAAGCAGCCAAGCCGTTCTCGCAGGTTGGCATGTATTGTCCCTTCCATCCAAGAAAGCTGATCCTCCATTTCAAAAAGCACACTCCCGAATGAGGTAACGTAAATGTGGCTGTATAAGACGTAACTGTTAGACCATTCTGAAAAAGATTAATTTTTTGACGTACACCAAAAGTTCCTGGTTAATTCAATTACCATCAAAGAGTTTTACATTCTAAAGGAAATTTCGCTGTTTTAAATTTGAAGAAAAAAATAGTACCAGTAGTACCAAAATCTACGATTTTCCTTAACGCACAATAAGAAATGTGTAAATAACTTAAATTAACTACTTTGCTTTGCATGGTCAAAACTCGAAGACCAGTTGAATCGATTCCAGCGTCGTTTAAAGCCTTGCGGAGTAAATTCACATTTTCGGGATCGGTCGCGTTAATTGTCGAGTACATGAACTATAAATTGGACACCCGAGTTATTCACAGTTTTGTTTGAAAATGTAATAATTAGCTTTATATCAAGAAATGAAAAGTATGTTAACTTACTGGTATACATTGGGCTGATGTTATGAAGAAGAGAAACGAGAAGATAATACCCGAGCACGTCATTACGTCTGATGAGCTGCAAAATCAAGCACGTTAGGCATTCATCTTTCGTAAAGACTACCTGGGTGATCTTGGGCGGTTATGCTTGCCCGTGGAACACAAGGCATCTGTCATCTGCGCATCTCCTGCTCCAATTGCTGTCAAAAATGATAATTTGGCAAACGGAAGTGTCTGGTCACGTTAAACACCATGAGTAACTTGCATGGATTTATCCATAAATCAATTCCGTCGAACATTAAGCGTTACCTCGGCTAAAGTTTTATTTTTACGTCCAAAACGATATAATTTCCTCTCAACAACAGTTATTACTTGTAAATGAGCATTTATCTGGAACGTTAAAGCCCAATTACGATATTGTTACGAGATATACAATTGAGAAGAAGCAAACGGAAGAAATAATAGTTGGATAAAGGAGGAGTAAAGAAGACAGGCGAGCACATAAAGTGGAATATTGTAGGACGAGAGTTCTGGACAAAAGTCATACACAAAACTATATGGGAAGTATGAGTTATGCATTTGAGTGTTTGGGAATCCGTGGAGAAGTCAAAGTCGGGTTGGAGACTAAGCACCAGGTTGGCTGACGTAGGAATCCTACTCAACGGACGATGTTGTAGGTAGTTCGAAGCCTAGAATGGGATGCAGAACAGGCAGTTGGATTGCACAGCAACTCGCGGAAGCCAGATGGAGTGAAGAGCTGGACAGCCCAGATGAGCGTTCAGGAGCTTATAAAGGATGATCAGGTCCACAGTCACTCGCCTCATAATCAGAGGGCCAAAATGGCAGTGAGGAGCTGGCTGTAGTCAATCTCCCCAAAAGGAATCCCATATTTGAAGGCGGGATAGCGGAGGAACTTGTGCTGCACCCTCTCAAGGCAATAATGGTGGACAGCGTAAAATGGGGACCAGACCAATGTTGAATACTCCTGAATGGGTAGATATTGCTATTGCTGGAATACTTGCAAAGTCCCTCGTTTTCCTCTTTAGGTAAGTCAAAGCACTCATTGCTCTACTCGCAGTTGCTGCAATGTGCTCCAAGAAGGCCAGCCGTCCATCAGGCAACCCACCCAGATCCCTCACAACTCCTAACTGGATCAGTGATTGCTGGTGAATAACTGAAGTTGATGCAGTCCCAGTCACGAATTAATGAGACCAGAGCACCTGTCAGGGTTTACGAACAGAGCATTCTCCAGGTAGTCCAAGTTAGCTAGTGACCCCTAAAGAACTTCACAGTCAGTGACCGAGCAAATGCGGCAAGACAGTGTCAAACAAACAGCAGACAGAGCACCCCCCAACCCAAGACAGATAGTCAGGAGCTGGCTGCAGTCAATTTCCGCCAAAGGAATCCCCTATTTGAAGGCGGCATAGCCGAGGAACTTGTGCTGCACCCCTCTCAAGGCAATAATGGTGGACGTCATAAAATGGGGACCAGACTGATGATGCATACACCAGAATTGGTAGTACAAGAGTCTTGTACAGCGGGAGTATTGCTCGAATAATTTCAAAGTCCCTTGTTTTCTTCTTTAGGTACACCAAAGCTCTCATTGCTCTACTCACAGTTGCCGCCATATGCTCCAACAAGGTCAGCCGTCTATCAAGCAACCAAACATAGCGATGAACAAAGCATTCTCCAGGCGGTGCAAGTTAGCTAGTGATCCCTGAAGAATTTCACAGTTAGCAGTAGAGCGGATGTGTCAAGAAACCATCAAGTCATCGGCGAACAGAAGACAGCGCACCCCAGAGGTTACATAAAGGTTTTATTATTTCCATAATACGCATGATTTTCGTCATTATTATACCCGCCTCTGTTTGGGACGATGGAGCCAAAAAGTTTTAAGAACCAACTAATGCCTACAAGGAATGACTGACCAAAGTCCAGAAAATATGTATATTTCTTCTGAAAATAAAAATTGTTTCTTGAGTGTTGACACCTTGAGGTAGCACAGTGTCAGTGTTTTGTGCAGACTGATATGATCACCCATAGGGTTATTATTCAGAGAATAATGAACCAAAGTGCTAACTTTGGAACCCTTGTGCACAGATAATGATAATGTACATATTTGTGTAACAACAAGTATACAATTATTTTTCAATACTTTACTAACGTGTAGTCAGATGGTTGGGAAAATGTATCCTATCAATTTAATAAAACAAAAATTGGGATTCAACATTACAAAGAACACCCATGAAATATTTTGTTCTCTCACCTTTGTAACAAGCGATGACCACGTCCAAAGTGAGGTGGAATATTGTCCACCTGTTGTCTTGTAATATAGGAGTATTTTCCAAGGCTAAGGTACCACGGAGTTTTGCCCCAAAAATACAAACGGACCAATAAAAGTTATTTCATACGGGAAAATGGTCCCAGTATTATTCCACACCAATTAAAGACGGGTTAACTACATAGTAACGCACCATTTTATGGTTCTAACTAGCAGAGCAATCGAAGTTACTCAGTTTTAAGGTCGTTTTTAAGAGCGTCAGGTTTTACAGCTGCATAAAAGTGGCCGAATGACATTCGTAGCTATACGTCGCATATTGGATGGTATTCGTATTCAGTCCGATGAATAGCGTAAAATACGTTTAATACGTATGCACAGTGCAATGATTTTTCATGGAGCACTTGCGAGATTGGATTTGTTATCAAGGTTGCAGCACTGTCGTTCAAATCTTGTAATCGATGTTTTGCTTGTGCTTATGACAGCATCATCATGATCAACAAACGATTTTCATCACTCAAAAGTCAATGAGGTTTCCACGAACATTGTCAAGAATAACTTCATGAGGGATCTTCAGAGATATCTTTCTTGCTAAATCGTCCCAGCTCGATCACAAAAAAACAAGAATGAACCGCTGAGTAGGAACAAAGTGGTGACTGATGACTAGTGAAGCAGATGGGGAAGGAAAAAGTGACAGTGGGAGTGCAAAAGGAGTTTGGAATAGGCTACATTCGGTCATCTTTGGAAGACCCAAAGGCATCTTGCCTTGGCCTAGTAACCCCCTCCCCTCACAAGACAAATACCTGGCTCCCCCCTCCAAATTTACAGTTTATTTGAAAACCACCCGATACATCAGCACCACACTGCTTCAGCACCTTCAGTGCAGGGCACAAAAATATGTCCACCCTACCACCCCGACATTTTTGTGGATGTGATTTGACATGGGCGTATTATTTTTACTTGAATACGCATTTCCATACAAAATTTAGTGTTTTTCCAGTTTTTGCGAGGGCGTCCTGAGCAGGTCCTGTGCTGGGTGGGTCAGCTTGGGGAGGCAAACCTTCAACAGAATGCGTAATGCAGGTTTATTGTCCAATAGGGGAGGCAACCCTTCACCAGAATGCATAATGCAGGTTTATTGCCCAATAGGCCCGGTAACTCCCTTCCTCTTATACCCCCTACTAGCGGATAATGTATCCATTTGCTGAAAACCAGAAAAATATTTGAAATATTGATTACAACACAATTTGAGGAATAATTTTCCAAAAATATGTTCCACAGTATACAAAACAAATCAAACGTAAATGCTTGCATACGAGGCTGCAACACATTGAGGCATTTTCATGTGTGTTTTGTTATTTTATGTATTGCTTGGCTGATCTCACCCGTAGCAAAGAGAGCAAAGCGTAAGCAAAGAATAAATTGTATATTTTGGATCAGGCCTTTTTTTAATTACTTGGTAAGATATCCCTAATGGCTTGTTCGGGAGCTGGGAGCTGGTCGTACACGTGGAGTGTACGACAAGTGGTGGGGGAACTACATCCCTTCTTCCAAAGATATGAAAGGAACCCCTACACTATCAGGCGGCTAGATCAAAATGCTTGACTCTCCGATTGACGGGAGCTTCAAGCGGCTTCAATCAACCCTTCAATATTTTGATCAAAAGTCTGAGCCAAAACCGAGTGGAAGAAGAACGAAGTGTGTTGCGATCGTGCTTCTGCTTTTTCGATTACAAATAATTCTAATAAATAATAAATCTTTTTAATTGATATTTTGATTATAATGTTGTCGAATGCAGATTAGGGCTTCATTTTCTTTCAAGTGCCGCACTTTTTTTAAATTTCTGTTGAAATAGTCTACTTTTCACATTCCAAAACTCCGGACAATCACGATACAGATCAATCAATAAACTAATAAACTCCCGATCCGAGTTTTCGAAAGTTGACGCCATGGCTTCCACCGAGTGACTGAAGCAATGCTTGACGGACAAATTCAAGTCATTCACAATTTCTCTCAACGTTTGATTCAAGCATCAAACGGGCTTCTATACTATCAATCCCGCTTGATACAATCAATTTGGTCAAGCATTTCATCAAGCGTCTTGATTTTGTAGGATTTTTGGGGTAGCTTAACAAATGACAGGCAAGGCGTCCCCAGGATCGCCTGCTTGGAGGATGCAGGGACCGGACCTCCAGGGACGCCTCCAGCGCTGAAAGTGTTGACCATACGAGGAGGAAGGGTTGAAGTATTGAATGTTCGTTGAAGGTTGAAGAAGGCGAATACAACACAATCGATCAAATCTGAATCCCCCATCTATACGTTCGTCTTCACAAAGAGTGCGAAAGTTTCAGCCTCAGAAACAATTAAATACAAAAATGAGAGCGAAGAACAAGCCGCATGGTCTCCTTAATTATTATTCCGGGCAATTATTAAAAATATAAT
>CM034007.1:12264866-12275669 GCA_019603395.1 Cyrtorhinus lividipennis
GGCTAGTTAACACTGATGACCCACTCAGAAGACTAAGGAGAACCAATTTGAGCCTAAATTTCCCTAAAAATGTTGAAATCTTGAAAACTAACTTTCAAAATGATTGAGTAGACACTCATTTTGACCCATACCACCTACGGCGGGTACCAAACCGTCCGAGATTGATTCAGCGCCCGAAATTTACCTGAAAATGATGAGAGATTACCAAACAATCGCGAATATTGAGTTTGAAAAATCTCATTTTCACCCATACTCATACTCACCAATCGGATGAAAAGTTTTGAGAACCAACTGAGCCAAAAAGAGATCCCTGATCAAAAATTCGAGGTTTCACAAAATTGTCTACTACCAAAAACGTACAGCAGACGGCGTATGGCGTTTTGGTTTCTTATTCCATTATCAAATCAACTTATGTTTCAAGCAGAAGGTTACCCTCTTCGATCGGTCCCAAAATTTGACCAATTTGCGTTTCATGATGTCTGGATCAACGTCCATCAGCCATTCGCCGTTTTTAGGTGGTGAAAATTTCTAAAAATTTGGAATTTTGATCAAGGACCTCTTTTTGACTGCAGTTGGTCCTCGATATTCTGCACAAATATGGTGAGAGTGCGGGTAAAATGTGTTTTTGAAATTCAATCTTTGGGATTTATTGGGAACGAGACAAAAGGGTAACCATTTTCCACAAATTTTTGGATGCTGTATCGGTTGAGATAGACGAGGGCATCAGTCCTAGACACGGTGTTCGCTCATATTCTCGCTATAGGGAATAAGAAACCCTTGATGGAAGAATTTGTGGTGTTATATCCTTTTTCAAAACGGCCATTCTTGTGAAACAAATACCCACTCACACTGCGGTCACATTGCGTTTTCCCTTGCCACCATAGACGATTTCGGCTTTCTAACCAACGTAAAGAGCTCAAATATCTATGTATTCCCTGCATTTGACCGCTCTTTGTCGCGGTTTCCTCGTATCACAAAGACGATTGAACAAGCCGATACAACGACCGTACTCGACATTTTCGCAACCCGATGACTCTTGTCTGGTCATCACTAAAAACCTCACAAACAGAAAGGGGATTAACCGCCGTAGTTTCTTCGGAAAGGGGTGATTTTCGTTGAATAAAACAAGTAATTCAGAGAATACTATACAACCATTATTTATTCGTAAAAATCTAGTTACTATTTACAACCAGACTACTAATTAATTGAATTCTGTACAGTTGTAATGAGTCTTGCAATACCAGCGCTGCATCATGAAGTTAGTTTATCCATATATACTACAGTATTACATTGGTTCAAATTAAGCATCACACACTTGAAGGAAAGAAAACCTAACGACAGTTTTCATTCAGAAACCTCGTTGAGAAGAGAAAGAACAATAACACATATGGATCTGGAACTGAATTAAAATACAATTTTTTGCTTTTGGACAAATTGCTGGTTTCTAATTGAAGTTATTCCCAACCATTAAAATGGAAGCGAACAGCGAGCACGAAGATGAACAGCCGGAAGAGCAGTAAATAACAATTTTCATTAGTAAATAGACAATATAATAAGTCTTGCAATACCAGCTCGTGCTGGTGCATCATGAAGTAAGTTTATCCATATATTCTACAGTATTACATTGGTTCAAATCAAGCATTACACACTTGAAGGAAAGAAAACCTAACGACAATTTTCATTCAGAAACTCGTTGAGAAGAGAAAGAACAAAACAGATATGGATCTGGAACTGAATTAAAAGACAATTTTTTGCTTTTGGAGAAATTGCTGGTTTCTGATTGAAGTTATTCCCAACCATTAAAATGGAAGCAAACAGCGAGCACGAAGATGACAAGAATGAGAGCAGCCGGGAGAGCAGTGAACAACAATTTTCATTAGTAAAATAGACAATATAATAAGTCTTGCAATACCAGCTCGTGCTGCTGCATCATGAAGTAAGTTTATCCTTGGATTCTACAGTATTACATTGGTTCAAATTTAGCATCACACACTTGAAGGAAAGAAAACCTAACGACAATTTTCATTCGGAAATATAACCAACTAACTACCTACTCGTTGAGAAGAGAAATAACAAAAACTACTTTCATATTATCTCAACATAACATGGCAGTCTGTTAACAAATTCAGTATACAATATATCCACTTATTCATTTTCTACAACGTCAGTGATTTGTAGCCAACAAACTCTATAAACAGGTCGCAAAACATATTTACAATATTGCACCTTCGTGCGAGACGAAAATTGCACAAAACCTTGTGAGTGTAAGAGAAACAACGTACAATTAGAACAAACTCCCTCGATGGGGGGTAATATTTGCGTATTACGCTGCGTTGATTGATTTAGGTTGTAATCTAAATTATTTATATTGCCTTGAATTAATGAAAAGTACCTGATTTGCTTTGACAGCTCGTTTTGGACAATTGCGTCCAACTATTTCCTATTATTTTGACTCAAGGCAAACATGCTTGCCTTAAACTAAAGAGTCATTTTATATTTCATTTTATGAAATAATAGCACAACATGTGCAGAACGTTTGTCTATCCAATATGAAGGATTTTTATGAGTACACACCGAATATGAAATAGAAAAAAGGCCCCTCTTAGGAGAAAGTGTGGCTATAGAGACTGAATACATATTGTCCAGTGGGAATAAAAGAATGACAAAAGTGCAGAATGAAGATCAGAATGTAGAGACCATAAGATACATGCTTAATTGTTCATTTTATTAATTTTGAATATATGCACGTGCATAAGTTAGATACATAGAGGAAATACGTGCACATAATGTGGCAGTTGTCTACATTGAACAAAAGTGTCCATTGCAGCGATTATGAGTACATAATGGGCGATCGTAATCCATAATATTCAAAAAGTAATAAAGATTGTAAGATGTGGCAGGTCAATGGAGGAAGGTAAAATGAAAATTACGAATAAAAAATTACGATGGTACTGGAATGATTGCTCGCAGGGACGCGGAAGCGATATCAGTTAAGGGTAAAAATCCCCCCTCCCAAGATTTACACCCAGTTGTTGTTGTTCTGCTCCTGCAGGGGTTGATGGGCGTTGTTATCATTGTAAACAAACTACTATGATCAGGGATTGTGCCGCATGTGATAATTCGATCAACCCCGGTGGCTTTTGCTGTATTTTTTTGCTGTGCTTTTGTGTTCTTCACGCGAGAGTAAAACGAAGGAAATTTTCAGGAAAATGAGCAATGACGATAAGCAAATGTAGGAAATGTAAATGTGGTACATCCAATACGTTTTGGGCGGATCGGCACCCCCGACAACTTCAGACCACAATCAATAATTTTTTTTTTTTAATTTATTATTATTATTATTTTTTTTTAATAATAAAACAAGCAATTATTAATATATAAATATGAGAATATCTTCGATATTCTATATACATTCGATATTCATATAATATGTGAATATACAGGGCTGTCATGTCCAGCAACCTGCCTGGGAGGAAAACTCCTGAGAGAAAACCCAAGAAACCACCTGGGAGAAAGCCTGCCAGCTGAAAACCAAGAAATCCTGATCCTGAGCCCGATTCCTAACCTGAGCCTGAGCCTGATTTTGAGCAAGAATGCGCATTGGAGGGAATGGCAACGGGCAAACTGACGATTTTTTAATACAATAAAGAGGAAAATTCCCATTTACCTCCTGACAAAACAATATTCATTCAAACATGCCGTCAAATGCAAGCATGAGAATAGTCGCAGGTGCTTTCAGTTACGATCAGCAGTATTGGTTATATATGGTTTATGGCTATTTATATACAGTAGGTATGAAATGTAATGCTGCGGTTAAGTGAAAATACTCGATTCGTTGTGGAGATCCGTCCAAACAGGATCCCCCATTGTGGTGATTTTTAGCAAACCATTGCTTTCACACTGGAGGAAAATCTCCAACACAGGTACTTCGACAACATGGGATTGCGGTGGATAAATAGTTAGTTGGACTAAAATCCAAGGTGAAATCCTCGCTTGATGTTAAGTGAATATACTCGATTCGTTGTGGAGATCCGTCCAATCAGGATCCCCCATATAAGTATGTCAATGGAAGAAGCATTCCAACGGGAAAATACAGCGACATGAATGGGGGAGGAGCTCGGTGGTCTAGTAGTATATAGGAAGGATTGGTTCAGTAAATTCTTCATATTACTCAATCGGATGATTGAATCGTCGTTCTCCACAACACCTGACCAGTTAGTCGGAACGGGAATTTATGAATTTAATAATCAATAATTTTTCCTCCGAATGATAGGATTACGGAGATTACAAACCCTGGGTACGATTCAAGTCGTTGGAATGCGGGTGGACGCGACGCACAATTCATCTCCCAATTGATAAGGTAAGCAGCAACAAATTTTAGTGAGAGGACGCCTGTAGTTGAATAAATTAATTAAATCTGGTACTTTGCCCCCGTCGTAACGGGATCCCCCATATAAGTATGTCAATGGAAGAAGCATTCCAACTTGAGAATAAACGTGAGAATACAGCGACATGAATGGGGGAGGAGCTCGGTGGTCTAGTGGTATATAGGAAGGATTGGTTCAGTAAATTCTTCGTATTACTCAATCGGACGATTGAATCGTCGTTCTCCACAACACCTGACCAGTTAGTCGGAACGGGAATTTATGAATTTAATAATCAATAATTTTTCCTCCGAATGATAGGATTACGGAGATTACAAACCCTGGGTACGATTCAAGTCGTTGGAATGCGGGTGGACGCGACGCAAAATTCATCTCCCAATTGATAAGGTAAGCAGCAACAAATTTTAGTGGCAGGACGCCTGTAGTTGAATAAATTAATTAAATCTGGTACTTTGCCCCCGTCGTAACGGGATCCCCCATATAAGTATGTCAATGGAAGAAGCATTCCAACTTGAGAATAAACGTGAGAATACAGCGACATGAATGGGGGAGGAGCTCGGTGGTCTAGTGGTATATAGGAAGGATTGGTTCAGTAAATTCTTCGTATTACTCAATCGGACGATTGAATCGTCGTTCTCCACGACACCTGACCAGTTAGTCGGACGAAAATCTAAGGTGAAATCCTCGCTATGATAATATCATAAATATCGTTTATCATAATATGATAAATATCATTTTAAGACTGACCAAAAGTAATAATACATAATATTCTATTTTGTTCTCAGTACAATATTATTTCCCTAAATCATTCTTGTATTTTTGGAGTTCTTAATCTGTTGAATAATTATACAATCCGGATTTTCCTTTATCCCTAAACTTATTGGTGAAAAACTTCACTTGCAGACATAGACAGAAGGTAACTACCCATCTTCCTGTCCTAATTCCATTCCAATCTCATCTTAGATATAATTAATCAAATAAATCTGGTCCTTCGGAAAAAGTCATAAATTACCCACCCTTTTCTCGGCTCCTTCAGAGCCTCTCTCATCAACATAATATTAACCTTCAAACGCAAGGATTGGGGAAGAGCAGGTCCTTTGCCCGGAGGCTAATGTTGACAGTCTGAAGTACCACGAACGTCGAGTTTCCAAGGATATCACGGCTAATGGAAGAGGTAAAAAGCTAATCGAATTGCTCGAGGAACACAGGCTATTCGTATTGAATGGCAGGTGTGCTGGTGATGCTTTGGGTGAGTTCACCTACATCGGGGCCTCTGGCTCATCGGTAATAGATCTGTGCTGTGCCACGCCGGTGGCAATGGGGCTTGTTGATGATTTCCAAATTGGAATGAGTTGTTCTCAGATCATATGCCGATGCATTTCAAGCTCCCAGTTGGTGCTTCGCAGGTTGATGGCTGGCTTCCGCTCGTCCCAAGGCTGCCCTGGAAGATGGATCGGAGAGATGACTACAGTTCGGCGCTGTTGGAGACGATGGAATCGGATTTTAAACAAGTGCCGTCGTCGTCATTGGATCGGGAGGCTTCGTCGTTGGCTTCAGCGATAGTTGGCGCAGCAACGCGGGCTGCAATGATCCCGCCTCCAAGGGTGGATCGCAAGCAGCTTTGGTGGGACTGGGAATGCAGTCGTTCGAGAGAGAAGTCTTTTGCTACGCTTCGACTCTTTCGTCACACTAACTCGGACATGGCACGAAGGGCGTATGTTAAGGCAAACGCTGATTATAAACTCCTGTGTGAGGGTAAGCGAGCCAAATTTTACAAAGATCTGGGTCAGAAATTTGCCAATGCGCATGATGCATCCAAGTTTTGGAAGTTGATTCGCCTTCTTCGGACTGACCCAGAAAGAAGAGTTGGTGATATATCCATGGAACAGTGGGCTTCCCACTTTATGCAGCAGTGGAAGCTGAGCGAACCAATGAATCGCATGGTTATTTATGATAATGGGAGGTTTCAGCATCGATCAGATATTCTCGACAGGCCGTTCACTATGATGGAGCTGAAAGAGGTGTTGGCGGGGTGTCAAGATAATAAAGCCCCCGGACCAAACAGAATCTCGTACGAATTCTACAAGTATGCTCCCGAGCCCTTTCTTGAGAGACAGTTGGCCTTATATAATATAATTCTGGAGACTGGAGAGACCCCCGCTGATTTCTCATATTCTCTGATATATCCCCTGCATAAGAAGGGTGACGTGAATGTCGTGGAGCACTACAGGGGCTTGTCCTTCATCAACTGTGACTCGAAACTGCTAGCTGGGCTGATGGGTGGACGGCTTGAAAAGTTTGTGGAGGCTGAATGTGTTTTGAGAGAGTGTCAGGCTGGTTTCCGGAAGGGCTACAGTACAGCTGATTGTATTTTCACTCTGACAAGCCTCGCACACCTCAGGGTAAACTCGCCAGCTAAACGATTCTACGCATTTTTCGTTGATTTTCGGGCTGCGTTTGACTGTGTTCGCCACGACTTGCTGTTTCAGAAGCTGGATGGTTATGGGATCAGCTGTAAGTTCATCAGGCTACTCTCGTCGTTGTACTCTGGAGGGACAGCAGCAGTTTGGAATGTGAAGGGCACCACTAGAGCCTTTGATGTTGAGCAGGGTGTAAGGCAGGGCTGCTTGCTCAGTCCTCTGCTATTTGCATTGTACCTCAACGATCTTGAAGGAGCATTGCCTCATGGAATCGACGTTGCTGGAACCAAAATAAAACTGCTTATGTATGCTGACGACATTGTCATTACGGCCGAGTCTACAGCGGATCTTCAGCAAAACATTGATGCCTTACAGCATTATTGTGATCAGTGGAGGATGCGGGTCAATCTTGATAAATCCAAGATCATGGTTTTCCGCAGGGGAGGGCGGCTCAGACTTTCGGAGGCATGGACTTACAGAGGTGATGATGTGGAGGTGGTGTCTTCGTACAAGTACCTTGGAGTGACCCTTACCACTGGCTTGTCCTTTGCGACCCATCTGAAGGAGAAATCGTCTACTGCCAAGTATGCCATAGCAAGTGTTTATGGATCCTTCTTGCGGCAATCCCAGATACCGATCCATCCCAAATACATCGTTTTCCAGGCAACGTCTCGAGCTGTTTTGACGTATGGTGCTCAAGCATGGGGATCACAGCGATACGATGCCATTGAACGGGTTCTAAAATTCTTTATCAAGAGATTGTTTGGCCTACCTCGTAACACACCGGATTATTTTGTCTATTTGGAAACTGGCGTGATACCCGTGTTCCTCTACACGCTCTCTCTCCACTGCAAATACCTTCTCAAAGTAATGCTTATGCCTGCGAGCCGGTACCCTCGGTTGCTAGCAGACCAGATTGTTCAGCGTGGATTGTTCTGGTACAAGAATCTTCAGGGTTTGTGCAGAGAGACCGGCTGTGTTGTTGGTGCCAACTTTGAGGATCCAGCATTGTGGAGATCTCAGCTCAGATCCCTGCAAGAGACGCTGGAATCCCGATGGAGAGAGCAGACTGTCTCAAGGGCGTTGTCATCGCATCACAGAATTTATCGGCAGTTGGACATGGGGCTCCGAAGTATTGACCTGACTGAGGAGGGTCAAAAAGGGTCTATGTTTGTCCTCCGCTGGGTCTGTAGGGTCAGAGGGGACCTTCTGGCGCTCAATGGCCGGCCGGGTGTGGCTCGGGACAATCTTGACAGGACGCTGTGCTCCCTTTGCAATCTTGGCGAGGCAGAGGACATTATGCATTTTCTGGGGCATTGTCCGGTCCTGGCTGAGTTTCGGGTTGCACAGTTCGGAGTGGCTAGGTTGACCCGCGACTCCATGATCGGAATGCTCAATGGTTTGAACTGGCTCCCACTCGCGAGATTCTGCCAGGCTGCTTGGTCATATCGATCCGAGCTGGTTGCCCGGTTCAATTGGGACTGAAACCTCATCCTCGCCTATCAATTGGCAGCCGTGTGCTGTGTTTTCCTTGTTTTCATATTCTGTGTAGTCTTTGTCGCTCTTATTCGTTCACGATTAATTGTTTCCTTGTTATGTTCAATTGTAAAATGGTTTTTATTTATTTATTTGTAAGTGCAATATGATCTCGGCTCTACAAGCATAGTAAGACTGTGTGTTTCCTCAATAGGTTGGGGCATCCTCTGGCAGACGGGCGTGGCCCATTGCCATACCGTGTTATTGTTTAAATGTGAATTTATTATTATTGTTGTTCAGTTAAAATAAACACGTTTTCTATCTATCTATCTATCTATTAACCTCAAACAATACATAATACGTGAATATACAGGGCTGTCATGTCCAGCAACCTGCCTGGGAGGAAAACTCCTGAGAGAAAACCCAAGAAACCACCTGGGAGAAAGCCTGCCAGCTGAAAACCAAGAAATCCTGATCCTGAGCCCGATTCCTAACCTGAGCCTGAGCCTGATTTTGAGCAAGAATGCGCATTGGAGGGAATGGCAACGGGCAAACTGACGATTTTTTAATACAATAAAGAGGAAAATTCCCATTTACCTCCTGACAAAACAATATTCATTCAAACATGCCGTCAAATGCAAGCATGAGAATAGTCGCAGGTGCTTTCAGTTACGATCAGCAGTATTGGTTATATATGGTTTATGGCTATTTATATACAGTAGGTATGAAATGTAATGCTGCGGTTAAGTGAATATACTCGATTCGTTGTGGAGATCCGTCCAAACAGGATCCCCCATTGTGGTGATTTTTAGCAAACCATTGCTTTCACACTGGAGGAAAATCTCCATAACAGGTACCTACTTCAACAATATGGAATCGCGGAGGATAAATAGGTAGTTGGACGAAAATCCAAGGTGAAATCCTCGCTTGATGTTAAGTGAAAATACTCGATTCGTTGTGGAGATCCGTCGAAACAGGATCCCCCATTGTGGTGATTTTTAGCAAACCATTGCTTTCACACTGGAGGAAAATCTCCAACACAGGTACTTCGACAACATGGGATTGCACTGGATAAATAGTTAGTTGGACTAAAATCCAAGGTGAAATCCTCGCTTGATGTTAAGTGAATATACTCGATTCGTTGTGGAGATCCGTCCAAACAGGATCCCCCATATAAGTATGTCAATGGAAGAAGCATTCCAACTTGAGAATAAACGTGAGAATACAGCGACATGAATGGGGGAGGAGCTCGGTGGTCTAGTGGTATATAGGAAGGATTGGTTCAGTAAATTCTTCGTATTACTCAATCGGACGATTGAATCGTCGTTCTCCACAACACCTGACCAGTTAGTCGGAACGGGAATTTATGAATTTAATAATCAATAATTTTTCCTCCGAATGATAGGATTACGGAGATTACAAACCCTGGGTACGATTCAAGTCGTTGGAATGCGGGTGGACGCGACGCACAATTCATCTCCCGAATGATAGGGTAAGCAGCAACAAAATTTTAGTGGCAGACGCCTGTAGTTGAATAAATTAATTAAATCTGGTACTTTGCCCCCGTCGTAACGGGATCCCCCATATAAGTATGTCAATGGAAGAAGCATTCCAACTTGAGAATAAACATGAGAATACAGCGACATGAATGGGGGAGGAGCTCGGTGGTCTAGTGGTATATAGGAAGGATTGGTTCAGTAAATTCTTCATATTACTCAATCGGACGATTGAATCGTCGTTCTCCACGACACCAGACCAGTTAGTCGGAACGGGAATTTATGAATTTAATAATCAATAATTTTTCCTCCGAATGATAGGATTACGGAGATTACAAACCCTGGGTACGATTCAAGTCGTTGGAATGCGGGTGGACGCGACGCACAATTCATCTCCCAATTGATAAGGTAAGCAGCAACAAATTTTAGTGGCAGGACGCCTGTAGTTGAATAAATTAATTAAATCTGGTACTTTGCCCCCGTCGTAACGGGATCCCCCATATAAGTATGTCAATGGAAGAAGCATTCCAACTTGAGAATAAACATGAGAATACAGCGACATGAATGGGGGAGGAGCTCGGTGGTCTAGTGGTATATAGGAAGGATTGGTTCAGTAAATTCTTCGTATTACTCAATCGGACGATTGAATCGTCGTTCTCCACAACACCTGACCAGTTAGTCGGAACGGAATTTATGAATTAATAATCAATAATTTTTCCTCCGAATGATAGGATTACGGAGATTACAAACCCTGGGTACGATTCAAGTCGTTGGAATGCGGGTGGAACGCGACGAAAAATTCATCTCCCAATTGATAAGGTAAGCAGCAACAAATTTTAGTGAGAGGACGCCTGTAGTTTGAATAAATTAATTAAATCTGGTACTTTGCCCCCGTCGTAACGGGATCCCCCATATAAGTATGTCAATGGAAGAAGCATTCCAACTTGAGAATAAACGCGAGAATACAGCGACATGAATGGGGGAGGAGCTCGGTGGTCTAGTGGTATATGGAAGGATTGGTTCAGT
>CM034007.1:12279448-12291288 GCA_019603395.1 Cyrtorhinus lividipennis
TTCCCGTGTAAGCAACTCAGGTTCTGTAACGAGAACAATTTTAAACCTGATGACTCGAGGTCGAACCCTTGACACATGGCGAACAATGTCATTGTGATGGTGGAGGCGATCAATTTATGGGTCACTAATGAATCGAGTAAATTAATATTGCAAGTACCGTTTCCGGTCTGATTCATCAATCAGTGAACTCTATTTTAAAGATAATGACGTATATTTAGATATTAATCTGGCGTTGCACGTCCATGTTCCAAACCATTCAAGAGTGTTATGAATTCATGTGATCTGAATTCGACAAGGTCAGTCAGTGAAGTTGAAGGGGTCACTTGGTCGGACATTTTGGGCCATGTAGGTCAAAATCGTTTATTTCAAAAACCCCCTAACTGTCATTTTTTTAATTTTACAGTATTAAACAAAAAACCGTGTAACTTAAACAAAATAATAGTAATTGCATTATATTTTATTTTTAACGTATTTTATGTAGATACATTGCTGACTTAATTTTTGAGTAAATACGATTTAACACAAATAAAAAAAAAATTATAAAAATTTTATACTTAAGGGCTTTTTGCAATAAATGTAAGACTTAGGGGTTTTTTGCAACAAAAAAAGTGTTATTAGTGTCTATATTGAATATTTTATTGTTTTTTAGCTCTCCAAAACAATGAATGTAGGACACTTTAAATATATTATAAATTTTTTATGTTCAAGTATTGGTTTATTACCGGATTTTTTTCACAAAATAACAATGTCTTACAAATAAAATTTCCCCCAGTTTAGTGCAAAAATCCCTCAACGGTTAGCAATTGAGGGGTTTTTGCACTAAATGTATAATACTTGGCTTGGTTTAGTAGCATTGGAGATGCTAGATTTAGGGGGTTTTTGCACTAAACGGTGTATCTCAGTTTTTAGATATCATTTGTGGTTAAAACTGAAATTAACAAAAAATGTCAGTTAGGGGGTTTTTGAAACAAACGATTCTATTTTATGTCAGTTCACCTAACTCGTCCATCCAAGGCGGTTCTACACTGCACAGATTATGATTTTGAACCTGAGCAGTTCATTTACTGCGTGTAAAGAAAGTAATAACACAATTCTATGTCCCTAGAGTATGTGAACACCATGTCAATTCATTCAGACTGCTCTGCTTGGTTCAGTGCCGACCAAATATCAATAAAGAAAATCTAGGGAAAAACGCTGCAAATTCTCACACACGGGTTGGTTATTTCTCGGACCAGGCGCATGGAGACTCATTTCTTCAACATGGGGAAAATGGGGGAAACAGAGCTCTCGAAAACAGACATTCGAAATGGGTAGATAGGCACCCATTTTGACCCATAGCCTCATCCAGAGGGCACCAATCGTTCCGGGACCAGTCTCATGGATTCAGCGTCCAAAATATAGTGGAAAATGATACCCCACACGCCTAGGTACCAGAAATCTCGAAAACACATATTCAAATTGAGTAATAGATACCCATAACCTCTTCCAGTGGGTGCCAATCGTTCTAGAACCCTTTTCATTGAACACAGTGTCCAAAATTTTGTGAAAAATTATAACCCCACGCACCTGGATTGCAAAAAATCTCAAAAATCCATTCTTCCAAAATACACATTGTGATCTAGAAACCTAGAAACGCCCAGAACTGTTTTTGCATGTTTTGTATGAAGGGGGTTATTCAAGGAATAACCCACCAAATCTTTAAAAGGACTTATTTTTGTCATTACTGCAATTTTCCGGCTCCCAACCAAATTCAGAGAAATTTTCATCGCGGAATATTGACTAGTGGGCAAGTGATGCGTCATTTATCGAGTTTTTGAGTTGACGTAAATCATTGACGACGCTTCGGGGCTCACTGTCTTCAAGCGGATGTTGAAACCTCAAAGTTGCCATTGAAACCCTTCCAAAAGACTTCATAACGTTATTATTCCTTACACAAACGCCTACGAGCACATGAACGGGCTGACAGCCTGTCAAGTTATCAACATTGATTTTTCTCAACTTAAGAAGCGAAGCATTTTGCCTTCTCTATCCGTATACGAATCTCGATAAGGTTAATATATTTTCGTGACTTTCGGCATCAAAGTGAAAAGAAAAACATACGAGTACTTTTACGTGTCCGGTAAAAGCGAAGCTGACTGAGGAAAAATAAAAATCGTAAATTTATTGGTTTAACCGTGTGAAAAAAAAGCTTGTGGTTGAGACAGCTCGCATGAAATTGAAAACGCCAATACCGAAGAAGTATAATATTCTCGGTCGGCAAGGGATAACCAACCAGTGGTTCCTTTTTGAGCCATTATACTTGGTGCAATATGATCATCTCATATGCCAACTCGGTTAATTTTGGGCGTCGGTATGACGCTCGACGCGAGGCTCAAATGGAGAGTCCACGTGAAAAAGAGAAAGGATGAACTGACACTCAAATTCAGAAAAATGTACTGGATAATGGGGCGAAAATCAAATTTGTCCACAACAAGATGATCCATTACAAGCAAGTCCTAAAGCCAGTCTGGACTTATAGAGCGCAGTTGTGGGGCTGCACCGCTCAAACCAATCGAGTCATACTACACAGATTCCAAAATACGGTACTATGGTGCATTACGAACGCTCCGTGGTACTTCAGAAACGACCGGTTATACCATGGTCATGGTCAAGACAGTAAAGGAAACCATCAGGCTTCAAGCAGCTGCCCATCTCCAAAGGCTACAAGATCATGTCAACGGCTGTTCGACTTATTGACGTCAATGATCTCGTCTGAAGGCTAAACGCACGAAACCACAAGACTTAGTTCGCTAATGCAAAGACAATAAAATCAGTTGTTAGATTAATTGAATCGTTTATTTCAAAAACCCCCTAACTGTCATTTTTTTAATTTTACAGTATTAACAAAAAACCGTGTAACTTAAACAAAATAAATAGTAATTGCATTATATTTTATATTTTTTAACGTATTTTATGTAGATACATTGCTGACTTAATTTTTGAGTAAATACGATTAAACACAAATAAATAAAAAATTTATAAAAATTTTATACTTAAGGGCTTTTTGCAATAAATGTAAGACTTAGGGGTTTTTTGCAACAAACTGGTTTTTTGGCTTGGTTTAGTAGCATTGGAGATGCTAGATTTAGGGGGTTTTTGCACTAAACGGTGTATCTCAGTTTTTAGATATCATTTGTGGTTAAAACTGAAATTAACAAAAAATGTCAGTTAGGGGGTTTTTGAAATAAACGATTCAATTATAAGCTAAGCAATGTACCTTGGCTGAGGATGTAACCTAGTTAACTTATGTCACAAATATATTGCTAATAAGTTTATAACTTGGTGCAATTCTAATAAACAGAGGAAAAAAATGTTTATTTTGTAACACGAAGTATTTCGAAAAGAGAAAATGGGGGAAACAGTGGGTGTGGTGGGTACCGGACCCATTCCAATCAATTCAGGGTCCAAAATGGCAAAATTTAATGGAAAATCATACCCCACAAGCCTATGTACCAGAAATCTCGAAAACACACATTCGAAATGGGTAGATAGGTACCCATTTTGACCCATGAACTCATCCAGAAGGCGCCAATCGTTTCGGGACCTGTCTCATTGGATTCAGCGTCCAAAACTTAGTAGAAAAATTATACCCCACTCGCCTAGATCGCCAAAAATCTCGAAAATCCATTTTTCAAAAAGACATTTTGACCCCTGCCCCGCCCAAATTTGGTCCGATCGGGTTGAATAGTTTTGAGGATCCAAAGCCGGAAACGATTTTTCAAATTTTTAGAAAATTTCCTACTACCAAAAACGGCGCGGACGGTGGACGGCCATTTGGCTTTTTAAAACGTTTTTCTTAACCGGCTTTCTTGTTTGTCCGCGAAATCTTTCAACTCAAATTTCGACCATTTATCGGCAATCTATAGTTCTGAAACTTTACATATAGATCAGAACAGATGACAATGCAATATTATAATACTTTGATGAGGATTAACCCCCCCCCCCCCCCCGGCCGGTGGGAATATCAGTGTGGGTGACTTCAGTTGAATAGACAAACAAAACACATGGTCATATTATTCTATATCCTGTTGTTTATAACCAGCTGTTAAACTTAGCTATAATAATAGTACATGAATAAAAAAACTTTTATAAAAACAACGTTTTTCATATGCACTAAAAAGTAGAAAATAATTTTCCTATGAGCCTGGCAGAATTTCTGAATAAATTGGTCACATTATGGTAACAGACTTTATAACAATTTCCAATTCTTATAAAACGAAAAACGTTGGGCGCATGTACTCAAACATCAAGATCATTCTAATACGCTCACATTTATATAAAATGAAATTTCTTTATATTAATTCAGTTGACATAATATTCAGTTAATACAGTTTCACGGAATTGAATTGTGAACATTAGAAATCATTTGATATAATCATATGCAATAATACTAATCATCATTAACGAATTCAAAATTTTTCATATAAATGAACATTAAAATCATGATTTCTACAATTAGTGATTTATAAATAATATAATCATATGTTCAATTATATTAATAATTATCATAGATAATTTGTAAAATTAATATATTGTCAGAAATAAACAGTAGTTTAGTATTACCTCATATAAATCTCTAAAATGAACATTCATAATAATAATACAAAATGCGCCCAACGTTTTTCGTTTTATAAGAATTGGAAATTGTTATAAAGTCTGTTACCATAATGTGACCAATTTATTCAGAAATTCTGCCAGGCTCATAGGAAAATTATTTTCTTTTTTTTAGTGCATATGAAAAACGTTGTTTTTATAAAAGTTTTTTTATTCATGTACTATTATTTGGGCTAGACCTTGAAACGTCCAGAAAAAAATGTTGGGCCGAATCGGAGAGATTGACTTTTTTCATGAAAACATAGATTGACTATTCACGGAATAACCAACCAACAGGGTTTAGTGTTGCGGGATAGGCGGTACCCCATAGTGTAAAATTGACTGCTCCAGGGACAAATGAGCCGTTTGTATAAGTGACGAAATACGTTCTCCTTCGTTGAGGAAAACATAATATAATTACTTTTATTTAGCCTTTTTTTGATAAATATGGGCGAACATCGTTTTCCCGAAGAAGTATACCGACATTTGAATACTTGCACATCATAGGTACCCACTAATCGATATGCCAAAACTCCAAAAACCCTACATTCACTGTAGCATGTCTCCATTTGGAGCGATTGGGCTGAAAATATGCTCGGTCAGCCCAAATTCGGGGAACATAGGGGTATAAATGTGTTTTGGGATGGAATGGATCACTTGCTCAAATGAATAACCTACCATTGTGGAAGGTTATAACCGGTCTATCCGGTTGTCTCCCCAGCGGTGAATTTAACATCTTAATTTAGTTCATGCTTAGTTACAGTAATAATCATTTCCTTCGCGGAAAAACTAAGTTCATTTCATTTATCAGACCGTTGTATTATGGTTCATTTCATAAATAATCAGACCGTAATTCAAATATGTACTATATTTAAATAATTGTCTTTTTATAATTTTACTTTACTTAACTGTGATGACAGTAATTGTGTACTTTTATCATGAATAAACTGTGCAATTTACCTTTCAAATGAACAAATCTTAAATAACAACACTTTTTTTATTTTTATTTTTTATTATTATTTATTTTTTGTTTAATTGATTAAAATACCCGGTAAGTATTACTTTACGATATCACACATCGAATAAAAATTAATTGAGTAGGAAAAAAAATCTTGTTTAGTATTTACAATTCTCACATCATTCGAAGTTCTGAGATGTTAGGGAAGAAAAACACACTTTTAACAAGTCGAGCTATCCACACATCGACGGTTCATTACGCATTTAGCTCCTAATTGGTGTATCTACGGGAATTTTATTATTAGCAAAAAAATTGAGATTTTTCTTCACGGACAAACTATTAGGTATTATTAAAAAACGAAAAAAAGAAGCTCTTCTCATTCCCATATAAGATATAAGAAGATATCCGCAATTAGTACGAGTTTCGTGCATGACGAGGAGGACGAGCGGTTTTAATTAGTGGGGAAGGTCGGGGGTATTGTGAATATGAAAAAAAAAACGCATATTTTTCCTTCTTTTTTTTCAAGGGCGCTGCATTGGAGAGAAGTGCAGTTGCATTGTTTTGAGGTCGCTCGTTGCACTTTGCACATGCACCCTCTTGTTCAGGGTAGTGCCCCCCCTAACACGGACAATGAGTTCCGAAAAACGCGAAAGGGTCGCCGAGTTTTTGGTTAAACAAGGGATGGGGCGTTGTGGCAGGCGGAAGGGAACTTGAAGGCTTTTTAAAACCAGTCAGGCTCTTTTCGCATAGCAAATACGACAAGGGGGTGTTGTACCCCTCACATTTTTTTCGCTTTTTCAATCGAACTTGAAAAATGTAAAAAGGGGGGTGGCAGATGAACCAGAAACGTGACTCAGCACAATTCACCCCCTTGACGAAGGAAACGCTGAGGGTTTTTTTTTTTATTGTTGTCGATATCCAAAAGAAGATGATCCGCTCACTGGTTCTTTTCTGATTAGCCCAAAAAAATCCGTTGAGGTCCCTCAACCCTTCCGCTCGAACCCGACCCAACCCGCTCGCCAAATCGTCACATACCTCAATATTAGTACCAGGTGTCCGGTGGAAGGTTGGAGAACAAAGAAAAATCGATGAGCTGCGCGATGCATCGAACCACTATAAATTATTATTAACGTTGAAGGTAAATACGGGAATGTTTTATTCAGGGTGATTTGTGGAAGCGTGAACATCCGATTCTAGAATCTATAAATGTTGTGTTCACAAGTTATTAAGGGACCCATTCCAGTTATTAAATTTCTAAATATGGTAATTTACCAATTTAACCAATGGCCTGTTACGATTATACGGCAAGCCAGAGGGTACCTGGCCCACGAAACGCATTTTACCCATTTTATGGCTTTTCAATATTATGGAAGAATTCATCTGGCAATGGTCTCTTCAAGGCAATTTCAATCAAGTTGCTCGTCATCAAGGACGTCAGTGAAAATAGTCTACTGGCCGCTCAATTAATAGTAGATGGTGGATGGTAGATGGTAAAAGACAACTAGAGAAGGGGTTATGGGGGCCCCCAGCTCGGAAGCCTGGTGGCTTGTTGTGCTTCTCTTAGGTGTCCCATTCTTGTAGTCCACAAACAGCCCTAGTCCCTTCATGAGGGTTGTTAGGTTGTGGACTAACTTTTTGCAGGGTACGGTTCTCATTAATATTTGTATCCTATAGAGGGTGTATCTGCGAGTGCTGAATTAATCAGTCGTTACAATTATGGAAAGAGACAAATCAGCGCAAATCCGTTTTCTTATTTCTCGATTTTCGAGGCCTGCTGAGAAGAACTAACGATACCACCCTCCTAAATCGTCCCCATGTTTTAAAAATCAATGGACAAGAACAAACAAACACAAATAAAGAAGTGATTCTGGACGTGATTTTGATTCTCCACAGACAATATTGGAAAGGGCCCTGACATTTCCTTATTTCGAGTTCAATTTACCCTTTAACTATCCTTCAAGGGACGGCTAAGATGCTAGTTCGGTGCAGGATGACGCCGATAATGCTCCGCCGTTATAATCTGGGCATTTGTCACAGTATGTGACGTCACCTTGTTTGAGATCATGCATAAAATTGTAATTCATTCTAAGGTAGAAAATTGTGTTAGTATCACATTTGAGGCCTACTGATTCGCAGTGTGGTGTAGTTTTAGTAAATCTAGGTTGTGGTGTAGACTCTTTTCATTCTCCTAGTAGTTTGGAGGTGGGGCCTGTGAGCCAGGGGACAATGCAGTTGTGCAGCAACTCCTTTCCCCACCCTCCGCCTAGTAGCACTCCCCAACATCAAAAAAGTGCAGCTGTGCACCCAGGAGGGCCTTTTCCGCCCTCCTCCCGCCCTCAGCGCGAAGGAAGCGATCGTCAAGGCGAAGCAGGCCCGGGAGGAGTTCAAGGAGGGTGGGTCGTGGAAGGGGAGACGACGCCTATTGGGAAGTAGGGTGGAACGCCTGGAGCCGGCGGTGTAGAGGGGGGGTCTATCCGAAGGGGAGGGAACCTTCCGTCGGTAGGGTAGTAGGAGTACCGCGACTCCGATGACGATCGGAGAAGCGGAGGGGTGGAAAAAATACTTCGGACCCTGCGGGGTTGGGAGGACTTGAGACCCGAACTCGCTCGGGTGTCTTCGGCTCACCGTCGCCCCCTTCCCCTGACGTCGCGCTTCTCCCCACTCACCCCCCCCCTCACCCCACCCCTCGCCCAATGCAGTCGGATGCACATTTGCAAGCAGTGCGTCCTCTAAGTCGGTTGGGTTACCAGTAGTGCACCTCCCCTAAGTGACTTGACACTTCCCTTCAGTGTGTGTTTCCAAACTAATGATAAAACTTGTGTCGGATTTTATCGCCCACCGATCGGTAAATACGCCAATATTTTTTCTAATCATTTCGATACATTTTCCTCTTCATATAATCCTATTGTCATTGTAATTTACGACCTATTTTTTTTCTACGCCATTTATTAATTTAATAACTTCATATACTGACACAACTTTCCGTTCCTCTCCAATCTCCTTTTTCTGTAATTTCCCCAAATCATAAACCCACCTCATTCAAAACAACCATTCACCATCGCCTTAGATCAATGAAGACAAACTCGCCGACCTAAAAACTTTTATGATGCACTCAAGCTAAAACTATAAAAACCGGGGGGCCGGTGTCAATAAATTCCGAACACTCCTTCTCCCCTCTTTGTAAGTACAGACAACATTGATGTCAATAAGATTTGAGGTCTCTATTGTCGGGCGTTTATTTTGTTTACCGTCCGCGCCGCGAGTTAGCGAGATTACGCCGGTGCCGGGTTCCTTTCACCGGTCACACGCGCTTTTCGTTAAAAGTAATTTTATTTTGTCGACGAAAATTCGTCCGGGAAATGAGGGATTATTCTTTCATTGGTTCGAAAAGAAAAGCTATTACTCGAGATTCCACTAATTATTATTTCACCTTTGGTGTTCGTTCGGTTGAATGATTTGTAATATTTTGGGGTGAAGTCGGTCAGATTATGAATGGTAACTTATTGAAAAAAGCAATTTTTTTTTTCCTGCTTACATGAAGGCGGATAAATTTGTGTGTTTTATTATGGAGGTAGCTACGAGATAGGACGTAACGAAAAGTGCATGTATTTATTTATGTTGTATTCAAAGTTGAGAGTGTTCAGATTGACAGTGAATTTCCCGTCGGGTTTTGGGGCGCGCAGTTTTTGGCCCAAATCTGGGCCCGCGTCGCGCCACCCCTTTGCCGCCGTCTTTCTCTTCCTCAATCCTTCTCTCTCTCTCTCGCGCTCTTCCGCCATCCTACCCGTTCAAAACCGCCTTAGGCCTTGCCCGCCGCCGGGGGTCCCCTGGCAATCTTGCGCTTCTCCTCGATCAATAAGTGCATTTCGGGGGGGCCCATCCTCGTCCCGACCCTCGCCTCTTTTCGTGCTCTTGTTCAGACTACTTACGGGACCAACCCCCTCACCCCCGCTCCACCCCCGAAAAGGGGGTGAAGACGGGGGGCAGCACAAAGAAAGCTCGCCTGATAGATTTTATTGGTTCAAAACCCGCGGAAACGCTTCCCGTCTCCAGAAACGTTCCAATATACCCACCAAACAAATAAGTACATAGGTTATGATTAAATAAAAAAGCGTCTTACCCTTCGTTCCAAGAAAAAAGTACAAGTCCCATTGAATTCCTAACGAATTAAACGTTAGTCAGGCTCCCTTAAATAGACAACACCACCATCAGCCACTCTAACACCGAAACGCGCTATAAAAGCTGTTAACACGTAAAGCTTTTCTTTTGACATTCTACGGAGATTTAGAAAAACGCGCCAAAAACTATCATGTCCCGTCACAATTGCCCATTAATATATAGTTACTGAGCAATTGGCCACCGCGCTATTCATCTTACATCGCGTAAATTCGATGTCATACTCATTCATGTTATTCTAATCTATTTGTTAATTTTCATCCAACTTCATCTCATAACTTCCAGTTTCAACCCGAGTAGTTTACTGATGAGTTGCACAAATTTCAGTCAACTACCTTATCAAATGAGTATTATCCCTACTCCAGCATGGACCATCAGAGCTCTATCCGATGCGCCGCTACTTAATCGACTTCAAAATGAACCTAACTCGTTTTAAACCATACGGAGGGATAATACACACTGTTGACAGGTCAACAACGAACCACAATCATAAAATTTAATGATCACCAAGCGGATTTTTAAGCCCCAAGAATTTCCTATAATACTCAAAAAAGTTTCTACTGTCTTTCTATGAATGCGGGGTTTACTGATTTTTTTTTTTTTTTAATTAATATGGTAATCGCCGATTATCAGCTCGAATACGTTATTGCAATATTTGAATGAAAAATGATAATCAGACAACGAAAGATCTCGTGTAAAGATCGACAAATCTGAAAGTAAACTCCGAATAATGGAAGTACAAATCGCTCGCGTGCATCGATATTCGATACGTAGTCCTCGAATTCATTATCAAATGATTCTGAATTAATACTTGTTCATATTTCATTTTTAAAAAAATTGCTCCCAATTAGGCAATTTTAGGGCAATTATTTAATTTCTGTGGTCCACCAAACATATTTGGTTCTTCGGCACCCAAATTGAAATTATTTCGTTTTCATTGTATGTACGTAGTTTGAGACTAGTTTTGTTGTTACGCTTCATCATGTGCTGTCACTGATTATTGTAATTGCACAATTATGTTTAGTTTCGCTGTAGATTTTGCACGTGTAAAATTGAACAGTTCAAGCGTTCGTCAAAGTGAGAGTTTTCTTCTAGTGGAGACTCGTTTTGAGGGAATCAAAACCCATATCTCCTGGAAATATCCGAAAACCAGAGTAGTCATTAAAAGACTTTTCATCACAAAAATCAGAAGTGCAGCAAAATGTGCGACGCAACCAAATTCCGTTTTTTTTTTTTTTTTTTTTTATTAAAAAAAAAAAAATGTTGAACAAAGAATAGGACATGAACAAAAAGTTAGCAGAGGCATGTATGTTTCTTGAGCCATAATCTTAGAAAAGTTCAAATCTGGGTTGGGTTCTAACGATTTCATCCGCAAATTCGACTGATTCAACTTACTTTCCCCGATTCTTCGCGATAAATCCGTATTCCGTTATTTTTCTTTCCCCTCTCCTTTGCACGTTAGGGCGACCGAGGAGAACAATCCCGAGTTGAAGAGATCTTATTTTTTAGCTTTACTGGGATTATTATACGGTAGTGATTGCTGCCGACTTCCGTATGGTCGATCCGTCCTATTACTCCAGCCTCATTTCGGGCTAAATCGAATTATCTGCAATTTGGAGCACAAACTGGTGGTGCAGGTGGTGCTTTTCCAATCTAAACAACAAAAAATAGGGAATATTCGTACAAAATTGACCTTTGAGCTTATTAAGACCTTTATTTATGGAATGACTCTCAACAAAACAACAACTGAACAGCACTAATCCATAAAAGAAGAACTCGCATTCTTTACTTTGCGCGACTGTTTCCACAAAAGCTCCGTAAAAAAGGAGCCGAAATTGCGCCTAAAACATAATTTTGAATCTGATGCTCAACCAAGCTGGTACGAAAAATTCGCCCTTTATTTTGTGTTTTCTGTATTCACATTTCACCAACGTTAATCTCATTCATTTATGACACTTTGAGTGTAATTGGCTCATTTGTATTACTCCTACGTCATGTCGAATTCAGCGAAGTATTGTCAAAATAACTTTTCTGGTTGTTGGGTATTTCAATGAGATTTTGCCAGTATGACAAT
>CM034007.1:12291298-12318297 GCA_019603395.1 Cyrtorhinus lividipennis
GGCAGCGTCTAATTTGCTCGTAGAATAGAGCCCCAAGCGCAGTCCAGTAGTTGGCCGCCGGACAGCGGTACTTACAGTTTCGAGTTGAGGGGATTCGCCTGCTGCATTTGCTGAATACTGTAACATCTTTCACTCCAGTAATAACCTGGAACCCGTCTGGTCCTTTTCGCGATGTGACAGTATTCCACGACGGGTGCGATGTTACTTACTTTTCGAATATTGATCTAGAGTCCAGTGGAACAAACAGGGACTTAGGCAGACACTAATTCGATTCAGTGCCTCGAGCTGGAATTGTCACGCAGTCAATCCTTAATATTCGACTAATAAATTCCGAGTGAGAGTGCGAAATATTGAGGGTTATGAAACAAATCAACTACAGTATTCAATTCAGAGAGGAGACGATGTATCATCGCATCCGAGGAGTCTATGCATAAACCGTCATTTCTCACATTAGCTCTGAGCGATTCCGCTTATAGCTGGCATTACTCATACATACAAATGAGGAGCTTAAGGTCTCGGGAGCCCTTCGCTATCCCTGAGCCCTTTCTCGTCGCCACCAAACTAACCTCCAGACAAACCCACAGTTTGGGTCAAATCCTTTCCCTGTGTTGCCCAAATCACATCAACCCTCAGCTTACTCAATGGATTCGAGAAGTTTAAACAACTTCTGCCGTCCCTGTCAAACGCTCATGTTGATGCAACCACATCAACGCTCACTCAAAGTACTATCAATTAGCTGTATAAAATTGATTTGTTGGGAGACTGGGCTGAGTTGACAGGTAGAAATTTTGCTGTTTTGTACCAATTCATATGCTCATTGACGGCATATTCAAATTCCACCGTACAGGAAATTTAAAAGTTGCAAAGTACCAGTGATTGAACATGAATGATCAGAGAATACTAAAAATTTGTATAACCATTATGCTACACTCAATGGTGCGTAAGTGCGTGGATGATAGTTTTGTACAATCGGCAGTTTAGTAGAAACTCTTCCAAAACCCTTGCCTTTCTAGTGAAACCGACCCCCTTGAAAATTCCACAATCCACCAATTATTTCGACATCACAACGACCCCAATTACGTAATGACAATCAGAGCTGATGTTGAGTGACAAGTTGTAAACTATTATTTAGGGGGTTTATAACATTTCAGCCACACAATACTCAAGTTCATGGTGGTTGGTTCATGGTTCTTCTCAAAACTTTCAAACTCGTGGACATGAAGTATTCATCCGAATACATAATGAGAAGTTTAAACTGAACTAGGTTGCTATTGGCTCCGTGAATTGCCTTCACCGCAGCATGCGGACGTGGGGATTTAAGGGGCACACTTCTTACCTGTTATTCTACCCTCGAGCTTCTTACCACATTTTAGCAAGTTATGAGGTTTCTCTACGCTGAATAAAATTTAAAACGCTGCAAATTCTTTCACATGGGTCAGTCCCTGGAGCATGGAGGAGGTAAGAAAAAATCTGCAAATTCTTACACACGGGTTGGTTATTCCTCGAATGGGGGAAACAGTGGGTGTCGCGGGTCCCAGACCCATTCCAATCGATTCAGGGTCCAAAATTTAGTAGAATATGATACCCCACACGCCTAGGCACCAGAAATCCTGACACATACAAAATGGGTGGATACATACCCATTTTGACCCATTACTTCTTCCGGTGGGTGCCAATCGTTCTGGGACACACATCATTGAATTCAGCGTCCAAAATTTAGTGGAAAATGATACCCCACACGCCTAGGTAGCAGAAATCCCAAAAACACATATCCAAAATGGGTAATATATACCCAATTTGACGCATAACTTCTTCCAGTGGGTGCCGATCGTTCTGGGACCCATTTAATTGGATTCAGCGTCCCAAATTTAGTGGAAAACTATACCCCACACGCCTAGGTAGCAGAAATCCCAAAAACACATATCCAAAATGGGTAATTATACCCATTTGACCCATAACTTCCTGCAGTGGGTGCCAACGTTCTGTGACCCATTTTATTGGATTCACGTCCAAATTTAGTGGAAAATGACACCCTACTCGCCTAGATCGCCCAAAATCTCGAAAATCCATTTTTCAAAAAACACATTTTGACCCCTACCCTCCCCCCTACCCACATACTCCTCCCTCGCTCCAATCGCTCTCGGTCCTCGCAGTCGAGACCGTCGTGAAACACCTACCAAATTGATTTTAGAAAATTTTCTACTACCAAAAGGGCGCGATGACGGGACGGTACGGCGTACGAGGGTACGGCGTACGACGGACGACATCGACCTTTTTTGATCAGGACATCATGAAACGTCCAGAAAAAAATTTTGAGCCGAATCGGAGAGGTTGACCATTATCATGAAAACATAGGTTGATTATTCAAGGAATAACCAACCAAAAAACAGTAAGTGTGGATTGTCCCGTACCCATTCCAATCGATTCAGCGTGGTGGGCGCCCACTGGCCTGGGACCCATCTCATTAGATTTAGCGTCGAAGATTCAGTGGAAAATGATTCCCCACACTCATAGATCGCCGAAATCTCGAAAATCAATTTTGTCTACTCCCCCAAATTTGGCTGAATACGGCGAACGGGAATTTGCTTATTTTTATCTAACCATAAAACGCCTTGAAACAAAAATTTGCATGAAAAGATAAGTTGATTATTCAAGGAATAATCAACCAAAATTAAAATGTAGGTATGTGTTAATCATTTATGGAATCATAAAATCACTATTTAATACAGCACAAATCCTCCAGACTCAAACCAATATGTTTGAGACCCTTCAAGGCCCATTTACAGCCGTTGAAGGATTGATGGTCAAGTGACACTAGAATTCTGAGCCATTGACAATGAGCATCACTGAATCGATTGTGTACAAAATTCCGATTCTCCAGGGAGGGTACTTGCATTTGTATTTGTTTGGTTCAGCTGAACTGAGATCGTTGCTGGTAGCGCACCCATAAATACATTTTCTAGACATGAGAGAGACCACTAGGAACGTTTGAATACCGCAGATGCTTTGATTTGGGAGATCGGTACGTATGGTTTGGTTACCCCTATCCGTCTGATCTCAACATCACGAGCTTGCATTCAACCGATGCACGATCGACTGTCGAATCTACTCTTGCTCACAAATCGGATTACTTACAAGTGAATGTGCCCTTGAGTCCAATGGCATTCCGTAATCTCAACCCGTATGGCAATTATCAACAATCAATTGGCTATTAAACTAATGAAAGGGGTTGAGGATTCTGAGTGTCTTGTTACGCCTGCCGCCTAATTATCCCGATGCCCACGTTCTAACCCGAACTCCCTTCTCTAACTCTCTAATAACACGTCCAAGGGTTTCGCCTAGATCATCTGACGATGATTCTGCATGATTCATTCGTCACATTAATCTGTACACCAGATTTGTAAACGCGACCTCAATTTTATACGCTAATACTGCTACGCTCAACTCCTTTCTTAATTTTATATTTAGCCATTCTAACATCCAAACCTACGGGGTATCGTAGTCAACATGTTCCACGTCATGAATATAATGCAGCGCAGCGTTGAACTTTGGCATGAAGCCTTGCAACATTATAAAGCATTTGAACTCATCCCCACACTCCCTGCAGATGTCAAAGTGGCTTGTAATCAGGCTAATTGGAAATCAATAGTAACCAGGCATCTTTTGAAGGAAAAAATTACTTTAATTTAATAATCCATAATGTAATTCTGTTCTTTGTTTATGTTTTTCTTTGTACTGCTTCCATGAGACAATGTCGTCTCCCTTATGCTGTTTTAACCACACCCGCTCTATATAGTTCACAGTACTTGCTTATGTTTTTCCCCTAGATTTGACTCCTCTCCCTGTGCACGGTTAGCCATACAGGGGGAGTACCTTCCAGATTAGTGATGTTTTTTGTTATATTTTATTTGAGTAGTCCTTTTATTTTTATTTGAGTATTTATCTCTTGTGTGTTTATTGTGGAAGGAAATAAATAAATAAATAAATAAATAAATAAATATATTAAAGTCTACACTAGTTTCAATTTAAATAATTCATGGAAAACCCTACCCCATTTTCTTGATTGATGTGTTTCACTGTAGGTACACCAAAGATGAATGCTTAGACTATTGTCAAATCATCATTGATCATTTATCAAAGAACAGGTTAGCTTACGATGTCTTGGTAGTAGGTGGTAGTGGATGGTTTATTTAATGAGGAAGCATTTTATTTTATTTACTTGAGAGGAAGCAACTTGGGGCGGATCTCAAGAACAGCGAGATGAAAATGATAAAGGTAGCTGCAGCTCCTATCCTATGAGACGATTAATTGGTGAGATAAACCTTGGTTAATAAACTGAGCAAAACGACAAGAGCTCTCGGAGAAATAGATTGTACTAATACAGGTTGATTTCGACCTTCGCGAGAACTGATGAGTAAACACTCACTACCACCGACATTAATCGAATAACCTCTTCCTAATGTTTCATGACAAATTAACACCCAAATATCTGGAACAATCCGCAAACTGTTACTAGGATCAAACTACCTTCAAATCCGTCGAAGCGATCGAATGAAATCTCCAAGGGCAGTGAAGGATATAAAGGAAACGGGACGACATAGTCACGAGTGGGAGAGGTGAAGGCATAACTGAAATCCGTGGAGTTACTCGGAACTCAGATCCACCACGCTCTCCTTCTAATATAGAATGCAAACTGAATATTTGACGCCCCTCCAAGGAATTACACCTAGAAAATCAAACTTGTCTCCAGGCTCTTGCGACGAAAATTGAAATCCAGTCTCGCTTGGCACGTGATACTTAAGTAAAGGACGACACTAACTTGACACAACTGTCTGAGACATTGATTATAAAATACAGGTACTGACCGGAGAGGAGACCTGCCATGATATCAAGGGTAGGTACAGTGGCCAAGTACGAGTATAACGCCAGGTGTGAAGGACAGTAGCCGGAGCGGGGAAAAAGGATGAAGAAAAGCACGTTCCGGTCCAATACGCTACTTTGCGCCAAAGATGAAGATAAGAGTATCGATATATTTATCATTCAAGTGCTTACCTTCAAAACAAGAAAAGAACATGAACCTAATTTTTTTCTTTTGTGGGAACCCTCAGCTGGAAAAAGGGTAGGCGATTCGTTGGGTAAAGAAGTCACGTAGTGCGAGAGCGAAGGATTTCTTGGGCGCTTTGATCGAGCCCAATGTTCCTCCGATTGGACTGAACATTCCCTGCAGAATAGGCTACAGAAAAAAAAAAATCTTGAAACCCAGCTGAACAATCAGCTCAATAGTTTACTGTGCTGAATGAACCTGCGCTCTTGCGTCAGCAATCATGAAATAAATGCAACGAAATTCCCACTCAACTTTTAACTATAAAGGATCTAGGAACTTATAGAAAACGATTTTAATTGGACTCTTCTTTTACTTTGATATTGTGACTGATCAAGAGTGTTTTTGATGATTCTGGATTTCGGGGATTTCAACTGAACAAATGCCTTAAGAAAAACTTATACCTTTGACAGACAATGCAGCATGTTCGTTAGTGCACAAATATTACAAAATAACATAGGATATCGCATCTTTCCTTACCGAACATATAGTCATGAAAACCGTTGACTTCACGCTCATGGAGCGACGAATTGCGAACGTTCTGATTCTACTGGGTAGATTAGTTTAGGAGTAGAGGATTCCTCAATCAAAACACAACTTTTACTGTGGCCCCTCGGGATTTAATGTTGGGAGGGAGAGTTCCTGTGGGAAGTTCCTGAGTTGAAACAGAAAACGGGAGCCTGAATTTACATCCTCTACTTGAAAGAAAGTGTCAAGCATATTTTCAAAGGGGAACTAAGCCTTTTGTTCAGACAGAACAACGGTTGTAAGAAGGGCCAAGTTAAAGTTTATTATTAGCAGTTGGCCACAACTTAAATGACAAGGGTCTTTATCTAAAAAGTTTCTACCATAGCAATAATTTTGGGGCATCTTGAAAATGTATGAATCCGAACAGCTGAGTTCTTTTCCAAAGAGCTCTATGCAGAATCATCCCTCTCGGGATCCGCTCGAGCAGTAAACTTTTCAAATCCAGTTCTCGTATTTTCTATTTTTTACGAGCCCTTATCTGGTGGAGCTACAACGAAGTTGTCGAAACCAACCACATACATCGACCCACATAGAAGTATATACATGTATTTGTATTCGTTCCAGATGTCTCTGCGTTGAAATATTTACTGATTGTGAGTGTTAATCCCAAACATTACTTGAATTAACCCGACCGCAAATCACATTGAATAAATAGATTCTTCGCCCACGAGAACTAACAGAGTAAGCGCATATGGTTACATGCAGTTTATATACTGCCATAGTAGGAAATGCTTAAGAACATTGAAAATTTGAGCAGAAGGCGGGATAAGACATGTGTAAAGGAAAGCTCTAGACTCCATCATTGTTTGCTTAATTGATTATCTGACCCTAATGTCCGGATCCGGAACCTGGCAGGTTCACTCTCCCTAATATATATTCCCTGATCATAAACAACCCCCCCACTTCGAGACGTAATAATAATTGTTATTAATCTCATCCTCAGGTCATTTTGCTGCGACAATAGGAGAAGGCGGGGTGGCTATCAATCACTTCCACGGGGGCAACAAGCGGTCAGGGCAGCAGTAATATAATGACCGGCTAAGCATAGGACCTCTCATAACATCAGCCGCATTTCAACTAACCAACAATTAATCAAGACCCTCGCATCTGGATATTATTCTAAATGCTCGCTAAGCAGTCGATAAGTTGGATTGCATTAAATCACAAGAATAACGGTGAATAACGTCATGAGCAGCGATAAATAATTGATTACTGGAAGGATAGTTTAAAAGAAGTATAATTGTCTTGAAAGAAACATCCCCATTATTACCACCAGTTCAAGCATCCCAGTGATTATATTATTTAAAAATACAGCGAATCGGTTTTGAATGGGTCTGCAAAAATCAACAATGGCTGACACAACCACGAGGAGGTAAAGGGGGGCCCCGTGTATTACGGAGTACAAAAGCCTAATGTTAATCTAAAAGCATTTTGTTGGGCCCAATGAACTCTTTATGACAAGAAGGGATTGGTGATTCAAATTACTCGTGGAAATGTCCAAGGCCAAGGGGCCATCAGGGGCACGTCTTAAATTTGGTATAATATCATCCCTCAGTCCTTTATGCCCTAGTGCCTCTTTACATTTTTAGGAAAGGTGGAAAAGAAAGGAAACAAGATCGACTGGGAACCGCATGTCTCAAGTTGGAAAAAAGGCCTCTATTCGAGGTAAATTGATTAGTACAAGAGCTGAACGCACGATTGGATGGCCAACATGTAAACGTAAGAAGCATGATTGATGAGCTAGTCTTTTGCTTAGTTTTCGTCCAGAGGTGATGAAAAGAGCAATGTTTTCTGGCGACGTGTTGAATATTGATCCGCACCCAAACAAAATTACTGAGCTGTTTCTCTTAAGAGAGTGAAGTGCTCATTCTGTGAAGATTGGAAGAGACAGAGATGAAGGTAGCTAACTCAGTTTGCTTCAACCTCTCTACCCTCACTTCTGTTTATTATGGTGTACGTTGTGATATGATTAAATTGAAAACAGTACGTAGCTGGTGGATCGCAACTGAATTTAATGAAAATTTTCAAATGCCCGTCGTGTTCAACTTGACTTGTTTCGATAATTGATAATTTAACTTTATCTCTAGTGGAACTTATCCTCAGACATCAAGATAATCCAAAATAAGACGATTACAAAAGTCGTATTGTAAATAACTCAAAATCGTCTCTTAAAAAAACCAAAACAGTATATAACACGATAACAAGGAACAATTAAATGTATCGAAAAACCTCCAAAAATCGTATTTATAATGATTATGAATACTGAAGAGGAATCAAAATGTACTAATCAATCTATACCATCTTAAAACTAGGATTTTAGCGCAGAATAATCATGTAAAATTGAAACTAACACAAAACAGTTCAAGTCGATGAATCGAGAACATATTGATAAATCGAGTTATTACTAGCTATGATAAATGTACATCAATATCAAAGGAAACCTGATTTATTATGTGATGATAATAACCAATAAATAAAAACAAAAGTCTGGTAATCGACATTATTAATAAATGGCTTCTTAAATAACGTAAAGAAAGTATTACCTCTTCTGGTATAACGGTGAGAACTTCGAGGAGAATCCATATTGTGCGATAGGGCGCCTGTCTGGTAGAGAAATATGTTTTGTCTGGTAGAGAAATAAAGTTGGAAGGATATTATGTGAATGATATGCGAAAAGAAAACCACTGGTAATAAGAAATGTAGCCAAAATGTAATTTGAATGTAAGAAAAAATGAATTAAAATCGAAAAATGCAAACTAAGTGCGCCAGTTTATTTGGTCTACTGGTATGTATTTTAAAGGACTCGTGGATTTGTTTTCGTGTTGTTATTTACATAGTGAAATGAGCTCATAACTCAAGTTAAATGTTGTATTTTCTATTCTATTAGTTTCTTTTTGTAAAATGATACAAAAATCCTAATGTCAATCTCAAAAAACTCAATAATGAGGCTCCTCGAAGCCTTAATATATTTTTCAAAATTTCATTCAATCAAGAATTTTTTTTTTTTTTTTTTTAAGTTAGTTATTGAAATGATATCTTTACTTACCTTGGAAAAAAAAAGTTTATTGTACTCCTCCAATTTTGGTTTTTATGTTACAATGTGTGTATATTCCACAGCAGTTTGTGGTCAGACCCACCTGAAAATATTTCGGAAAAATCTGGAAATTTGCACAGGACTCTGTTTTTGTTTTGATTGGGCTCTGCTCATTTTCAGGCCGAAAAATGGAATATGGGAGAATATAAGTATTTTGGAAACAAACTTTTAAGTTTTGCGGGGACCGAGGCCGAGGGGGCACTCACATAACCTTATTGACAAGCTATTTTATGGTGCTTTGAAACCACAAGGACAAAGGGATCTCATCATACGCAATGAGTCAAAGTAGCAGTCCCCCGCAAGCTGTTCTGTAGTGCGGTCTCTCATAAGCACCCCTTGCATTCCAGATACATCCAAAACAGAAGTCTTAAACATGTACTACAACGATTGTTCTCTACCCATTCAGTAATTGTATTCAAAAATCAATCACAGATTAGCTACAATATTAAAACTTTACACTTGAATGAACCAGTGTTGCAATTATGAAAGTTGAACGTGAAAATCCATCGGAATGCTGCCCAACGAAATTTGAGAGTGAAATAGAAGTAAAAGGAGCCCTTCATTCTACCTGCCTTCTTGTTCTGTAAGAAAAAAAAATTGTCCGGAAAACAAGTATAAACAGTATATTTAAAAAAGGAATTTTCCATACCTAAACAACACCTGCTTAGGTTGGATGAAAAACAATGAAACGTGAGAAAAACCTAATCGAGCCAAATCATCGATGTTGCTATTTTCATAACATCAGAATTTTTCTTTCAGCGTTGACACACTCAAAATACTGGTGGTAATAATATATATACATCGGGTAAGTACACCATCTTCTTATAAGCAATCTGGTGGTTCCTAACAACGATGTTTTTCGTGCTAACTTCTACGATGAGTCAACCTTGGGTCAATCTACCCCATTGTAAACATCGAGTTTTGGGGGATGTAGCGCCCTGGTATTTTACACACTACATCCTGATGTTCGTTTAGGACAAGCAGCGTCGACAAGAATTCGGGCGGAAACTAACATGAAAATGAATAGTTACTGGAAAGAAACTAACTAGCACTAAAAGCCAGTTCAACAACATTCCACTTGAGTTTTAGAAGGAAAAGAAGACAGAGACCCGATTGTTTAGGAATATGACCGTAGTTTCACCCCGCTTCAAAACCCTGAGCATAATTATCAGTATAGATGAATGAATGTTGTATCATTAAGCTATATATCATAGATAGTTTCTTCACCTCCTCGTAGGAAGAATCAGAAGTATTCATCTCAAAGTCAGGTGAAGATAATAATCACAATCACAATATGATGAAGAGAAATTTAAGAATTTGAAATAATATAATAAATATAACAATAAACTTAAAATGACGAACCCCCCTCCCCCCTTCACTGTGATCTTAATAACAGTCACAGATCAAACATTCAGCACTAAACTCGTGAGCAATAAAAAACGCATTTCTTGGTCAACGTCAAAACATGACTGATACTCTTTTATGAATTAAGAATAATACGTATAGTTCATAATGTGGTGACACCTATAATGTTATTTGAGTAGTTCCCTCTGTTCATGCCAATCAGTTCCATCCATAACATATGCATAGTGTTGCATAGTATAGAAGACCCGGCAACCCTGGAGTTCAACATGTTCATGAAGAACTATGGAGGGACTAGCAAAGCGAGATTTGGAGTCACCAACGAAGTGCGCGAGAACCTTTTTGACGTTGGAAAAGATTATGCGCTAGCACACTGTGTAGCTGCCGACCTCAAAATGTCGAGAGGAATTGCCGAAATATTCAAGAAGAAATATGGTAATGTCGACCAGTTGCAGCGGCAAAATCCACGCATTGGAAAAACGTTGTCACTGAGGATAGCCAACCAGCTAATAGTCTATCTAGTGACAAAACAGTCTTCCCACCAGAAGCCAACCTACAGGACTCTTTGGGATGCGCTACTTGCCCTGAAGAAGCTGCTCATTAAGCAGGGAATGAAGAAGTTGGCAATACCCAAGATTGGTTGTGGCTTGGACCAATTGGACTGGAGGATAGTCCGTAACATGTTGGAGTTCATTTTTCAAGGGACCCAGATTGAAGTGCGGGTGTGTACCTGGAATCCTCATGGAAGAACTGATGTGGAGACTGTGGACTGCTATTTCTACCGCCAAGGCAGCTGCAAGAATGGTGATAAATGCCGCTATCGACATGGGCCCAATGATGAACAGATGCCCAAGATTGTTCTGGGGCAGAACAATTCTAAGGAGGGGGCAGTGTTGCGAGCTCGCACTGGTGCCGGTCAAATGGGCTGCTGGCGTCGCAAGGTCAACAACCTGTGGAGGATTAAGGGTCTCGAACATTCGGGAACCTCCCCATTCGTTCCAGAACGTTCTCGGCTAGCCAGCAGGTATAAAACGGGCCCAGAAACGCCGCGGAGTTCAGTTCAATTCGGAGTCTGGATATAGACGCTTCAGGTTATAAATTGTGCTGTGCCGCGTTATAAATAGTGCGACAACCGCGTTACAACCATGTATTGTGATTCTGTCATTGTGTAAGTGCGCGAATGTGAACAGTGTATTCTAGTGAACAATTAATAATAAATTATTTACTATGAACATAAATCGTTACAATATAATACTTATAACAGTTGTGAGTCGAACGTAGGTATAGTTATGGAATTCACAATCGAAATAATCAATCCGCGAATGAGTTCGTGGAGGTGGATATGAGGGAAAGAGAGTGAAGGACCAGGAAAAGGCCTTTCAAATTCCTATCAGGGAGCGTTTAGAAGCCGACAATTTGTTGGGGCCGTAAGCTCTTTCGTTCCTTACCGTCTAAATTCAGTTTGCCGGGGATGTATTGTGAAGAGGTTACGCTATTCCAGGCATCACCGGAAGAGAAAGACCGGTCGAACGGTGGTAGGGGGTGCGGTGTCGGCGGTTATTCAGGGCCAGAACCCTTCGGCGACTGATATCCCCGGAGAAGGACTATATGTGAAAGACCGGGTCACCCCGAAAATGGATTTGTGGACGTGTATACTGTGGCGGGGATAGCTTTCTCTCACGCACTCCCACGTAAACACACATAAATACATATAAACAAACATACTAAAGAAAGAACCTGAGGGTGGTCTCTCGTCGCAATATGACCAATGCTGCCGTTCCCTCAACCACTCCGTAACCTTCCTTCTACCTCGCAGAGCGGGAATCGTTTTCATTTGCTCCGACCCATTGAGCCCCCGGTTCGGACACGAAAGGGCGAATTAATATGCCCTGTGGTGTATAACTTTACATTGTCCACCCCACATCTCGACACTCAACACCCCGAACACAGGCGGCATACGTCAAACCCTGACTTATTATGAACCACCCCTTCACTCGACTGCGAGATGGCACCAACAACTTCGCTAATTGTTATTCCTGAACAACAAATTCTACCAACATGCTTACTTCGTCTGGCGTGCCTTTGTTTCTTTCTCTAACCTACCTCATTAGCCTTTTAATTTCTGAAGTTGAGTGGATTTCAAATATGCCATTTCCGTCCGTTTAGATAGCCCCGCATATTAACCTGTCATCCTCGATGAGGGAGAGGGGGATGGATATTCTTTGGGCCGCTTCTGGAAAGGGGTGTGATAAGATAATTTAGAATGACCACTCAAGCTAGTTTCTAATAAAAGTAATAAAACAGAGCCTCAAAAATTAACACCAGAGAAAATGAAGTTACTTTGTCATCCTCTTCGACGACATTACCATTGTGATGGGCTATGGTCTACTCGTTGATGACTACTTCATTGATGGATGGTATATGAAGTTCTTTATATAGACGGACTCATCCTTTTCATCAGTACCGATATACTCCCATACAGCATATTATTTTTAAAATGCTGAATGTTCCGATAGCTCTGAGCAGTGCAACTACACAATTGCACACATATACACACAGCTCCGTAAGTTCAAGCTGGTCTGAGGAATTGATGATATTAGGGTTAATCTGTACAGGATCGAGATTAACCATATATTTTTCGTATCTTGAGCACCAATTATACTTTCCTTGTTTTGACGTGCTGCATCCATCGCAATTTGATGTTCCTAGTCATTCTAAGGTACTTCAACGCAGGCTGTCTACAATGTGCAGGTTGAGACGTTCGAAGATGTCAATATAATAGTGACGATGGATAGTAGAAACGAGTACTAACGAAATCCTAAGTATTCCTACTTTAGTCAGAGAGACCCAAGTCGACCAAAGATTATTGTCATTAGCTAATGTAGCGCTAAATTGTAATAAATTGAAGCAATAGATTGGATTTAACTAAGTGAGCGCCATCCACGATTAATGTGTTTATACATTTCAGAAAAATAATCATTCGGAAATGCATAGAATAAAATTAATTTTACAAGCACGGAGTACTGCTTGAGTTATTATTGAGCGATATATTTTCGCGTTATGAATTCTGAAGAGTCTTGATGCCAGAGCCAAAGTTGATTCTCAGCAAGCCTTGTACTCGGGGAATGATATTCTGCATTGAGTGAACTAGGGAAAAGAATCCTTCGCGAGGCAGGAAGAGAAACGAGAAGGATCATACAGTGGACATAGACATGGCACTCATATCGTGGACGAATTTTTGAGTGGTGAGGCTTTCAATTAAACTGTGGTTGCTCCATAGCATAGCAGCCACTTCACTGGCTCTAAGCCCTTGTCACCCTCGTGGAAAACACCCGGCTAACCTCTCTATTAAATTTAATTGCCTGCGAAGCATTTATAATCCTCTCTTCTGTTACGAAGCTCTGTCCAGCTCTCGGGGGCGTTCACTCTTGACAGTGTCGGTTTTTGCCATCAGGGAGGCTCGCTAATATTATGGTGACTCGGCGACTCTCATCCTCAGTGCTTTCCATCGCTGGAATAGCTCCTACGTGCGCAATTGCTTAGAGCGTTGACCGAAGGGCCCTTCTGATAGGATTGGTGGATTGTAAATTACTCGTAGACTCTTTATACCATACGTGGGAACATCAAAACCCGCACTTGTTCTTGATTCATGAAGAGTCCCTTTTGGTTGGTTATTCCTCGAATAATCAACCTATGTTTTCATGATAATGGTCAACCTCTCCGATTTGGCTCAAAATTTTTTTCTGAACGTTTCATGATGTCCTGATCAAAAAAAGTCGATGTCCGTCCGCCGTACGCCGTACGCCGTACGTTGTATGCCGTACGCCGTCCATGTTCCGCGCCGTTTTTGGTAGTAGAAAATTTTCTAAAAATCTGAAATTTGGGTCAGGGGTCTGTTCCCAGCCGAGATGGGTCCTCGAAACTTTTCAGCCCGATCGGACCAAATTTGGAGGGGGTAGGGGTCAAAATGTGTTTTTTGAAAAATGGATTTTCGAGATTTTGGGTGATTTAGGCGAGTTGGATGTCATTTTCCACTAAATTTTGGACGCTGAATCCAATAAAATGGGTCCCAGAACAATTGGCACCCACTGGAAGAAGTAATGGGTCAAATTGGGTATTTATTACCCATTTTGAATATGTGTTTTCGGGATTTCCGCTACCTAGGCGAGTAGGGTGTCATTTTCCACTAAATTTTGGACGCTGAATCCAATTAAATGGGTCCCAGAACAATTGGCACCCACTGGAAGAAGTTATAGGTCAAATTGGGTATTTATTACCCAATAAATTTGATTATGTGTTTTGGGGATTTCTGCTACCTAGGCGTGTGGGGTATCATTTTCCACTAAATTTTGGACGCTGAATTCAATGATGTGTGTCCCAGAACGTTTGGCACCCACCGGAAGAAGTTATGGGTCAAAATGGGTATGTATCCACCCATTTTGTATGTGTCAGGATTTCTGGTGCCTAGGCGTGTGGGGTATCATATTCCACTAAATTTTGGATCCTGAATCGATTGGAATAATGGGTCTGAGACCCGCCACACCCACTGTTTCCCTCATTCGAGGAATAACCAACCCGTGTGTAAGAATTTGCAGATTTTTTCTACAAGTGACCGAGTGCTGGAGCGGAACGATCTCATTGAACAATGATAACCGATAATATCGACAAACTCTCACATTAAACTTTAGTTTCCGCTTCGATAAAGAATAACAACCTAAGTCAAATGTTTCGTGACATGATATCTCTCCACCAGCTCCGAGACGTAGACTAGCAGGGCCCGACAGTCAGTCAAATCATTCCTCCATTTCGTAAAAGTTTCAGCAGAAATTAGGCGGCAAGCATCGCAGGCAACTGATGCTGATGAGTAAGATAAAGAGGATAGAGACACTGTAAGAGCCCTTAGGGACTTCCGAAGAGGCGACGAACGATTAGAAGAACGAACTCCTTAGTCTCACGACAAGATGGAACCACCAAAGCAAGACAACACTCACCAACATTAAGGTGATTGTGCAAAATCGCCAGAAGCCTCAGAGAGTACCAGAATATTAGAAGCTGGGCTATAGGAGCTAAATTGTCGATACCTTCAAGAAGGGTATAGAAGAGCCTGTGCACAGTTGCCATCGATTAGGATCGGAGTGACCATTATAAGAGCAGATTTCCATTACCATGCCCATACCTAGTCCAATACTCTAGCCTTAACAAGACTGGAAACGCCGCTACCCAAAGGTTCATCGCTGGTAATCTAATATACTGCTGTTCTCTAGCGTAATGGTTAGCAACGAAAAGATGCAAACGTCCAATCATCCCACCCCAGTGACTTCCACCCTTCAGTATATAGTTCGTAGCGAAGACGTGGTGAAACGTGCTCTAGAGACTAACCTCTCTCGTATCGTTTTGGTTGGTTATTCCTTGAATGAACCTATGTTTCCATGCAAATGGTCAACCTCTCCGATTCGGCTCAAAAAATTTTTCTGGACGTTTCATGATGTCTAGTTCAAAAAAGGTCAATGTCCGTCCGCCGTACGCCGTACGCCGTCCGTTGTCCGCCATCCACGCCGTTTTTGGTAGTAGAAAATTTTCTAAAAATCTGAAATTTGGGTCAGGGGTCTGTTCCCGGCCTAGGACGGTCCTCCAAGCTTTTCAGCCCGATCGGACCAAATTTGGGCGGGGTAGGGGTCAAAACGTGTTTTTTTGAAAAATGGATTTTTGACATTTTGGGCGATCTAGGCGAGTGGGGAATCATTTTCCACTAAATTTTGGACGCTGAATCAAATGAAATGGGTCCCAGAACGATCGGCACCCACTGGAAGAAGTTATGGGTCCAATTGGGTATATATTACCCATTTTGAATATGTGTTTTTGAGATTTCTGGAACCCAGGCGTGTAGGGTATCATTTTCCACTAAATCATGGACACTGAATCGATTAGAATGGGTCTGGGACCCGCCGCACCCACCGTTATCCCCATTTCCCCCATGTTGAAGAAATGAGTCTACTTGCGCCTGGTCTGACGAATAACCAACCCCTGTGTAAGAATTTGCAGCGTTTTGTCATTCTGTTTAATTCAAATAAATTCACTGCTTCACATCTACAAACTAATATACAGTCCACACTTACCCTAGGCAAGAACAAAGACGAAATAACTGTAGAAGTTGTAAATAATCCTTCTATAAATGCGATAAAGAAAAACTCGCTACAATTATGCGAGCGCGTCTGTCGTATCCAAGATGGTACAAAGGGATACATCCATCAATCAAGAGCGTCATATTCAAGCAAGTTCCCATGTCCAATGAGTGGGCGTTGAGCAGAGCAATGGGGTCGTAGGGGGTATTGCGGGTATGAGGAGTCTTTGACACGCATTGATCTCAAGCGCTTAGCACGGGAGCTCTCAACCTTAGCGGCTTGACACCAGCCCATCACTGCATACTTTGCCTTCATAATCCTCCTCAACCCCCCTTCCAACCCTTTCTATCCCTCACTGTGGTCTTTCAAAACCCTCTTTTTCACCTTCCTCCCCCTACCCCATCCACGATACGCCCTTTCGAATCCTTACATCCCTGGTAAAACTCTTCTTACTCCGTTTCTGCACGTCGCTGCGTGACGGAGATAACAGGCGAATGAATGGTCCCTATTCACCATCTCTGGAAAACCAGTCATCGAAAAAATATATTAGCACTTTACAAAAGTTGAAATCCATTTGTCCGCTAATCCATGTCCTCCACGGCAAAAAATCTCCCATTGTATAGTACTCTTTCTGAATGGTCACTGTTTGTTTCGTTCTCTTCCTTCCTAAAAGCGTTTTCATTATTGTTCCTTGAGAGCTTAACTATGAACTACAGCTATTATACTTAGTTTCTCCTTTCTCCCTCTGCGACTCACAATCTCACTTTATTTAATATCACGTACTGTCTAAGTACGAACTGTAAGCAGTCTATAGAGCCATATATAGACTGCCATAATCTATAGTACCACAGGGTACCGAAATAGCAATAGTATGAATGAAAGTTAAATTACTATTCGTACAACTGACATGACAGAGCAGATGAGCCTGTTCAAGTATACACTGTATCATCCAATTAAATGAAACGTGCAGGTAGCAAATTGAACAGCGACCGACAATTTGAAGCTTAGCCAGAGCAGGTCAGGTCCCGGTGGAAGGGAAAGAACTTGGTCATTTTGTGAACAAACCCTGAAAGTCTACCGATCATAAAAATTATTTTTTCCTGCTGTAGGGTTCTGAATGGAGACTCAATGCTAAAAATATATCGGCTCTAAGACGCGTCATTACCGAGAAAATGGCTTTAAATGTCAACCGATCATGTAAATTCTTTTTTCCTCGTGTACGGGAAAAACCCGGAAAACGCGGAATGGTGATTTAACGCTGAAAATATCGGCTCCCACGAGACCGGAATTGGAATATTTTTGTTGGACACATAACAAATCTCATGGGGCGTCACTTACACAGCATATGAAATAGAATACTCTCCCATTTTTCTAGACATTCCGTGGTACATAACATGTTTCATGTTCTGCACAGAACGGCGCAAAATCTTCTCCAATGATTCGTTTTGGTTGGTTATTCCTTGAATAATCAACCTATGTTTTCATGATAATGGTCAACCTCTCCGATTCGGCTCAAAATTTTTTTCTGGACGTTTCATGATGTCCTGATCAAAAAATCTGAAAATTCTTACACACGGGTTGGTTATTCCTCGAATGGGGGAAACAGTGGGTGTGGCGGGTCCCAGACCCAATCCAATCGATTCAGGGTCCAAAATTGGCACCCACTGGAAGAAGTAATGGGTCAAATTGGGTATTTATAACCCATTTTGAACATGTGTTTTCGGGATTTCTGCTACCTAGGCGTGTGGGGTATAGTTTTCCACTAAATTATGGACGCTAAATCCAATTAAATGGGTCCCAGAACGATTGGAACCCACTGGAAGAAGTTATGGGTCAAATTGGGTATATATTACCCATTTTGAATATGTGTTTTCGGGATTTCTGCTACCTAGGCGTGTGGGGTATCATATTCCACTAAATTTTGGACTCTGAATCGATTGGAATGGGTCTGGGACCCGCCACACCTACTGTTTCCCCCATTCGAGGAATAACCAACCCGTGTGTAAGAATTTGCAGATTTTTTATCCTACAAGACGTACTTCGTATATGTTCCAACAGCTGTTTTGGTTTACTATTCGTATTGAAATGCGCTTCTTGTATTCACATGTTTGTATTCAATGCGAACATGGAAGAATACCTTCAAAATGCTTCAAATATTCGGAAATATTGCAGACAGACCCCGTTTTAGTCTTGTGCGCAACTCATTCTAGGCCAAGTCGCATAAAAGAGATGCCGGTTACGGGTGCTGTGAAACTGATTTTTCGAGATTTCCAAGGACCTATCCGTGTAGAGTATTATATCCATATCTTATCAAGGATATATATGGAGGACGCTAAATTGATTGTGATGGATCCGGACCGAACATCGGATAATGGGTCAATGAGAGTTTTTAGAAATATAGTGGGTGATTTATTTTTAAAAATGTTTTTTCGCTAACACCCCCCCCCCCCTTCTCCCTCCTTCTCCACCCTACTAAGGTCAAATTACACAACGCCGTGAGTGGTTAAGGTTTATGTATTATTTAGAGATATCAATACTAAGATATATATACAACTCAGAAAGCATGAAAGAGCTGAATGAGCGAAACTGATAACATAAAAAACGCTGGTTTTGTTGATGGATCGATCCAGTGAACTTCACGGTGAAAGCTAGGTTCACTCGAGTGGTCTCAAGTTTAAGGGGGTCGTGAAGGAGTAGGATCCCATCGGAGAAAAGTGACACATTGGATAACGACCGTAGCCGTATGGGGGTCTAGAACTAGAGCAAAGAAGAAAAATAGCCCATAATAGGGTTGTAACGTGGGGAGCTTCGAATCCAATTTCCTCTTACCACTTTCCTAGGATTTTTCACCACGGTATCTCAACTCTGTTTTCCATTTTCAATCCCTTGACACCGACTGCCGACGACGAATCCTATTTACATCTTCTTGATAGAGGAAGACCCATGGAAGTGTAAACTGAGCAACGCGGCTTATTTTAATTGTTTCATGTAGAAAAGTGCTAAGGATAGTGGCCAATTTTTAAGCCGGTGAGTAGAGTAAAAACTATCGCGGGGAGTATTGGAGTGGGAAGGAAGCAATAAAATATTGTGGTTCTCAGCCATCCTCGTTCAACTATAACCAAACGCTAAAGCCGAACTAGGAGAATTGAATCGTAACGGACTGACGAGGATTCAACTACAAATACATGGACTACCGACTAACACTGAATACATCGATAGTTCAATATTAATAGATTCACAAATTATTTTACTCAAGGTTGTGAGTAAAACGGTGCCACGTTGAACTGGAATTAAAAAAAAAAAAAAAAAAAAAAAAAAAAAAAAAAAAAAAAAAGTGAGCTACTTCTGGTACTTTTTTTCTCTCCTATCGCACAACCTTTAATGGATTTTTTCTCCATACCAGAATCCTTTTTCGGTCATATTTACAACTCAAATCAGAGTATTAATAATTAGTTCATCATTCATTTGTTTCCAAGGAAGAGATCGCTACTCCGAAATTGCTTACAACCGAATGAGGGCGTTGAAGAGATGCGAAAATGAAATACTCAACTGTGTTGCGGTTCACATGTCACATAACAATTCCACATAAATGGCTCTTTTCAGAATTCACACCCTTTTGCATGACTATGGGGTGATATTCGGGTCATGTATATTCTGTATTAAAATGTGATCTCGTCGGTACATACGCACGCCCATGAGTAAATCCTTACATTAGGTATACAGAAATTATAATGCTAGTTACTTTTTTATTATAATTCAAAAGCTTCGTAATTGCTTGATCAATTTGCAAGCATTTGTCAACTCTCTTCCTCTCAACACTTTAAGAACACACATAATGTCCTGGTGTTCATATCCGACAACATATTCCTCACTCCATGTAACACGAGGTCAAAAAGAGTCCTGCTCCGGCATTAGAGTAATAGTTGGAGTGAATTATTAATAATTCTCAACACGCAGAGCATAAGGTCATGAAAATTTGAGCAGGCAATCCACTTTCCATCCCGTGGGATTTTTTACCTCCGTCCACTCGTATCCCGTTACATTGGATATAACATTAAAAAAAACGTTCATCAATATGTGAGATCATGCAAGCAAATATCATGATCAAGGGGTTCATCATGTACAAGATTCCATCAATTTCAGAACAAATCAATGCACCAAATATAGTGGGTTGGATTTATTATTATCAATATTTTTGTAACTGCGTAAGAGCAGATCGTTTGTAGTCTACTTCAACTCAACACCAGCTTGCGTAATCATCATGATCTTTTACGTTAGTTCATTTTTCCACTGTGAAGTACGTTCTTTTCTACAAACCGTTTTTGACTTACTTATTTTTGGAATGAAACGGAGATTCCTAGATTCCTTGTGCACATATGATTGCATTGATGTTTTCGAAGTGACTGTGAATGTTGAGCCCCAATACTTATGAACAGTTTTTGGAAACGACTGCTATTGACCTAGAAGACATGGAACTCACATACATATCCTTCAACCATGACTTGTCCAAACTGAACAGATGTGGTCTCCAAGAAATTTGTCCAACTACATGATTATGGAAACTGTGAAAGATTCATTGGTATTCACATAGTATTTCCTTTTCCCCTCTCTTTTCTGATTGAGAATTCAGTAATCATCGTTGGTTTCTCAATTGAAAGAGAATTTGACCGTTATTTCGGAGAAGGATTGTTAAGAACTTCTCACATTCTAACCTGTGGTTCTCATTCCAAAGCGGCTCTTTGAAGGGGGTACACCACCAAGCGAGCATAATTACTCCTGGCGACAGGCCGTGACAAAAATAGTGAGAAGGCATTCTTGCCCCTACGAAAATGACCGATCCGACAACCGTACGTGACAAGTGCAATAGACAAATTTTTCAGGCCGATTGGACTAAATTTTGTGGGTAATGAGTCACAATGCGATTTTTGAGAAATGGACTATCAAGATTTTCGGCAATCTAGGGCGTATAATTTTTCACTAAATGTTGGAAGCTAAATCGATTGGAATAGGTCCGGGACACTACATACTCACTGTTTTCCCCCATTTTCTCCATTCTACTAGTCCGAGGGATAAAAGTATAAATAAAAATTTAAATACCTTGAAAAGAATTTGCAACTTTTTTTGTTTGTTTAATGTATTATTGATATTTTAACTGATTTTAGCGTGTGTGGTATCATTTTCCATTAAATTTTGGACGCTGAATTAACTGAGGTGGGTCCCAGACCGATTGGTCCCCACTGAAGGGGGGCTTGGGTCCAATTAGGTACCTACCTACCTACTTTTGGTTGGTCATTCCTTGAATAATCAACCCATGTTTTCATGCAAAAAGTTAATCTCCCCGATTCGGCCCAAATTTTTTTTCTGTACGTTTCAAGGTGTCTAGATCAAAATTAGCAAATGTCCGTCCGCCCTACGTCGACCACGCTGACTTTGGTAGTAGAAATTTTTCTAAAAATCTGAAATTTCGGTCAGGGGTCCGTTCATGGCTCTAGTTGGTCCTCAAAACTTTTCAACCCAATCGAACCATATTTGGGTGGGGTAGGGGTTAAAATGGGAATTTAGAAAAACGGATTGTTGAGCTTTTTTGCAAGGTGTGTGGGTTATGATTTCCTCCTAACTTTTGGACGCTGAATCGAATGAGGCGGGTCTCGGAACGATTGGGGTCCTCCGGATGAGGCCATAAGTCAAAATGGGTGCCTATTTACCCATTTTGAATGTGTTTTTTCCAGATTTTTGGTTCCCAGTCGTGTGGGGTATCATTTTCCACTAAATTGTGGACCCTGAATCGATTGGATTGGGTTCGGGACCCGCCACACCCAGTGTTTCTATTTTCCTCATGTTGAAGAAATTAATTCCCATGTGCCTAGTCCGAGGTTTAGATTAGTCTCCATGTGTCTGGTTCGAGGAAGAATGGCGCCGTGTGTAAGAATTTGCAGAGTTTTTAATGTGGGTTTCCGAGGCCTTAGGCGTGTGGGGTATCAATTTCCACCAAATGTTGGTTGCTGAATCGATTGAAATGAGTCCAGGACACTCGACACGCTCTGTTTTCCCAATTATCCCCATGCTCCTCGTCCAAATTCGGATAAAAAAGAATTTGAAGCGTTTTTTTTTTCTTTCGAAAAAGGTTGATTTTAGGTATGGAGTTTACAAGTGAAAATTTTGTGCTGCAATAGCTTTTTTCGTGAGGGTTGACTTGATGCTGTTGATTTAATTTCACGCCTATTCCCCGCAGGTAACTCTGAGTCAGGTTATTCACGTAATTGAATCACGGGTAGTTTCGGGTCACCAAGACCCAACTGAGTAATTGTGCGTCTAGAAGAATTTTCTTCAGATTTTCTTCATTAAAAGCTCTGGGACTGGCCCTCCATCCTTTTCCGTTGCGCGAACCTCCAGGGTGTTAATCAACTGGTTTATTTTCTCTTCAAGTAAGAGAAATTTGCGTTAATTATAACTGCTCGGTGCGTGGAGTCCCTTACGCTCGGTCCCATTAAATACCGTCATCCGCCAGCATGTTGTGCTGGGAAAACTTGGGATGACAGCAGGCGTAGAAAGCGGATTCCACCTTCCAGAGTGAGAAAATTTATGGAGACAGGAGATTGTTTGGGTCTCGTGATAGCGACGTTAAAAAGGGACATAGAATATCCCATGAGTAGGAAGTAAAGCAAACCAATGAACGAGTATATCCGACTTCGTCCATCTTGCAATGGCCTAAAAGAATTTATGGAGTTTGGTTGTTGTAGATATGGACAAGAGGGAAATCTTCATCTCAACTGAATTATCAGTAGAAGAACCATCGGTCCATCCTAACTATGGAATAATACAACCCTTTTCAAAACCACCCAATTAGTCACTACAGGGGATAGACATTAACGCCAGATGACGGAAAACTGCGTTTGATTCATCATTCTCACGTGCAATATAAGTGCAGGGACCCCTCCCTCCTCTCTAACTGAACCTAGGGTGAGCTAACATGGAACCGTTGAGAATGAAGAACGGGAAAAATGAGGTAGGCTAGGTACGACCGAAATACGCAAAAGTACCCATTATTTTTCAACAGCGAGAACAGTAATGTTATTTGATGGTCATTCAAGTAACTGTGGAGCCAGTGAAGCCAAGGGGATTCGTTAGGATAGGGTTGGTCACCTAGAATGGATGGTAATGTTGGAAAACTCCCTCGGGGAGGCCGTGAGGGTGGCCAGCGCTCCCATGCCACCATCCCTCGAAAACATGCAAATCAGTATTTCGATACGAGACAGCTCAGAGCTTATGCAGCTCCGTTTACATTGTAAGGCAAATGAAAAACCTTCTGCCTAATGTTCATACATTACCAGCGCAATTTGTTCGTGCCTATATTGGGGATATAGGATGGCGATTCATCAAGGTGCAGATCCCAAATCACAGCATCTTCCAAATTGATTTTGAATCGATGCGTAAATATACATTTACCTTCAAATTTATAAAAAATCATTCGAGTCAATCTATTCTTGTCAGTTAGATGCTGATCGAGAGTTTTTTTTTCCTATGCCTGAATTAAGGAGACTGTCGGCTTCAGAGAGATTCAACATCACCAAATGGGTGTCTAGAAGTGTTCAGCAGTCTTAATGGGTCTGTCTAGAAGTCTTAACACGCAAAATGTCATAGTTTCTGGAAAATTGGAATGATTGACCTCAGGCATAAGAACAAAGGGTTATCATTCAGTGGGTGTACTAAACCGATATGTTCCTGGTGTTCCATTAAGATTTGCGCAAAACTATATGCACACAACCTGATGTGTTATGGATCGCGTCATTCTAGTTCCTCAAGGTGAGAAGTTATAACTGTTATCTTCATACTCAGTCAACATCTCACGTGGACAGCAAAAATACTAACCGGTTGAACAGTCGAAGTAAACCTAAGCCTAGTTGACCACTACAAATAACGAGGTAGCGATAACAGGAGGTATGACAAGAGAAACAGCTCAGCAGTGTTAGTTACACATAATCAATAATACAGATTCGTACAGGAACCTGACTAGACTAAGGCCTGTCTGTCAACAATATTTCACACTAATATTTAATATTTAAAGGAGAAACAACGGGTGTGTCTTTAAAGTAATAAATTCAATTCGGTCTAGAGCAGAGAGGGAATAAGATCAATTAGCTGTGTGTGAGGGTTGAACGTCAGCTTACTGTCGGGCCGCTTTTTCCTCATCACGCAGCAAAGATGACGAATTTTCGTTGTGACAAACTGTAGAATCTCGAACTAAGACGAGATTATATAGATTATGGGTTGATGTGTGATCCTGGTTAAATCCACTCGAATCCCTGATGATGAATTAGCAAGTGTATTCACTCCCAAACAGAACATGTAGGTAGCCTGGGAATTAATGCCGAGAGTATGTGTAGAATATGTTTTCTCCTTTCAGACTTGGCCACTCAAGTTTCAGGGGCCCTATAATTAAATTCTGCAAAGTGTGTCCATGTCCGAGCGGTAACTCGCTGGAACTTAAGACCAGGACGTTTTTTGTATTTTGGTTCAAGTAATGAACATAAGTATTTGATCTTGAATGCAACGCAAGCTGAATCATATTCCGAATCAGTGAAATTCATATATATCCCTTGTCCTACCTAAGATAACGAGAAAATATTCATTCATGAATCCATTTTTGGACTTTTTTGTTCACAAACAAAATAGTTATAAATTGGTGAGGGCCAACCGAGCGCCGACCACGAGTTGTCATGCATAACCGAATCGCTAAACTAAAATTTCGATTCACATAACTTTCCTGCAGCATCGTAACATTCATGGAATAAACATAATACGCCACTCATTAACTTATAACAAAAAACCCTGCAAATTCTTACACACGGGTTGGTTATTCCTCGAATGGGGGAAACAGTGGGTGTGGCGGGTCCCAGACCCATTCCAATCGATTCAGGGTCTAAAATTTAGTGGAAAATAATACCCTACTCGCCTAGATCGCCCAAAATCTCGAAAATCCATTTTTCAAAAAACACATTTTGACCCCTACCCCGCCCAAATTTGGTCCGATCGGGCTGAAAAGTTTCGAGGACCCGTCTCGGCCGGGAACAGACCCCTGACCTAAATTTCAGATTTTTAGAAAATTTTCCACTACCAAAAACGGCGCGGACAATGGACGGCGTACGGCGTATGGCGTACGGCGTACGGTGGACGGACATTGATCTTTTTTTATCCAGACACCATGAAACGTCCAGAAAAAAATTTGAGCCGAATCGGAGAGGTTGACCATTATCATGAAAACATAGGTTGATTATTCAAGGAATAACCAACCAATAGGAAAAATTACGAATGGGAAGTTGGTATTCCCAACATGAGCGCGAAAACAATGAAATGCAACATTTCGGAGGAAAATCACTTGACTACGGAAAGCTATTTGTTTGTGATGATGCTATCTAAATGGAGGAGGCGAGGCCAAGAAGTGCCCAGTCAATTCGAGGTTGAACGTAAGGAAAGCCTCACTCGTTGTTTGTATTTTCTATTTCATTCCTCGATTAAAAGAGCGGAAGTGGGACTTTGTTGGTTCCCTCCCTGACTTTCTGTGTGCTCTTCTCATCCCCGACCCAAATTATTATCTTTGAGCCTGTTAATTCACCCACAGAGACGTTGAGCGTTATATTCTTTGGAGTGGAAACAGAATTTTCCTTGTGTTCTCATATCTTTGGAGCAAGGCAGCATGTTTGAAATGGGAGAGCGAAATAGTAGACCGAGCGATGGAGCGCACCAAAGAAATTGAGGGTCAAACGAGATACCAGTGAGATTAGCTTCACACTCAAATACGCTCACAACTCGTGCCTTTCAAGATTCGAAGTAGAGACTTACATAAGTACCGTGTATAGGTGGAGGCGAAGGGAACGTGTTGATTTGATTCAGTTTCCTCATTCAATGGACGGCCGGGCACTCTCAAGACGACTGAAGGATCGGGAACGAATGTGTGAATTCGTGAGCCGTGAGACCAATATTAGGTGCCCTATCTAAAAGATTGAAGGAAGGTAGAAGTTTTAGAAGACTAGTCATTCCCACCAGTGGTTCCCCAGTCTCGCGAAATATCCAAATCTAACATTGGAATCTAGCTTTAGTTAGTGCTAAATATCAAATAACTGCACCTAGAGTGTTTTTCTTGGGTGATACATAAGAACTACACCTTTAAATTAGTATTGTATAAATAATTCACCAAATATTGAGATAGAAATAGGGAATATAAAATAGGGAAATCATACAATTCACAACAGATCGTGCAATACTATAATTTTAGTGAGGGCAGTAAAAGAAACTGGAATAAGTGATGGGTTCGTTAGATGGGTAGCGAGCTACCTGGAAAACAGATGGCAATATGTGAAGGTTGGAGAAAATGGTTACATGGGCGAAGGAAGATTGTGCAGATATGGGATCCCACAGGGTACAGTTATGGGTAGCATCTACTTCATCATATACATTAATGCATTATTGGAAAAGCAAGTTGAGGGAGTAACTATATCATTTGCAGATGATACTAGTCTCATGTTGAAGGGATAGCTGGAATCAAGTGATTGGACGTGCGGAAAGAAGTATGACGAATTTAACAGAATGTATTAATAACTTAGGAATGAAATTTAATGCCGATAAAACGAACTTTATAGCTTTTTCTCTAAGAAGTATTAATATACCAAAGTTAGGAATACTAAAGTGTACGGTAGTAAATGCAGAAATACAAATAAATGCGATTGCCCAAAATTAATCAAGTCACCACCACAAGGTATCTAGGAGTGGAAATTGACCAGCTATTGAAATGGGA
>CM034007.1:12318397-12372943 GCA_019603395.1 Cyrtorhinus lividipennis
ATAAACATTGTTCAAGTTCATTTGAGCGTTGGTACAGTTTTACTGCACTTGAACAAAGCGTTTGTATTTTACCTGCAGTAAATCGTAAGCAAATTCCACGATTATAAGTTTCTTGCTTCATAGCGCTCGGCCCAACAAGCGAGCTTTGGCCGGTTGTTGACTCCACTTGTCGATTGTCACAATGACTCTTGGAATTGAGCGTTTAAAAGAAATTGAACTCATATACAGACAACTTCGAAGGAATTGGGACAAACTAGAAAAATTAGTTTCGGTTCATGTTTCGACGGTACGGGGTATTATCCAATTGACCGTTCCATGACACGCGTCGCAGCCTTTCTGAACATTAGGAAGAATAACGTTTCCGGTTTCACGTTAGAAGCGAACTTCTGCGTTCATGTGGCTGAGAAGGTAATTAATTTATCTTGGGGTTTCATGGGGTTCTGCTAATCAAAATATTCTCAAAGTCATCAATTTTAAATTATATTCACGTTTGTTTTGAGAGAGTCCAACCAGTAAGGCTCTCTTATGGTTGTCAAGATTTGCGTTAGGATCTTAACCCAACCTTTGTAGTGATCGTTCTTATGATCACTTTGATTCAAATCTCTCATTAAATAAAGCGGGGGGGGGGGGGGGGAGATTATTCACGATATATTTACATTGCTCGGACTCGCAGCCATTATTTCTGTTGTGTTGGTAACGAGGGTCACGTTCGGAATAAACCTTTTATGGCCGAAATCGTGCTGTAGTGTGTTTGGAAGGTATTAGCTTATAAAAAGACATCAGAATAAAGTTCGCGTCTGTGGAATTTTTATGCTGATTTACGAGGGAAAATTGAACAATTCATCATCCCATGACAAAGGTTGCCATAACCCACTATCGGATTTCAAATTGCCGCAATTGTTGCTCAAAATTGTTCTGGCATTGTTCAAGAAACGCTCATCTACAGCTAATTTTCGACGAAATTTGGTATCCTATAGCCCAACTTCATTCAAATGATGTTCACTTATCTACGATATTGTGCACTCATCGGAAAGTGAAGGGAAGAACAAATGGGAGTCTCTTTTTAGACTCATCTGTTACAAAATGAGTTCAATGCAGCCTTCGTTGAAAATACATTACTAATATTTACCCTGAATTTTCACAAAAATCCCATCGTGAGCAATTTAGTTAGAGTTTCCCGCCTTTTTTGAACGGCCGATGCGGAGGAGTGTCCTCAGTGCGCACGACGCGTGATTGTGTACGAAGAACCCGTTCGCAGGCCCCCTCATTGGTAGTCATATGCACACATCCCATTGAGGTGGGTCAGCCTTGCATCATCGAGCTGCAGTTGCATAATAATTTCCCTCGCTAAAGGACTTAATTAATGCGTCATGCCTCCTCGATCGTGCAAACCACATAACGGTGACTCATTTGCGGAAAGTCGTCCAGGTGCAGTATTCACAGCTCTTAGTTTTAAATGCCTTGACTTATCCGTTAATGATTAAAAGAATCCAACTCAAAGAAAAAAAAGATGGTCGGCTTATTTGAAGCATTTACTCCACCTACTTAACTATTAAAACAACTATTTCGACAAGGAGCGCTTCTATTTCTACTGCAGTGAGCAAAGTTTCCCAGAACCCCAAGTACCGGTTTTTGTCTGTCTTCGCGCTCTCCATGGCTCTCCAGTTATGACGTTTATGATTTCATTAAAACAAAAAATGCTGCCTGAATATGAAATAAGAACACCATTCTAAAATTAGTAATCTTGATTATCAATATTACATCCGTGGGCGGGAAGAGTCGTGTGTCATACGACTTTATCTTACACGTTGGAAATTCAAACCAAAATTGGCAAAAGCCTTTCAACCGAATTTGAGGGGAAATACGGAATTCTGTCACAGACGCTTGGTACCACCAATAAACAGTACCTATAATATTATACGTTCGTTGAAGACCCTGCAGAATTTTATGTATTTGTAGGAAGCCGCTATAGTCAATACGCGATGTTGGACAATAATTAATCATAATATGGCGCGAGGAACGTCGAATTAATGACATGATTAGAAGAAAGATGTAGTCCGCCGAGTTATGCCATAACTCTTCAATTAAATATTAAAAAAATAAAAAATATAAAGAAAAAAGATGCATTCCGTCGTTTTTTTAAATTAAATCTTGATGTTTATCTTAATATTTATGTTTATATTAAACTTTTGATTAAATCCCTACAAATTTTGCATTGTTTTGATATTCTTCAAGCTTTTTATCTTCTTTTCACTTCTTTTCCAGGTTCTCGTCCAAGTCCTTGAGGAAATTCTCGATCTACTCCAGATCACATATCTCATCTGTGCACGTCAAACGTAAGCTCAATCATAATTATTGATCCTCCTAGCTCTGAACCATTGTATTTTTCCAACCCCACCAGACAAGAACCCTTGCGCCGTCATCTTCCACCAGACAACTGGACAGTCTTTGATGTTACGACGGCCTTCCGTTTACCTCAGGAAAAGATGAGGACAAAAACTCTGGTATTTTACAACGGCAGCGAGACTCAGATATTTCATAAAAACTGAATTGATACTCGTCGGTCGGTCAGCTCATCGTATAATTCATGCAATAATACATTTTTGATTGGCCAATTTTTCCTTCTGCCGTTTTGCTCGGGGGTAAACGCTCAAGGCACTGAATTAGTTCTTTGTTTGATGGTGGGCTGGCTTTACTGGCCGCCTGAGAGACTTTTAATAATCCCCTCCCCCTTATTATTGTTCCACATTTAGGTGGAAATTATTATCCTTCTCGTCACTTTTGAAAATGTCCGGGAAGTGGGAGGGGGGCAGCCCTCATCTTATTCTGAGGTTTCTTCGGCACAAATCGACAGAGCTGCTGAGACGAAGTGCTTCTTCCCCGTGCGTTGCCCGCTGTTGACAAAAAGTTATACGTCGAACCCGTAGGTCCGAACTTGTGTGGTTGAAATTCACAAGGTCGATTCTAGGGGTACGAGGTATCGCTCTGCACCACCCTTTCCTTGGTATTTTGATGTTTCACTGCGTACCACGTTGGTTTTGCTTCCAGTATTTTGTATTCGATTTATTGCCATAAAACTCCGTCGTAAATAAATAAAATGAAAAAATAAAACAAACTAAAAAACAAATAGGTAAATACACCAACCTTTTATTAAAACTATTTTGAGTAGTTAAAATGGTTTTCTGATTTAAATTCGAGAAAATTATGATATTACTGTGATTTTCGTTGTTCTCCAGAACTGATTTTTCACCTTTTGTGTCATATTTAATTCCTATAGACAATAATTAAAAATATTCTAAACATAATAATTATATTAGCCTTATTTGTGTATAAATATCTTTCGAGGATTTGTTGGTGTTCAAAGTTATCGCATAACTCAAACGCCTGCAAGATGTGTCATCGATAACTGTGTGAGTATATCACTCCGAGATGATTCGATTGGGTCATTTGCTATAAAAGTTTTTTGAAAACACTTGTTTGTTGCGCGAAACATTTTTTTTAACGGTTTCTACGAGAGGTAATTTTGAACTGCTTAAATGTCCAATATTTTGATAAAGATATGATTTCAGGGCGCTATTGACTTCTGTCTTTGTTTTGGTATATAAATTTGCCCGTGTTGTATTCGTGTGTTTGTTCTGTATGTAATGCATTTTTTTAGGATGATAGAAACATGTCGCCATCTGCATCCCTGCTCTTACGTCGCTACATTAACTTTTGCTTGAAAGAATATCTTTGTTGCTTGCAGTTCAAGACGTAGCAGTCCAGAACACAATCAGCTCTACGCCTCGATACGGTGATGTTCATTGAGTGATCACTTTCCCTATTTATATTTCTCTAGTTTAGATACAAATCTTTCGCTTACGTAAAAGAGCAGTGGGTAAAACTACGATTTCTGAGGTCAATAGAAAACAACAAAGGAGTCCCAGTCGTTTGATCTAATAGTACTTTGTTTGGGTATTTTGTGTACTTGTTTGAGTCCTGAGTAATTTTTGGATCACTGGTTGGAAGGAAAGTTTGGCTGGAATACCGTTTAAAAAGAGGGGGTAAAACTCAGCGAAATATTCAGTTAATTTCTGGGGTTATTCGAGTGTAAACCACTTCCTGAGCTCACATTCTTTTCAACGACCTGTAGAAGTAATATTTAACCTTTGTCCATATATTAATTCCACGTTGGTTGTTTCAGATTTGCCAACTTGGCTCATCCCCTACGATACCAGCCTGATTGAATAATTTTCGGCCAGATCAAGTTGCGGTGAGGTAGTAGGTTGTATAGTAGAGTACTACATCATTTAAGGAGACTGTACAGCCTGCTAACTTTCCCTAATTTGATCTCATATCGTCAGTTAAAAGAATATAATTGCCCCAAAATGTGCGAAGACACGGAACCGTCGTCAAAGGAATTCAACGAACGGCTTTTCTTCCGAAATTCTTCGAGCGGCCGCTCATTAAAACTCTGGCTGTTGTCGAAGGTTTGAAGCGTTATAATGTAATTCTTATCGAATAACGTATAATTTCTGATAAGAAATCGTAATAACCCAAACAGTCGATCAACACGTCTTGACAGAGTTTATGCGTCTCAAAATTTCGCTGCTACCCTCTTCCCCATCAATCGGTAAATATAAATAGGACTTAGCGAAGCGTTTAATGTTTTTATCGTTAATTTAATCAAACATTTATAAAGAGGGAGAATTCTGTCTTGAATACACTTATCAACTCCTCATTTAGAGTCGCTGAAAGTGTAAATTTCTCAGCAATTGTTTATCTATTTAGATAAGCATAACTTGAGAATCAGCGGATTCGTTAAGCAAGTCTTTCAGATTTGTTTAATATTCACTCAGTAAATTAAAGCGTTCTTCAAGTGCCACAAAAAAGGTGTTAGTTCTAAAAGGAGTTCTTCAAAGGACCAACTTGTAGGACGACAATAATGTTGGTTGTGAAGATGGAGAGCTAATTTTTTTAATGGCTAAATGTGCAAGAATGGGAGAGAGTAATATTTTGAAATTTGTTTTTCTCACCAATCGCCTAGTTGACTAGATTTTATGCAAATATGTAACAATGAAAGGAATGATTGTAGATCATAAGTTACCTATATCGTTAGGTTTCTATAAATTGTAAATCTTCATTGGTTTTTAATTTAATTTATAGCAATTTATTGAATTGAATAACTTTTAGAAGTGTTCCTACATGTATCGAATGTATGAGTTAATCATGTAATGTTTAATTGATAGGTGTGAGTGCATTCTTTGACTTGTAACGACGATGTTACCTCTGATGGTCACTTTCACCAAGACAATGCAGCCTGGGAATCAAAAAAAATTTTGCGTTTTTGATTACCCTGTACGGACATGCAATAATCGGAGAAGACCAAGGAAGATATTGCGAGGTTTAGGGCTAATATTGCTGGGATTCCTCTGAATACTCAGATATTGCTGTATTTTGGTGAAAGTAGCCTTTGGTGAAAGTAGCTTTTGATGAAAGAGTTGCTCAATTTGTAACACCTACAATTTTTTGAAAAATGTAAATTTTCCAAAAAAAAAAAAAAATAGCTGCACTGTACTAACGTCAGTAGGCTATAACAAAACGTTACCCAAATGTAAACTAGAATATATAGCACGGCTTTATTTGCATGTTAATGAATTGTTATAGAACGTTAAATAAGCGTATGATAGATTAATCTCCTAACTCTTTTTTTATCAGCTCTCACTAACTCGGTATCTATGTAGTAATTAATTTATAATCGTGGCAGGTATTAGCTACCAATTCCTTGAAATCTGTTAACTGGTGTTTTACTTCAAGCAATTCATTTTCATGTGCTACTTGAAGAGGAATATATATCGCTAAAAACCTATAACAGCCTGAGCCCGTTTATCGGTTTGATTTGACGGTTTTTTATTAACGTCCGCGTTGAAATTGCGATATTTTTAAATGAATTTTAGGTTCATTTGGTAGGTTTAATAGGCGGATTTTTTTTCTTCGTATTTAGTGAACGTAATTTCACTGCTGACGCGTGAAATATGGTTTATACACCTGAATTAAATAAAGGATTGGAAATGCCTATGCGTGTTCTTCCAGTTGAACATTCTAAATTATTTTACTTGTGTAGGAAGGAGGACTGATCTCAAAGACTTGATGACTTTATCCGCAGAGTTGAAGAAAAAAAAAAAAAAAATGTAGGTACGTGAAAGAGAAATAATGGTTATGCGAAAGTCTTTAAATGAGTTCCTTTAAATTGTTTCGATATTGGTAACTTATGGAAATTCGTTTGAGTTTCTTCCTTACAAGAGTCTTGGCTACTCTACTACTCAGGTGTCGTAGTAGACATACAAAAGGGCTGAACCACTTATCAAAAATATTGTTGAACAACATTAATGAATTGATTGCCTCTAATGTAAAATACACATTCCCCAATAGTACATTAAAAACTCCAGCTTCCTTAAAGATTGTAGGGTTGTGAGCTCCAGCTAGTAATATACACATGGCTGCTGTAAGTTATATACCTACACAAAATTTGGCAACAGCTATTGTGGTGAATGGGTACCTTCTGTAGAAATGTTTCTCTTAATAGCGGCTACGGGTGGTCTGATAACATCTATAAGATGAACGTAGAATAGATAGAGACGACACAAAACTATTTGTCGATATTTAGGCATATCTATCATCTTGAGTTAAAACGTGGAAAATGAGTAAAAAGCTCCATCGAGGTCAGTACTCCAATTCCTTTTCAAATAAGTACAGAGGTCTTGAGTGGTCCTAAGACGAATAACATTGCTACCAATGTCGTTCCTGATGATAAGGTGCCGAAAGCCCTAGAGCCATCAATAAAACAATCACAAACAGCTAAATGTTAGAAACAATAAGAGCCACGTTACCTATTTTAAATGAGATCAAACCAGAGAAAATAAGCGATAAGACTCGACTAGCGCTTTCTTTCGGCAGTCTTTTCAACTCGGAAGGGCAGGGAATCAGCAGATGTGCTTTATTTGATCAGTGCACATCTTATCTACCGGAGCGAGAGGCTCACAGAGTTGACAAAGAAAGTGATTTTGAAAGACTATTGCAGTAGGTTAAAAAATTTATATATTTCGTCGGTAATTTTCATTTCATTATTTAGTTATGACGTTGGCAAATAACGTTGTACCTTCCACGTGCGTACATCCCCCTAAAAGTGATATCCCTTCTTTTACAATACATCTACATTGTAAACAAGAACGGCGACCTTGAGGCATATAAATGGGCATACGATAAATCCACGCTAGTCGGAATTTTGCACTATTTGTCTGTACAATATCTACGGAAATTGATGCCCACAGTCTTGTCATATGTCTTGCAATATGTTGCTTAATCCATAATTACTTTCCTTATTCTAGCTTATGATACCTAATTCTAATAATAACAACTCAAATTGATGATTTCAAAGGGTTAGAATCAAGGAAATTCACTCAATGCAGCACCTCACTTGCTTCACGTCCTGATTTCAAAATGTGTAATTCGTGCCTTTAGCTACAATATTAAAAGTACTCTTTTTAATTTGTTCGAGCATACCAACAGTTGTCCAACCGTTCCATACTGCATTTGAATTCATGAGTCTGATTCATGAAATTTAGTAAATTATTGTGCTGGCAGAATTTTGCTAAATTCTGTTTCAATTTGGAGATGATTTTCCAAAGTACCGTTTCTAACATTCATTAGTTATGGGGTTAAAAAGGAAATCCAGACGTATTTTTGGCGAATGAAAAATTTGGATTTTAGAACCAAAAGATTCTAACAAACAAAAAACAAAAGTTTTTAAATCAGGGGTTGCGATTTGAAGTGTTGAAGTACACTCTTGGGTGGTTTTTGAAAAGTAATTTTCATTAGGAATCTTCAATCGCTATTTTATTCCTTCCCATCATTAGTAAAGCTATGACGTAGCTACGACGCGGTAAGTAGCTACGTTTGTATTGATGTTCGTTACCTTCTAAATACAGTCGGTTAGCTACTCATCGGGGGGATATTGCTACTCAATTTGTAGTGTCCACCACGTGAATAGAGAGTCGATCCCATGAATTTGGAAATTCCATTGGCACGCGAAAACGGGGAATGCTCTTTTGAGCCACATACTCGAGTTATAAAAAGTGTGACCGATCCGATAACTAATTTGGCATTTCGATCTTGCATTCATTAGTGCTACTAATACTATTTTTTATCATGACAAAACGTTTTGATTTCATCAAAGGGGCCATTCAATCTTTATCGAAAATGAAATTCTCCATAAATTATGTATTTCGGCATTTAGGGAGCCTGAATAGCCGCCAGCCTGCAACTCTCAAACTTTCTACCGATGTTTTCAATGCTCCTGGTCTCTAGCGGTGGTTGAAGGAAGCTTAGTTGCCATGGCCTCTCGCCAGGTAGCGATTGGAACTCAAACGCGATCTGCCGGATCACTCAAGAAAGTTCTTTCCACTTACCCTAGAGTTCTTTTCATTCATTTCAAGACGTGTCAAACTTTTACGAACTCGCTCCTCAAATTCTTTTCACGAATAAAAAATGAAATTTGACAGCGGGTTGTCATTAAACGTCCACCTAATAAGCAGCGATCTGCCCTTCTACATCTCACATTTTCCGACTAGGGGATAGTACCTTGTACAATTCTTAACCCACGCCTTTAGCTTAGTTACCTGCTACGGGATTGTGTTGTCGAAAATACGTAAGTCTGTACATTCTGATCTGCAACTGGATGTGTATGTGTGCAGCCCACACATCGCTCTCTGGTAGCGTTCCTACGACTAGTACATCATCATTCGATTACTGAACTGAAAATACGCCCATATTTCAGTTATAAATTGATAATGACTTTTTGGCGTTTTTGAAATTGGTTTTCCCCTTTGTCTATTTATTGACTGACCTCTATTCAACCAAAACACAACTTATCCTCAGCGTCTAAACTTTATTTATAAAAAAAAAAAAAAAAATAAATAAATAAACTCAATTTTGAATTTTAAACGAAAAAACTAAACTTTAAACCACCAAAATTGGTAGTGGTCTCCCGGGAGATATTTTCTGGAATATAGAGAAGAATATTTTCTGTACTTGGAAAGTACAGAGCTATTTTTCTTTAAAAAAAAAAAAAAAAAAAAATCGAGCTGAGATCGATAACTTGATTTTGCCAACGTTTGATGATTACAACAGGCTTCAATCCTCATGACATTTATGGTTAGTGGGTGCCCTATAGGTTTTCATCTACAAAACTGCTAATTAGAGGTAAAATCTGACTGTTACCATTGTTGAAGCTCGCGTATCACCTGAAATTTTATTTTTATGACTGATGAATGATAAACAAGTTACAGCGGCAAATATTTTACTTCCGCTTTAGAACTGTTGCAGAGGCCCAATGATGCAAATTAATGTAGGATACTCACTGAGTTATTAAATTGTTTATTTTAAATTATTGTTGGTGTTCAGAAAAAATGAAAGGGGAGTTCAGCTCGCAACCCTTGTTATCCAAAATAAAATGGTGAAAAATTGCCTAATTTTACCAATGTCTAGTCTTTAGTAACTGTGGAGATACCAGAGAATAAATCGAATCGTGACTGTAACAAATTTCAAAATTATTTGCTTTCAAAATAGGCAACGCTCTTGAAAATTTCTTGAGAAAATGCTAAATATCATCCACATTTGCTTCGTTCACATGCAATCATGTACTAAAACAAAACCTTTTGTCAATCCTCGAAACTTTTGGATTTCGGGAATGTTAAACATAGTTAATTTAATAAATTAATACCGTTAGAAAAAAAATTGAAAAAATTAGGGAAAAAGTTCAGCAGTAGTTACAGGTGATTTATTCGCATTGAAACTCCATAACATGGTGCTTAAGGCCGCTGCAGCGCCTAGCTACGATTTGTAAAAAGATTCAATTTTCAATCGAGAAGAATTCATCAAATACGTAGGTATCTCCAAGTAGGCTCACAAAGGTACCCAAAAAAGTTTCGAAGTACGTTCCGAATTTCCGTCTTCGTATTGTATTTAAATCGGCAATAATATTTTGTAACATTCCTGTAATTTATTTTGGATTATTATAATAACTTTCGGGCTTCTACATTTCCCACAAATATTTGAACAGGTATTCAAATAGGTAGGTGTTGCAGATCCGATTCGTGTAAAGAACCTTCTAAATAATTTCAAATGCGGGTGCTCTCTACTTATGCTGACATTACAGAATGAGTGCAATGCTTTCTCGAATGAGCATGAAGGTACTATTCAAAACATGGACTTTTTTTATGAGACTCTTTTTTGATGGGTTTGTCAGTATGGGGTGTAGAGGAAGTTCGAAAGCAACCAGGCGACTAGTTTCATGAGTTGGAACGATAACACCTTAACGCGCTAGTGCTCGTCCCATAATGCTCCCGAATTATAACAGCACCGACTCCCACTCGCTATTCAGGCACCTCACTCGTTGTTTTTCACGTAAGGAAATGTTCTTAGACATTTTTTCCAGACTCATCTTCTTCCGGCCGAGACGAGGGGCATATTCGGGGTGGACCGTACGAGAAATATCGTACGCCCAAGGACCGTGGACGACCGTACGGTGGCGGGAGTCTTGGCGAACCTCCCACTCCCTGAGACCCTAATCTGTGATGTAGATTTGGTTCTCACAGGCTAGCGCTCTCAGGTGCGGGCGGTAGCCTTTAAATCAAGAAAAAATTATTCAAATCATACGTAAGGCTTTTATTACGATGAATTATTCGCTCGTTATTTTGGTACCTATTAAATTCTTTCTGCCTTGTTGAATTATTGCTCTCTTCCACATTTTTCATTTTTACAAGAACTTAGTGATTCCAGGTTTGGAAAGACAAAGGGTGGCTCGAATCTCAAAAATGCATTTCACTATTCGAACTTGATTGATTCCGCGTAAAATGAAACTAACCAGGGAACCTTGGCTTTTGAGCAAATTGTCTACATTGCTTGACAATTTGAAATGTTCACTGAAATTTGTCTGTGTTCTGCAGGCAAGTATAATGGTAGCATTTCAAAAAAATTAAGTTGAGCTTGAAATTGATGACTTTTTTTGATTCAGTAGGTACGTATGTCGTAAAATATATTGAACTCTCTCATCAAATTACGTAGAAGTTTCGAATTGGACCCCAACCCTTGAAGGTTTTTGGCGACTTTGAGGGCTATTTGTTGCGACTCGGTCTAGTTCACATATTATTAGTGAGAACTGAAAAAAAGATTATCTTACTAATTCGAAGGAGTCTGAAATGTTAATTCCCCTTATGGTTGGACGAAATATTCTGAAATATCTTTATTTGTAGAAGAAAAATGTTATCGAGGCACGAAATTTACATTGATTTTGTGTGCAAGTTGTAAAACCTTTCAAGGATTCATTCCCTCACAATATATGAAAGAGCTGAATCTGCATCTTTAAGACATCTAAAAAGGCGATGTAAAGCGGCCGAAGTGGTCTTTATGGAGTTGGGACACGATGAATGAGAGCAGTAATGAAGTTAGAATGGGAGGCAAGAATACTCGCGAAACTGAGGTAAAATAATATAAAAGCGAGGAGTACCATTATTCAACAAGAAAAAATTGGCGCGGTCATTTGGGCGACGGGAGACGTTCGAGAGACGAAAATCTGAAGAAGCTCCTAGGTATTGGATTGTTATCTAAGATGGTTCCTCTGAATACAAATGATCAAAACTAGAACCACCCTGGAAAGGCAAATGAAATATTAATAACACTCTAATTTGATTACGAGTTATTCAATTTCTCGGCCTTGATAAACCTTGTTTATCATATTTTATTTTCAAATACAAAAAAAAAAGAAGGGCTAATAGGGTGTACTTTGAAGGATCATGATATTTCCAAGAAACATTGGAAATATTTTAAAATGTCTTCTTTATCATGCTTGATGACTTTCACTACGACCAGGATTGTAATGACGTAATGCGTGGAATTCAAAAACGAACGACTGCAGATATTTTCCATCTATGCTGCGTCACGTCTCGTCCACATAGTCAAGCAAGCGCATAGTTCTTGCGCCATGTTCCATCAGATAATATTCGTTTTATGTTTGTCGACGATCCCCTTTTGATAGTTTGTTCGACAAGTAACAAAAGGCTCAGCTAAGGCAACAATAGACAAAGGGGATCTTCAGCTCTTCATAGTGGGGCACCCTGGGAGGACCTGAGATTCCCCGAGTTAGCTCAGTGTCTTCACTCAGCGAGGATCATGGAGCTCTCACTCGTCTTGCTTTTCGGTGAGAATGTGCATTATTATTATTATTATTTATTTATTTTTTTTATGAGTACCCTAGATTTTGATGAGCTTGATATCTACCGTTCTACAATCTCAAACTCCGAATTCAAGTTTGGGTCAATTTAAGGGAGAGAGAGAACTTGAGGCAAGAATTTCCAGTCAATAAGCAGGACCACCAAGCGTTTTTAAATGGTCGCTTTCTACAACTTGAGACACCTATGATGAAAATTAACAATAAGCAAACCGGCTGTGCCGCCTACCTTTTAGGCTCGTGGAGGTTCGGTACCAAAATTTACTAACTATACACTGGTAGAGCAGTTATTCTCAGGCTCGTTCTAATTTTGTGCGAAAAATACTAAAAATGAAGTCGCGAATGAGAAGTAGAGGTGAACTAATTCCAGGTTGTACTACTGTATGGGCTTATTTATGATTAAAATTTACCAACTTTAATTCCTATCACGTTGATATCAAAACCACGCGAGATGGATCGGGGAAAATCAGAAGTGTGGGATTCTCAAATGAAGGAATTCCCGATTAAAGTCTCATCCTGAATCGGTTAAACACTGCTAATCCACAAGTCATGGTGATGGGACAAAACAGTCGCGTCGCTTTCTGTTCCGGGTGTGTGCAGATGAAAGAAAAGTGATTGTCTTTCATAGACCACCCGCGTGTTCACTAGAAAACGGTACCTGAGGTTCTCTTTATATCTAGTTGAAAAAGAAAGGAAAAAAAAAAAAAAAAACGTTCGGACGCGTTAGGAAGTATTTTGAAAATTGCCCAACAGGCAAAAAGAAATATAACCTAAAATCAACCAAAAACGTTAAGCCAAACAATTATTCCGGTAACATTCTATCTTCGTATTTTGAGCATAAAAATACTGACAAGAAACCATTGACGTATAAACCAGGGCCCCTTATCGCCAAAAAACTTGCTCTGGCTTATCGATTGATGTGATCCGATGGTAAATTTGAAATTCCTTGATGATAACTAATTAAGGATTCACCAGCAACAGTTAAATCCTTTCACAATGTTTCCAATAAATGAGTCCGTAAGAGGTAAATAACATCTTCTTCCTCTGTTTTTAATAGACAAAAATATTATTGCACTAAATATTCTTTTGTGGACACAGCTCTAGTATGTTCAACTACCGTCTCAATTGCGCCTGCGGCCTTAGTGAACCTTCAATCTCGACTGAGCACGAAATTCCGAAACGTCCGAGCAGCGGTCAAAGCGCCCTCGCAGATTCTGAGGACCTACCGGAATGACAGGGCAGTCGTTCAAGATCATCCGACAATCGACACAGTCGAAGCGACCCTCTCATGGGACAACATGGCCAAAGGGAACCGCCTTGGATCCTCTTTCGTACTGAAAAAAGGGGAAAAATTCGTCGAGTACGCCGTCTTGTACAAGCCGCGCGACAGCTCTTTCGTCGTGAGAAACCTGTTAGATGCGACAGGCTACATGGGAGAACTGAAAGTGCTGAGAAACAAGGAAGCCCTTTCCAAGATCAATTCGACTTCAGCTAAGGATTCAATGATCTTCAAACTAGACACCCCCAGAATCATATCAGGTACGTCATACGAACTTACTGGCTTGCAGAGAGTTTAAATCATACTTAGGTCGTAGATGAACCCCCCCTTTAAGCTCAGTTGAATTACCTACTCATCTGAATTTATATTAAACTATGTATTTCAATCGATCATGCGGAAAAGCGCCGCTGCCAAAACCTTACAATCAATATGCAAACCTATATATCTACCTATATATGTACCTCAATTTTCCTGCCAGTTTATTACATTATTGCAATTTTCAGGAGCTGAAACGGACATGATTCTGAGCGTATTGACAACACTTCCACCGTCGTTTGTCAAGTTGGAGTCAGTTTCTATCGGTTTCAACATCCCGAAACAGAAGGATGACGCAATTCTCGAAGTTTCGTGAGTATTAGATGAAAGTGATATTTGCCTGAACAGAATTCTTGTTGAACAGTACGATCGGTTCAAATGGATTTTTGTACTTCTGGATTCATGTTTTTGAATTTCGTTGTAATATTGGGTTGGCAACACGATTGCAAATAACGTTCTCAAGTAAATTTGAACTCAAGGAACTGAAAGTAGGAACCCCCACTCAGCCTCAGTTTGTGGAAATGGATGAAAACGTCAACTCAATCGACCAAGCGCTGTACAATTTTGAATAATCATTTTCAGTATACAAATCATTGTCCACCTCACCCTCAATGAATAGCGATCGGGCTACCAGTACTAATTAGAGCATAAAAGTAGTGCCAGACCAAAATTTATAATTTTTAGAATAATCCTATCTGCCAAAAAACGGTGGACCGACATTTTAGTTTTGGAATTTAAACATTCTGAAACTTTGAATGACCCATGACTATTGTATAGAGGATAATAAACCAAAATAGGCAGATAGATGCTTGAATTCCAACCCACGAACGAAAATTTGCGTTGAGCGTACAACCCCCCGTTCAACCGTCAATGCAGCTGCAACTTCAAGAACGCTAGAACACTAGTTGAACGTTGAAATTAGAAAGATCGGATTAATCATGTCCAATTAACCCGATTTCCAATTACCTTTAGGTTCGACAAATTTCTTCCGGTGTCATCGAGGCATTGAATTGACGCACGGGCGTCAAATGGTTAATTCGGTACAAGGGTACTAATGTGACCAGATGGGTTGTTCAGCTCGCGGTAATAGAGTAATGGTGGGCTTTGGTAATGACTCACGAATTATCAGCATCCTAATCGACACCCTTCCCATCACCACAACTAGGTGGGCCGTGGAAAGGAAGTGGATTGAAACTAATAAAAATGCTCCGTAAATTTCCAGTTAACAAAAGTGATGATTATTACTATAAATAAGATTTCCCAGATCACTAATTCAAATTTGTTTCCTTCTTTAGAGACATGGCGAGAAACGACTCCGGCAAGGCAATGATCCATGTTGTTCCCAACACGGTGTCCGTCGTCGTGAACGATCTCCCGGCTCAAACCGTGGTCAATATGTTGTTAAAATCTGCGGATCCGAAATCGTCGCGAATTCTCTCCAGAATGAACGTATTTACGGGAAGCGTGACCAACGTTGCCGAAAGGGTCCCGCAAGTATCCGCTACGGCTCCGAGAGTAGGACTAGGTAAAGTAGAAGTTTCTTCCATATTTTTCCATAAAAAGATCAATTTGGCCACACCTCCAAATCAAATGTATCTCCTAACTTTGAAAAAAGCCACAAAATTGAGTTATTTGCATTTGTTGGTAAAATGTCGCTATGCCTTCATGAGAGTGTTACACAATGGTATTTATCAAATTCTACTTATTTCAAAAAGTAATATTTGTATTAATATGGTAAATTAATTAGTAATCTTGTTAAATTATTAAAAATTGCACGAATGGTTGAAAAGCGTTTTCTCAAGATTTTTGTTGGTTATTCCAATTGAATAATTAACCTGTTTTCATGCAAGAAGTCAATCTCTCTAATTCGGCCCAAAAATCATTTCTGAGCGTTTCAAAGTGCCTTAGATTTTGGATTTTTTTAAAATTTGAAATTTTGGTTAGTTCTCGAAACATTGTAGCCCGATTGGACCGATCGGACAGAATTCAGGGAGGGAGGGGAGAGGAAGGTTGAAATATGTGTTCTGAAAAATTAATTTTTGAGATCCTGGTACCTAGGCGTGTGGGGTATATTTTCCTCTAAATGTTGGACGCTGAATCGTTTGGAATGAGTCTTCATACTCCTGGTAATTTCTCTCTCTATTTATTGAAGAAAAAACCGCTCTAAAAAAGAGGATTTTTTTACGTGGAGTAAACGAATTTTGGTCATTATTCTGCAAAAATTGAATCGAATCAGATTCATTCTTCATTCTTCAAATTGAAGAAACAGATAGCATCTCGTGAATCAGCGTTGAAAAACAATGAAGACTCATGCTTCAAACATTCATACAAAGTTAACCATTATCCACTACTTTTGACATTTCTGGGGTTGGGCAAGTTTGCTAAACCGGCTGCGAGAAAAAATTTGTTGGGGGATCAAATAATCATGAAAGTTCCGGTAGAACCAGAACCTGCAATACAAAAAGTGGGGCTCCAATATGAAATAAGAAAACTGGTGTAACTTGTGCATGGTTGTACAGCTGCGCGGGGTGCGCAAATATTATATTTAAAATCCCTGTAAAAAAAAAATGAATCTTAAAAAAAAAAGTTTTTGTCTACTCCCATTTGGACGATTTATCATAATTCTGCGTTACCTAGTTTTACAAGCGGTTTGAGGAAATGTCGAGTTCAGCGACAATGTTATGATACGGAGATGTACTAATCCATCTCGTGCGTATAAAGATGAAAACTCTGCTTACCTTCAACTCCTAGGACGAAGGTTGACACTTTACACTGGAACATATCTGCAAGAGAACGGAAATTGGTTAGATAATTGCATAAAATTTATTCACTGACTTTCCACTGATTTGTTTCAGAGTTACATAGTGGAAATCCGTAAGTCAAACAGCTAAACTTTAACATGAGGGTAATGGCGATGAGATTCTCGGACGAGGATTTACGAATAGATCCCTTCCACTGTTCTGATTGTCACTTATTGAATTTCCATATTTTCATTGAGATGTTTGAAGCTTAGGAATGGGAAATCCAACTAAAAAACATTGTGAGTCCCTGATATGTGTGATTTTTACCTAAGATAGCTTCTTCTGACAATTTTGCTGGCATGTGAGCGTCCTCGTGAACTCAGGAAATTACGAAATCACACTGACATCAACTCCAAAATCAATTAAGAGGAAGAGAAAAGTAGGACAATGAGCGTGAATCTGTGAAAACCACTTAAGGATCGTCACTAGAATAGGGAAATGTAATCTTCCCGGACGAACACAAGCTATTTTTTCGTATTCTCATGGGAAGTGTTATAGTTTGTCGATGAAAACGCGAAGATTTAGTCTAGTAAGAGGATGTCTATACTCATGTTCGTCCTGTGGACCGAATAGAGTAGTCTCGAATGTGTATGTAATTGGACTTGCTCAATCTCCATTCGTTTATGCATTTCAGATAACGCGTTGAGGAGGCCGACAGTGACGTGTTACGTGAAAAATAAACCTCCATTCCAGGGATTCCCATGCCGCGATTCCAACGTATGCATCCCCCTCCATTGGGAGTGTGACGGGGAGGAGGATTGCGATGGTAAGAATGAGGATTTCAGGCTTTTGAACGGCAGAGTATTGCTATACTTGAAAATACTCGTACTAAGCAGAGGTGGCAGCTTTGAGATTCGGTAAAAAATTGTCTTGAATCACAAAGTACTTGGTACAATACCTAATTAAAGTGCATTGAAATATTTCACCAGGTGGACACGACGAGGCTGGATGTCAAGGCGGCCTAAGTGCTTACACTCGACAGTACATCAACCGGCCTGGGCTTAATACCCTTCAGAGTGGAAGATGCAAAAGAGGAGAATTCGAATGCCTGAGTCGAGGAGTCAAAGTGTGCCTGCCGGTCAACTGGTTGTGCGACGGACGAGTAGACTGCTCCAACGGGTTGGTTTCAAATGATAATGAATATTTTTAGATGGAAAACCAAAAAGGTGAAAATTTGACCTCATGGAATAGCACCTACGATAGGTCAAAGGAATAGGGAGGACCCAACAACATGTTATTCGAGCTTCCAACACTCAATTTGTGCTCCCACTGGCTGCCTCAATACGTAATACATTAGAAGACAGTTTGGGGCAAATCAAGACGATTGATGGTTGATATTTGAACAAGCCACTGCTTGTGTACCTAGCACAGGCGCTGAATCCTCTGGAAGCGATGTTAGGTGAATACCGACGTAGAGTAAATCCAAGCGTTGGTAGTATATCAAAATCTAAGTATAATTCAAAAGGATTTTAAATTCACGACTACAAAAATGAACTCCCCTTTGAGCTATTTCCTTGTGCCGAATCGTCACCTTACGTCGAAGGCGCATTGTTGCGAAACACGATTCATTCGTGATGTGCCTAGGCTCATGGAAATTCGTTTGAAAATTACAAATTCATGAAATGGCTCATAGTTTCGAGAAATGTCTTGAAGTTACATAAAACGCCTGGGCATCTCCTGAAGCTACACCCGCGGTTCTGGTAGATGATGAAACGTCAACACGTTTATTTGTTTTGAACACTTTGTTCTCTTCCATTGGTCCCGGTTGTCGCTTAAAAGATAAGTAGTAACTCCTCGGACCTAGGCCGGTTATGGCGCCACCCGAGCGGTAACTTTGCGGAAATCTTTGATTTCCACTGTTGTTGTTGTTGTGATAAATGAATGGTATTTGCTGTTTATGAGGTGTAGGTAGAACTCAATATAGATAGAACGCAATATGGATAGGATCACTTTTCAAATTTGGATGAAGTGGATATTTTTGAGCAACTCCCAACCCCCAGATTACACAGCAGTTCCTTATCCAATGCCTTGGAACCAGCTCTCACTTTACGGTTAAATGAATCCACCAACCCAGTAGACCGAACACCTCCTCATCGCTCTTCATCTCCATCTCAGCCTCTTCTTTGTAATCGCTCCAATGAGAAGACAACTTTACAGATCGACAAATAGTATAATACATGATAGTATGGGGGAAGTAATCTGAAAGGGATCATCCATCTCAGCCTCTTCTTTGTAATCGCTCCAATCTGACCACGAGAACACAACTTTACAGATCGACAAATAGGTATATACATGATGGTATGTAGGAAGTAATCTGGAAGGGATCATACGTTCAAACGGATTCTTTATTATATATACCTACCTCAGATTTTCGTCATTTGTGATCACTGAACTTTGGGATAATGATCACCTATGTACGAGCTCGTAAGCTATACCTGACCACATTCTTGGTTCATCATTTGTGCAAGTACGAGAAATTTAGCAAAAATGTATTCACCCAAACATACCTTGAATTAGTGTGAAAACAAATCGTTGCGCGAAGTAGGTAACTAAAGGCGAAACAGAAAACGAATACGCAACAGCAAATCGAGCGAAGTACCGATGGGCGAAACACAGAGAAGGAATACTCGCGGCAGCTGGACTGTTGAGTTTGTTTTTTATTGTTTCACTGTCTCGTAGCGTGCCCTGGAAGGTAGCACACCGTACGCCCCGATAATTACCGTCTCGATGGCTACCAATTGGTCAGTTATCAGTCAACTTCTCTGGTAAAAGACGTTTTGTTCCCCCCCCCCCCCCTTGCACCGAAGCGGTAGAGCCTTTGGAGCAGTTACTAACGTTTGGTGAAAGTGATCATTACGCATAATAATTGTCGCGGTAATAATTGTCGATTGATAAAGGTAATTTTTGACGATGTTAAATAAACATGGATTACTACATGATTTTGTGTCTCTCCACCCCACTGACCTTTTCTAAATGTCAGGGAACTTCTAGGTGTTTTGAGAAAACCTAGGCGTTCCATGGAATTATTCTATTGATAAAAATATATGAGAACTTGAAAACTTCGCAATCTGCCTAGGCACCACGTGAAGTGAATACATTTCAATTATGGGCTGAGTGAGAGTTGAATTGCATGTTTTATTACAGGTGGGACGAGAATAGGAATAATTGCAACGGCAACGGCTACCCAACCACTGGGAACAATTACCACTTCATAAACAACGCTTACCAATGCGGCAGATCTCAATATCGGTGAGTGCGTCTGTCTTAGAAAACCCAATATTATGGTCAAGATATATCTAAAGAAATTCGTAACCTATTAAAGTCTTGTTCGTTTATCACGTTCAGGTGCAGAAAAGGGGGATGTGTTTCTTTGAGATCGCTCTGTGACGGCCGCAGGGATTGCCGAGACGGTTCAGACGAAGACGACTGTCCAGAGGATGAAAGCTCAGACGTGGATGAGGATGTCTATCATGGTGACAACTGTGACACCGATCATGAATATGTGGTGAGTGGAAGGAGAAGATCGGTGTTTTTTTTTTGTGTTTTTTTTGTGCAGGAAAAACGAAGGAAAAAGAGTCCGACATGTTGCCACGTGCGGTGTTGACACACATCTCTAAGACCTTATTCTCTTAGCCTTCGTCGTGGAAATACTTATTGATCAATGGGGTGCATTCATTAACAACGATGACGACGATTATCATGAGGTCAATGAGTTGAAAGGTTGAAAATGCACAAGGAAGGGTATAATTAAGGACTGCAAAATTAAACACTTTATTTCAATTTAAGTAGGAATAACTTTTCGAAGAGCACTCAGTAACCTTTATCTTTTTAATACTTCTAGACCTACCATTATTTTTAATCTAAATGAAAAAAAAATGTACAGGAGGGGGTGAATAGTGAAGGAAATGAATGCCTGAGAATTTCATTTTCCCCACACAAAACTTGCACAGAAAAAGCTCGTATAGGTTGGGTAGAAGCTGTAAAAGTGTATTCTTCTTGGAAGATTTTGGTAATCAATTTAGTATCAAACTGCATTAAATGATAAATATTATCGGTGTTTTCCAGTGCTCAGGACCAAGGAAGAAATGCGTACCAAGACCTTGGGTTTGCGACGACGAAGACGACTGTCCAGACGGCGAAGACGAGGACGACGGCTTATGCAATAGCCATTTTCATAATTTTAATGATTGAAATAACAATCAGTTACGAGAGATCGTTGCTATTTTGTTTTGGATGAATATATAGTTATTATTATGGAGGCATTGAGTATCGAGGACCACTGATCACGTTTAGAATTAAGGATTACGATAAATCGTATAATATTGTTGCTAACCTCCACATGCTGGGTGATGCGATTGTATTTTCCAACTTATTTACTCTCTAAAGATCTCAATCAACGTTAGAGCAAACAACAACTCAAACCTAATTTTTATTTAGGTCCTAGGAGAAATCCCGGCTATTAGTGGTTTTGTCGAAATTATATTACGACCTTTTGTTTTTCCAATGACCACAAAGCAAAAGTGGCAAATAATGAAATAGAGTAGACAGTTAGACATAAGTTATTACTTACTATTTAAAGCTGTTCACGGAGCGTAAATCATTCCTCTAACTCAAGCCACCGCGCACAAAGGCATTCATTTGCTTAGTGCGTGTTCGATTGAGCAAAGGTGCGATATACTCACTGAGGAGGAAGGATAGTAAATACTGTAGACTACTCAAGAAACTTATCCATAATGAAGGATGACTAAAGCTAGTCACATCATACAATTCTGGGGCGAATTCGGGAGAGGCTGTATGTTGATGAGTCTGTAAGCGATTTACGTAGAGCAAATACTTCTTGATTTGACTTCAGTTATATACGGAAATCGGAGATTAATATTGTAATTTGTGAAATCGGGACTTCCAGCTCAATATCTTGTTTGGAGACAATAAAATAATCTTGTAACTACGAGTCCTTACTGATATTTCCTCATGTTTTTTCTCTTTACAGGAAAACTTCAACAAACGTTTGAATTTGTTTGAACGCTTCGTATGATTTTCTGCTTCTTTGGGACTTTGGTAGAGGGTGGTACTGTATTAAAGACGACCCTCAGGTCCCATGAAGGCAACAAACCATGGGAAATGAGACTAGGGAAGTGATGAACTTGATTAATGTCGCCAGAACAAGGTCCTAACACATTATTGAATCCTACTTTAGGTTGATGGAAGTTCCTCCTTCGAAATCTACTACTAGTTTTGAGGCTTAAAAAACATAGCACGGCAGATTCTTTCGTTTCGGCCCTTGGAACAGTCTTTATAACGTAGACACATACTCATGCCAATTATTACTACGCGGTTTGGGAAACTGATTCCAGTTATGTTCACGCAAAAATGAAGTTATGAATTTCGTTTTAAAACCTTCGCCTCTAATGCAAGGGCACCCACAAAAATGGGCAGTCATTTGCCGTTTCCTCTCGGGGACAGAAAATGCCCAAGGTCTCGTCATAAGAAAGTTTTCGGGCCTTCCGGATAAGGAGGTGGGGACCGCTACTACACGATTTTTAACAAGGGGCCCCATTCGAGCCTCAAGTATTCGTGTTCGTCCTCCATCGTATTCCGTTCGAGCTCCCCAGGGAGGGGAATCTTAAATAGCGTTTGACGAAGGATGTTTGGAGGATACGAGATCGAGAGGGAGAGACGGAGGAAAAGGCGCGGAAAGAAAGGGTTGGGGCTGGAAAGAATAAAAACTTCTTGGAGGAAAAGACGAAAAATAAAAAGCGATCCGAGAAGAAAATCTCCCTTTCTTTTAGAGGATCCCTAGTTGGAAAGAATGTTTCTTGATGTTTTAAATAGTATCTTTTTGCGCGGCGGTAATTATGCCATCAGGGTTCCCGGAATCGGTCTGTGTGGGCCGGGCGCAGAAAGGGCCTGTCGCGGGAACTGCTCTGTGAATACTTTCGATGGGGTCCGGTTCAAGTGACTTCTTCAGCTGAGTAGGAACCCTTTTGCGACTCTCAAGTTCGTTAGTCGATAAAAAGGGCGTCCGAAAAGCCCACTCTAATTAAATTGTTTCGGAAATACTGTAATTATCAGAGGACGGTGGAGGCGGAGAGGGATAACATAAACGTATTTTATGCCGGAAAAGAAAAGAAAGAGGGACGAGACAGGTCGAACAGTCGGCCTTCGTAGTTCGTACTCCATGCGCGGTGTGATATGACGGTCTCTTTCGTGCGTACAAGCCGCGCACGAGTCATCGTAAAAATAGTTACCTACATATCGCATTCCTGATTGCATCCTTCATCGACAAGAAAATTTACATTTTTGTTGAAAGAGCGCCCGACAAATATAACCGGCAAACATTAATTGTTACTCTGATCAATTAATTGGTTTTTATGTTTATTATTGTACAAAGCTTGTACTAGTACGTCTTCCCCTTGAGATAACAGGATCAAAGGTGTGAAGTCGGCCCCGGACACGACATGAGCATCGATTGTGTCAATGGATTTGTGTTAGACAATGCACACTTCAACGTGAGATGAATCGTCGAGCAAATAACAATAACAAAATTAAACATGCATAAGCCTCATATAAAGAACGAAGCTATGACGGATAATGTTCCGTGATTCGTGATTCATATGATTCTTAGTGATACTACATTTTTCCTAGGTACATATTAGTATTTTTCTCATCGGATATTTCAATTACTCGTATTCTACTCAAAAATCATAAGTTTTTTTTAGATTTATCAAAACTGAACATTTTCACTTGCAAAAAACTATCAGCAAAGCAAAAAAAAAAAAAAAAAAGTGATATCAATAAATTCTTTTCAGTTTCCCCATTAAAACCGTACTAACATCCTTCCACCATGCCATTACAAAGAAAAAAAAATGTTCCTCAATTTCACAGATATAAATGATCAAATGCAAGTATCTTCACGATTAAGTGCTCGTCAATCCTGGATTGCCCAGGCCCCCCTTCGCATCAAACCCAACCCCATAGTATTCAATACCGATACGTTATCACTCATGTGAACTAAATACTCGTTGTTCTTTGGAGGCCGTCACTCACACCGATGGGCCTCAATGTTCCCGATATTTTCCTTTACTCAGTCACTTGTTCACCAAGCTGGATGGTTTCATATCTCATTCCTGAGTTAACCGCGCGAAATTCATCAACCAATCCCAAAATTGAAAAGACAAAAGAAATGAAGAGCGAAACGCTCAAAACCGTGAGCCTCTGCATCGGGCATTTTGTCTCAATTCCTGCTGGCCTGATATGATTACGTGAATCCTGAGTAAATCGTAAATTGATAGACATGAAGTTCGTGTAGGATTGAAATGTACACCAGAGTAAGTAAACTAAGACAAGTTTCGCTGGAAGGTCATAAAAGACTGCGAAATTTGCTGTGAGACAGTTGAACAAATGCGGGTTCATTATTACTTTGCCGTCGCCTTCAAACAGCCAAATGCGTGAGCTCGACCGCGGCTGTAAAAACCAAAGGGCGGATCCAATAGAACCACCTCGTTGGTGCTTTGGAAAGATTCGTTTTTTCTTTTCGGTCCTCCCATTGACTGTAGATATTTGTCACGACACATTACTGCCATTGTGCTCGAGGGCCAGGCGCCTTGAGGTTTGGAGGCCCTCACCGCTGTTTCGCGTCATTAGCATAAACAGGTGTGATGGAGTTGGAAAATGAGGTTGAATGCGGGCCTCAGGACGGACGGTTTCATGAAAACTTCTAGCGGATTCGTCAAGAGTGGGACGGATCCACGTCCAACCCCCTCCACCCCTAGCTATCACCACGCGGGACGGTTTCTTCACTCATTACCGCCGCAAAGATCTTTCTCCCTTTTGCGAGCGAGTGGAAAGAATGCAATAATGGCTCAGAGGACAGAAACACGAACGATCCGAGTGCGACAGTCAGGAGAAAATCAGGTTTTCCTGCATCCGTCCCCTTCCACCGCCTATCGGGACTCATTAAGTAAGAATTCAATTGGTCATACTTAAGAGAGAAGGCCCCAACTAGTGTGTTTCAACTTCTTGGATGCTAAAGACTCGCCGGCTCCTTTCATCTCGCATGTTGTACAACAACTTTGAAATATCGGCTGGAAACATAATAATGTTTGAAATATGCGCAGGTGGGACGAGGAAGGCCGAGTCGTCAAGGGGCCTCCGATCGGGCCTCTGCCCCTTCGATAATGAGTTGTCACACAGTTGACGGGCTCAACTGACAATGGGGATGTTCGCCAGTCGTCTGACTGGAGCCTAATTTGCTGCTTGGGGTGTCCCATTTGAAATGGATTAAACGGCTACATCTCACGAGCAGCTTTTCGAAGGAGTATATTTTAGACAAATAACGACCTGAAATCCTGCGGGATCTCATCAAGCCTAAAGCTGTTGCGATGAAGTTGCGTGACTAATGTATTCATAAAAATAGTTAAACGCTTAGGTATGGACGTAATACTTTACTAAATTTTAGTTATAAATTGAATGAATATTGTCAGCGAAATAATGAATCGACACTTATTTGAAGTGAGAAAAAGAGCATTTTTAAGCGTGTATACGCGTTTGAATACGACCACGATTACGGTTGTCCCTGCACAAAATCATCAAGCTGACCAAACCGCTCGCTGCAGGAAACGCACTCAACACAATCAGCAACGCTTTCCCCTGACTGATTGCAGTTGAAAAGGGAGGCGTTCTTGCAGCTTTCAATTAACTGCTCTCGGGCTGCAGATGGGGATCTAATAACTACACCAGAGAAATATATCATCATAATCCTGCCAGCAACACTTCGGAAGAATACAGCCTACTAAAGTACACATTGGAGTTTGATTGCCATCTGCAGAAAATAATACGGCTGTCTCGTGACCCTTCGTCCTTGGTCTTGCCTTAAAGAATTTCGATACAGGATGGGAAATCCGCATACAACCGGTGTTGTTGGTAATTCCCTCAAGTCGCTATGAACGGATGAGTCTCAGTTCTTGAGAAAGCGGTAACTCAGGCGCGAGCCGTCCGATCTGGAAGGTAACTTCAGTCTAGAGACCATCGGGATTGAAATATAAGGCCATCATGCATGGTGGAACCCCTCCGCGGCTCGGGATGCGGATGTTTAATTGTTATTGATGGGTTTTGCCCGGAAGGATTTTTCAAAAGCTATAGACAAATGGGTGGGTGAAGACACGTCAGTAATGCTCGACATATGTTGTCTGTAATTGGAGTTGTGATGATTTGAGCCGATCATTGGATGTCACGTCAAGGTTCCCGAACCCCTCGGGGGCTTTACTCGTCCGGCCTTCCCTCTTCCAGGCCCTTCCCGGCCTGGCGTCTTCTGGCTCATCTGGTCGTTGTATTCGGCCACGGCCGATCACTTCTTGTCGTGGCCTCGAGCATCCATTGCTTATCATTACCTCGCATGAAAGAAGGCTTTGAGATTTCCTATACAAAATGTAATCTATTTCAGATGATTATGAGGATGAAGCCTCCCTTCATCGATGCGATATTTGTTTGAGGACCGAATCATTGAACGATCTCGGACCGATTTCTCCGAGTCTTTTCAAATATTTTCCTCAAAATTTAAAGTTTTTCTTTCCTTTTAAAGAAGAACATTGTATCAATCACCCGTAAAGAAGGACCTTTTACATACATAAATCTCCTCAATTCTAGGTAAATACCAATTTCTTTGAATCGTATTCCCTTACCAACAACCCAAAACCTCAGATTCATCGAATTATTACTTCATCTGAGCTGATTATACTGTTGTACGCCTACATGCACCTGGCCGCGCCCGCGTTTAAGTTCAATGTCTTTGTCAACATTTTGGCTCGGCTTTGAAGGAATCACAACACGCATTAATGACACTCAACACTCTCTTTCCGTTAGGTACCAATACGACAAGGTTGATCAACAATTCAATCACAGGAATACATAATGACGATGTTATTGGGACAACAGAGAAATTGGATTTACGGTTCAGTTATTCATTCGTGGAGGTTGAATGGAATATAAATCGTCCTAGTAGAATAGTTAATCGATTATTCAGCATTCGATTATCTCATCACCGTTAGGCTTGACCATACTGAAAGGATGACATCGTAAACTTCATCTTGCGTGCGGATCCATTCGCGACGGGCAATAAACACCAACGGCTCAAGAGGGTTCACATGACTGGTTGTTCGGTTGGGGTTTGTTTTTTCGTTTTACCTTTTTCTTGGGGTTCGTCCGAGTTCCCGAAGACCGCAGTAAAAGTCTGCAGGCGGGAAGAGTTGTAGTGCTGGGGATGGAAGGTTTGGCTGGAAGGGACTCAAAGGTAGTGCTGTAGAGGATCCTGCATAATTTCTATCGGATGAATCATGGCCACACTTGTGCGCTACCCTTTCTCGGCCATCCCGCGCCTGACGGGGCGGGGTATAAACTTTGACTTGTGGTACTGTACTCGTCCTACTGAATAATAATAACGTTCCTCAAAAGTCGTAACCGAATGGGCCGCCGACTTCAAGGGACTTCAGATTGAGAGTTACGCGGCAAAGGTGCGTAGATGGTCTCAGACAATGACCGAAATGTTCAAAACCGAGTTTTCATTTTTTAATCATCACGTCCTTTTGGCCCTTATTGGATTATCCTTTCCCCAACTTTGTTAGAGGAGAAATACGGAGGCCAGAACCAACCGCCAGATCCTTGAAGGCGAGGCATCAAAAATACAAATAGAAAGTTGACTCACGTAGAAGATGGCGTCTGGGCCTCACATTGGGTTGCAGGAGCAACCCTTTTACTGGCCTCAGAGTTTAAATCTTGTAGAAGAATCTGAGTTTTTTTTTTTTCAGGAAAAATCCACCAAAAGTTTATCAGGCCTCAAGGCTAACCCATTTGATTTTTACGGCAGAATCTTGGTTTGTCAATAGCTGTATTATGAACGCGTTGGCTCATCCTCCTTTTTCCCCGGAGCTTTTTACAGAAGGGATGCGAGGGTTACAACCCACCCCCTTGTCCCTAGAAGGCGAGAAACCATGGACATCAACTGGAAACTTGGTTGACCTAAAAGATGGCGTTAGGTCTTGACAGTATTTGGCTGAAGGAATCCTTTCATTGGCCTCAGACGTTTCTTCAACAAGATTCTGGATTTGTTATTCCGTGTATAATTTCCGTAATAAATCGGTATATAAATAGATAATCCCAAGTTCGAATAATAAGAGATTGTACCTATGCTTATGTCTTGACCCCAAAATAAGAAAAGTATCTAAGAGACATCTTTTGAGAACCTAGAAAGTGATCTAATTGTGGAATATAACATTCGGACAGCTCAACCCGCCAGCAAGAGCGAGTACATGATTGAGGAGTAAAAAAAAATTGTTTTTCAAATTCATTCGTTCAAAAGAAAAGGTAAGTTGTCTAACCTATTAGCGGTCTACTGTTTTTCATTTAATTAGTTCTTCTTACTGAGTCTTTTTGGTGGACCTCCCTATCCACAGGTCTTCTGCCGGTAGGATCAGAAGGAAAGAGACAAGTATTTGTGGAATGATGTCCCCAGTCGTCCCTCCGCGGCATTCCCTTACCCGTAATCGTGATGGACAAATAATCACCAAACCCCACCACCCCGCCCGCCAGGGGCCTTCATTCTTCCTTCTTAGAAACGTCCTTTTCCAAGTACCTTGAAGATCATCACTGCCATGGCATCCCCGGCTGCGGTATCCGACAAGGCACTCGAATTTGATCCGTGGAAGGCCCGTATTACGATTTGACCGGGTGGTGGCCTGTCGTTGCGATCTTTAGCTTCTTTGATAAGATGTCTTCCCCCCTTCGGTATGTTGATTTTTGTTGAGGTAACGAAGCTTAAGAGCAATTCAACGCTTTTTAAAGCAGGGCGACTAACTCAGTTCCATCCATGTAATCTGCTAAGCTCGTACAGCACGCATGGGAAGACCGAGAGTTTCATGATTGAATATACCACAGGCAGAGCTGGAGATCATCGAAAGGCCATTCTACAACGGAAAGAAAGAAATCAGGAATAAGCCAACTTTTCAGACTAATTTAGAAACTCGCAATCGTGTTAGTTGGTCTCATCATATTATGAAAACAACACGACTGACAATTCCTTATTTTTTCAATATTAAAGAAATTGAAAATCTAACATCTCTATTTGTTTTCTGCTCTATTATTTTTTTATCAACAGTAATATTAATAATTTTCCTCTGTAATCGGTCGAGGGGTTTCCCGTGTAACTCTGACTGATGTACACTGCCGTCTTCGCTCCTCCTCGAGATGTTGGATTTCACGGTAATAATCGCGGACAGATGGCTTGAGGACTATCGAATATACGACGAATCCAGGCCTGTACCCTCAGAGCGCTTGTCCAAGATCCTCGCCCCCTCGGGGCCTAACCTCACAGCTCAAATCCGTTATTGCTGATGGCCCTGTAATGCAAGTCTGCGTCTTGAAACCTTCGAAAAAAAGCCTCGAAGCCCCCACTTGATACCACAACATTATGACCGTGATCGTCGGCCACATCACTCAGTCTGTCACACGCCAAACTTTACCTCTACCTGTACCAATTTGTTCCTCCTTAACCCGTAGGGCTCCGACGTGTCTGAGCTGACCTCTTCATCCTACGTTAGCTCCGACATTGTTGCCCCCCTCAGACCATGTAATTTGTGTTTCCGTTGTTCGTGGTGAAATGAATAAATTATGCCCCTTTGCCCCGGATCGTCTCTCTGATGCGCACTTCCCTTTCACCTTTTTTCAAATCCAACCAGCGTATTTCAAAATCATGTGATTGAATAGATAGGTGTCCAGCAATAGTGGGCCGAGAAGGCCAGAAAGAAACCTCACCGTTCTATGTGCCAAAAGACATAATTCTCTTGTCCCATTTTCATTTCCTGTCCCCACAAGTATTTTCGAAAATCCCCTTAACCAATCCATATTCATATTCATTATACAGGGTTTTTTTAAATAGATTAACGTCGTAGGGGACCTTTCCAATATATAAACACAATTACTATATTCCCCGTATAGTTTTTTAATATCCGATGTGAGACTGTCAAAAGTTGTTTTCTTAGAAATTTTCGACTCTTAAATCAATGAGATGTATTTATCCCCTCAATCCCTTAATCGACAACGTAATTTATAATATTCATGATGTACAGCGTTGAAGACGATAAAGCGATATTTATTCCGTTTTGTGCAAAATGTATGTTTTGTCTTCTCTAAAAGTTACATGCTGGAAAGTAGGATTAGGATTGACGAACTCAGAAACGATGAAAACTACTCCTACGCAGGAGGCCTATTATTGATTCTTTATTCCTAAGTTGAAAGATGAGCCAAGCGCCTACATTGCGACCAGATTAATGGGGAATGATAGCCATTGAATTACAGGCCTCATTGGCCGGATGAGGTGGAACATTATCGGCACACACGAGAGCCGTGTGGGGGATCGCCAATTGAGATAGAAGCAGATCTCTTTCTCTAAGTGCCCTGTTGTTAATGCGGTTAAGGAAAATATTGTGGTCCCGAGCTCTTGATATTTATCATACAAAACGTCGAAATAATCTCCTTTACTCAATAAACAAACCCACGGACAAGCCGGCTAATAATACCAGATCAAATCGATAAAAAGAGAAAAACCAGGAGGCGAGAAAAACGAAAACACGAAAAGAGGCCTGGATGGCCTACGGGCAGGAGTGAGAGGGTTGGAGAAGAGGTGTATAGTGGGCTGGTGAGCCGGTGAGCTGCTCCACTGCAGGGGCTTTACGAGCTGGTTTTTGGCCTTTATACAAAAAAAGCGCAAACCTTCTGTCTAATCGGTGCGGAAACATTTGATTCGCTGCGCCTCGCATACAAATGTCTGGTATGCCGGACCACAACCGGTCCACAACTTTTATGAACTTCCACATGAGGCACTTACGTTGTATAAGGTAAATTCGTTTCATCGAGGTGTGTACGGAATCTATGAGCCCAAGAAAGAACGAACTGGTTTCTGGCTCAACAACAAACTCAGCAACACATGAAAGACTGTAGATAGTTATGAAGAATAGGCCCATTCTGGGAGATAGCATCAATTTGTAACTTCACAGAACTTACGGCCGAAGGATTTACAAATAACCATTGAATAATTCCATTTTATCCAAATTATACATCTTTTCTAAATAACTCCAGCCTACGTAACGTGGATGTGACCGGACTTTCTGCTCATTTTGACTACAACCCTGAAGATCAACCAGTTCACAATGGATATCGTCAATCAGTTTGAAACTGTTGATAGTGGAGTGACGAAGAAGTAGCAATGGCTGAAATCATGAAAATTTACTGTATTCGCCTGATTTACTCTTGATAGGTTATAGTAGTGAAACTTGGGTTTCTCGTCACCAAATTACAATGACAATTTACAGATGATTCTTCGGTGAGCGACCCGATAAAATTTACTTTGAATAGTAATTAAAAAAATAAAAAATAAAAAATCCGGGAGTAAGTTGTTCAGGAGTGAATTACCTCGAATTATTTTCGGAAATCACCATTCATGCACGCCGCTTTAAGTTTATCGTTCACAAAACGACCATGAGCCCACTAGGACTTAGACACAGCCGCGTGTGGGAGCTCTCACCCTTGTGCTTCGGCGCTGCCTTCCACGGATGAAGCCTTCCGTGTCAACCACGCATGTGATCAGCCCCCGAGTGAAACCCAAGAAGCCGGTCCTTAGTCCTTAGGAGGACAAAAACAACGAAGCGCAGGTCCACCCTATAGCAATCGGGTCATCTGTCTTGTTCGATCGGTTTTCACCTCTACACGAATTTCAACATTATCGCTCGAGACTTGAAAAAAACATTCATATCTTTCGAATATTAAATGAGACGAGGAATTTGTATGAATCAGAGTGACAGCCAGGGACAGTTAAGCCTTGAAAGCATTGGTGGCACAACCACTATCCCCGTAGTCAGAAATATCTGCGCAAACGTTTTTTACATAGCAAAAACGGATTGATCAGCTTTTTGCCGTTACCTGAACATCGTAAACTCAGAAGATCTCTCCCAGACGTTTTTAGAGCTTTGGTAAACTCGAAATCGATTGGGCCTTTCTCCTCTCAAATATGGTTTTCTAATTAAAACGATTTTATGCTTGGTTCTTAGAGTTTTAGTGTCGAATTGGATTTACTTATCTATGCGCTGATATTTAGTGGCTTCTAGGATTTCCTGAACAAGGAACTTCACGTAGATTTTCAAGGGGTAGATTATTCCATGAATATGGTTAGAACTCATTCTAATCACCGTGTCTTTTCTCCCCTTTTGATCATCTTGCGTTATAACTGAATGAATTGAGAGTTGTTCCTCTGTATGACTGAAATCATTTTAACGACGGATTTTCGTTGAGCCTGACTTCGGTGATGCGTTGAATATAGCGAATCCGGCAGTAACGTAATAATTGATGCTAGGTAGACTTCGGAACTTGGTAGCCTAATCACACAAAACAGGGGCGGGATATGGGCGGTAATGAGTATTTTGATCATGGTTTTTCGGGATTAGAAGTGTGGGGGTCTCGTTTTTTTTACTAAATTTTGGAAAATATATCAATTGAGATAATTTTGTGACAGATTGTCTCGCGAGAACGGGTATTATATAAATTTGTTTTCGAGATTTCGACAACATAGGCTAAATTTTTGTAAATACTCCTGGACGTTTAATAAAGTACTCGTTTAACCCAGGGAACTTCCATTACTTCCGTCTAGTTTAGACCACGTTATGCCTACCTTCCAGATTCAGAATTTGAGTTTTTACTTCATGAGTCGACTAAAGGAACTGCACAGGGTCGACTTGTATTCCGAATAAAATTCAAAATTTTCTTGGTACATATTTCAAATTTTTTATCTGGTTACCCACCAGATAAAGACATTTTCTTGGAGGAAATGAATTATCTACTCGTTTCTCTAGCATCACAAAGTCAGTAGACCCACAGAATTTTTTGAGCAATACGGCCTTAACATGAAAGGGTTCGGGAAAAGTGATAATATTCCCTGACGGATGCCATAATTCAATAAAATACAGGGAAAAGCAGATGCATACTGCCAATGGGTATCGATTCCCTCTTTTTCTTGAATCCTACATTTAAGGTAGACGTCATTAAATAATCCACTAAAATACTAGTACCTTCAAAAACGTACCGTAATTAAACTGATTATGTCCTGTTGGATTAGCGGAAGTTTACGAAGTCTGTTGAAGTGATTTGATTTGCTCGTTGAAGGAAATTTTGAAGATTATTCTTGATATTTCGAGGACATTTTCTGAAATACAGTCATCCAAACCTGTTCCTTGTTCGGGATTTTTTCTAAAAACCTGCTGCAAGGCTGAAAAGTGTTGATATCTACGTCATACGTAAGTGATATGCAATTTACGACGTCAACGCACATCAGCTCAGACCGGTACGTTCAAGCATCCTAATCAGAATGTTAAATCAATTACTTAGAATTTTATAGTCGCCGGTACCTGTCCAAACTTTTACCCAGAGAAAATCTGAATCACAATCACAATGAAGATGACCGTGAAGCTCGATGAGAAGGTATGTCCTGCTCCCTCCATTCGCACCTGTTCCACCTGCTCCTTCGTCATTACCTGAACTGGCGGAGACCCTTAGATGTTTATCTTTGAATTTGTATAAATAAAACGGTTATGACCGTCGTTGTTTGACGACTGTTTTTCTTTCTTCACAATTCAACGTTTTCACGTTACGTAAACAACTAAAAGCGCCACAACAATATAATATGTAGTTGTAGATTTATAGTAGTAGTTGTTCTTTATAATAGAACAACAATATTTATCTATTGATTGTCAACTGCACCAAGTGATGTTAAAGATTATTGATGTTAACTTTTGACAACGGGAACTTACACCACTGTGCATTACTTCAACAGTAAATTTTCTCCGAAGAATTTTCTCTTACATCATCATGAAGCCGGTTTTGTAGCCAAATGAGTTATTAGTAGACTCGCGCGACTTCTGAATCTTGATCGACAACGTCAACATTATTAATGATCTTGAAAATTGCCAATTGGTTTCTTTGTCCGCTTTCGTGTTTCTTCTGGATTGAAGCAGAAACAATCGTTAATATTTAAACCTAGATATCAAACTCTCAAGCGACAAAAACGGTATTAAAAAGGTAACACGATTGTGAAATGCCACAAAACTGCAACCTGATTTTTAAAATACTTGAGTTCTTTATTTTCTCGAAGTAATAGCGCTTAGCTGGTCATATTGATTGGACTCATTGAACTATTCAAGTATTTCTTAGTGAAACAGGATCCATCCAAAGATTATTCTGAAGGTTATTCCGTTTAACCTGATTATTCTGTGATCTCGTCCATATCTTCACCTAATGCAACATCACCTAATGTCTGACGTATTCACCAATAGTTTTGAAGAGGTCTCTTTCTTTCTAGTCGGAACGTATCCTCGTTTGATTCCGTGCAAATAGGCGTTGCTGCTTCTTCGACTTATTTATTGAACAATTTTTCTTCTGGGGCATGTCTGAGAAGAAAAAAAAATCACTTAACGACTTATATTATGTTTTAATTCAAATTCCTCATAATTCGTAGACAACAATATTTTACGATTTGGCCGGTATTACGAACCGCATATACATAGCATATACATCGAAAACTAAAATCAAAATTGTTTTTCATAATTATAAAATTATCCAAATTTTACATGAAGTACATTATTTACAATTTTTAAAACGTCCACAGCTGTTAAGATCTTCCAGTAGGCTGGGTTCAGTTCAGCTTTTTTTCAAGTCTCTTGTGAATAAAATTGAAAGTTGGACGAATTCCTCATCTGAGGTGTTCAAAAACCATCCAACTCTCTAAGCAGTTTTATTAATTGAAAAGAGCGATTTAATTGAATTCAACGTGTGATATCTTTAGGAAAATTGATATGCTATGGAAAGAGCTCTGAAACTTGGAAATTACAGACAGAATACGAGAGCTAAAAAAAAGTGTTTTTAATATTTTAAGTCCAGCTTGGCGTAGGACACTGGTCTCTAGCAGACCTTGAAGTGAACTCATTATTCTATATTGCATTAGACTAGTCAGTATAATTGCACAGATAGGTCAACACCTTCCTGTCGCCCAGAAAGATACCTACCTAAAACAGTAACCAAACGTTGTGACGAACACTATCAAATAGAAGAATAGTAGCGATTCAATTCATTTTATAAGATTAGAAGAGACTTGTGGCGATAGGGGCCGTCCTCCCTTTTTTAAAGATAGGACAAGAAAAAAAGGAAGGGGCGTAGACCTGGGAAGAATTCCTCGTTGGAACGCTACCGGTGACCGGCGAACGGAGCCGGCAAAGAAGAAAATAGAAAGAAGTGAGCAAGAAAGATTGAGGATTGAAAGAGAAGGAAAAGAGCCGGATAAAAGTGAGGACGGGAGGGGAGGTAAAGGTGAGTTTTTTATTCGTCAACCTCAAGGGGTGTAGAGGCGAGGGGAAGGAGACCTGGGTCGGCCAGCAATAAATAATGCTAATGCGGTGGATACTTACTATACTAAACGCAAACACGCTAACGAACACACGCGGACCCGGGCACGACCATGAGGATGACAGCCTCGTCAAAACACGTACACTTCGAAAGTTTTTGATTTATCACACATTCTCAAACAACAACAACATAATTTTTTCCATCGACGCGGCAAAGTTAAACAGTCGCAAACAAGTTATAATCATTCAAAAAGAAAAAAAAAACATTTTTTTCTAAACATAATTGATAGAAAGCGGAACGTATAACTAATAGACGGAATTTACAGCATTTTACAGATTTCACTCCTCAGAAAAAAAACTGCTCAGCCGGCCATTCAGAGAGCTTCAACTTTTATCCAGAATTAGGCTCACTTTCTAAACACGCTTGTTGAACGCTTGGCATCAACATCGTTAGAGTTTTATGAGCAGAAATTTAAGATATTCGATCATTGGATCAATCAACAGTTGTTCATCACTGGTCCGGATAACTAGTTAAGACTTGTTTGCAGCATACGTTCAAGTCAAATTAGACGTATTTTCCCATCATAGGTGAAAAATGAAAGTTTAATCAGATCAAGAAACTTTGGTTAGGAAAAGGTGAAATTAATTTTATTTTGAGAGTAATTATTAATTAACCTGAGAGAGAAATAAATTGACAACATTGTGAGGCATTTTGAAACTAGTTCCATGTTCAAGACATCATTGATCTTATGGATGAGCAATGAAACGAAAATGGGTGATTTGTCAGTGGGGCCATAAGTTGGTACCAGGCACCTAAGAATCCATTATGCCAGCGGAGGCGGTTTACAGCTACAGCTAGTACGATTCTGGATTCTATTGACAAATGCTCTCCCGTGACTGGAAACGTAACTGAAAACTCGGGAGTCATGATCCAAGGTGGCCAGCATTGCCAACGATTTTTCTCTCAAGCACAACCTCTGAGTCTTTTGTCGATTTAATAGATAGAATTTATACAAGAAATCATGCGGGTGACGAAATCACACGCTTCAGGTGCTCATCGCTTGAATATCTTACAAAATAGTATTGAAGAAAAGTGAACGTCCACATCTTTTAAGGAACGTCACGTGCATTTAAAATTACATCACATTCAATTTATAAATCCTGTCGTGCTGCAGTATCGTTGCAGCAAATAAACGATCATTGCCATAAACTCGATATCACGAAAATACGTAGGTTTAACCAAAATATCGACAGTATTATTCTTTGGTATGATTTTGATGTTGTTGTTTATTTTGCGATATGGTCAGTGTCATGATGAGTACTGTTGTTTGCACCATTCGATTTGATCGTGAACACGATTCAGTCGGTCGGCAAGTATTTTCAAACTAGCTTCAGGCAGGCCGGGCACAAGATCACCCTCTTGGGAGAGCCATTCTTCGAACTTCTTAGTCAGCAGGGACGTCTCCGACCTAAACTTTTGTATGGCTTCGACTGTTGGTCGCCTGAAAACGCACAGGGCATTGAGCAGCGTGCTATGATATGGTTCGTATTTGTCTAGGAGTCTGTATCCGTGGAGAAGTCCACTCTCGTTGTCTAAAAATAAGAGCAAGTTCCAACTCGCATGCCTGGCCAAGTTATGAGCAGGAGCATCCATCATGCCCGGGTTCCATTGAAGATTGTACAGATTATTGACGATTCGATCCAAATTTGCTATGAGGTAATCGAAAATGATCAGGTCTGACCACTGAGCAAGCTCGACGGAAGCAGTTTTATTATCAGGAACGTCTTTCGGATGAAGGTTCCTCGATGACTTCCGTAGAGTATGCGGGATTTGTGCGGGGAGAAGATGGTCGACGTACTTCGTCAGCACCACGGGTCTATCTTCGATCCACTGAGCATGTGCCATTTGAGGTCTGATCTTACCCCACATGGGCTTGTGTCTCTGGACAGCACTCAAAGCCGATGGAGCCAAGTTATTCAGCCCCATAATCCTGCCGAGGTAAAAACTAAACAGCTCGCCTTGGATTTGGTCAGTGTTTTGCCTGTAGCGGCAGCACGCTTTTGTGCCATCCTTGAAAGTTAACAGTCTGTTTTGCATTCGGCCGCAGCCTTCCTCCATCTTAATGACTGTACTATTGCGTATGTAGGCGTGCCACGAGTCACTGGCATCTTGGCCAAACCCTGTTGGCAGAGCTCCTTCGACTTCTTCGCTCCAGAATATGCCGTCCACCATCCTGGGAGAAGGTTCGTATCGGTACGCCACCACGGGGGAAAGGCTTTCACTACGTAATCTAACTTGTCGCTGGGGAAATGTCACGTTTCGTACGGGGAAGCCCTGACTTCTGATCCGGACGGGAATCGCGAGTCCTAGCAAGAGTCCCGCGACAAACGCCACCAACGCCGTCGCGAGGTATAATGTTCTTCGTAGTGTTATCCGGTCCGAAGGGTAGAAGCAAGCGCCCAAAAGGAGCTCGACGAAACCGCTCCATCTCCTGAACCTATACATTTCTTCCGATCCGTTCTCTATGCACATGGCGTCCAAGTCTCTCGACGGCTCCTCGTCGCTTAGAGCATGTTTGCATAGTCCTTGAAAAAACCGCTGTGTGGCTCGTCCAAACACTCCAACCCTGTAACAAATACGAATCGTTAGCGAAACAAAACCCACATCAATCACGATTTTTCTTAAAACCACACAAGGCGTTGGGAAAAAGAGTCGAACGGAGGCGGAAAAATTATTCTCGTCATTTTCGAAGGATATGGGGAGGACGAGAAGAGCTTTCTTTGAAAGATCACTGTTCCCATCTCTCTCACCACTAGAAAACTGAAAGGAAAAGAGCTCAAGAAGAACAACAACTCTCGGCAAACATCCAACAACAATCCAAACAGTGACATTTCAAATCGCGTAGACCCTTGAGACATTCTTTCGTTTTCTTTGAGGAATTAAGCATTCTGGGTCGGGCTTCTGTTTGCTTTCCCATTCGATCTCTTTATCCGACTTTTTTGTGAGACTACCTTTTCGATCCTTACTACGACTCACAATGTACGTGCCATGGTGCATTTTTACTAATAGAACCTAAACATACAAGCTCATTGTCTTTTTATTATCCGTACGAGAAAAGCCTAGTACACAGGTTTTATCTGGTGAATGAGGGTAAAATCTCAACGTGATCTCTATTCCATCACTTTTTCATTTAATAATAATTATATATCGTGCCAGTTCTTGGGTCACAAAGATCATGGTGTATCAGCAGTTACACGTAGATCAACTCACAATCTCTAGGTACCAAAAGGAGCCACCAGAGGAGAGATATTTTCAGGCCAATGTCACACAGTGCACATAATAAAACACCGTAAAGGGAGAATGTAACAGTGTGATACCTCATGTGGATATCAGATTGTGTCAGTCTACGACAAGCACACATAATGTCTCAGGAACTCTGATGAGAATACAGGATACATATCAGGACCCAAACCTGAGGCTATCGTTTCAAGAGCCACAAAAAATATATTTATACCTACCTACACTTCACCTCTCTGTTCCTCCTTGATTCGAGCGTACAGGAGCAATCCAGACATTTGCATCTCATCCGACACTTGAAGGCAGCGAACGTGAATAAGAACCCACTCGAGAAACCCTTTTTGTCTCAATTTTTCGCGGTAATAGAAAAAATTTCACGACGAAAGGTATATCAAAGGTTTCCTCCATGAATAATGTACCTCTTCGACCCCCCTTCGACCTGTCGGACCCTCTAATTATAGTATTGTAGGTACTTAGAATTTTTATTTAAAGGAATTTTTCAGTCCTCGTGGTATAATAAAGTGGCTCAACCGTCTCGGTGGGAGATGGAGAAGATAGGAAGAACATGTAGATGGGCCTTCGAGATCCGAGTCCCTACCGTCGTCTTCTCGTCATACCTCAGGCGAACTCCAGCCTGGGGCGGAATACGTATACAGTCTGCTCCTAATCGATTTAGATAAAATGGACGACGGAAAATTATATAATGAAATTTTCAAAATACTCGTTAAAAGAAGAACACCGTCGAGCGTTTAACGATTGTTTCGGTGAACTCAGCGCGACATTTCTAACAAACTTACAATAAGAATTGGGTTCTGGCATTGATCCATATCGATAGGTTTGCATTCCAACGGTAAATAGGACTCCATAGTTTTTAAGAGAGAACCGGTGAGGGTCAAAATTGAGTTTCTTGTCATTCTGTTGACACTACTCGAGTCATTTGCCGGGGCAGTGATGAATCAATTTAAAAAATTGATCAAGAGACATACTTTCTAAAGAGAAGTACATTTTATTCTCAATGTTAGGATTTCAATTTTTTTTAAGTTGAATAAATGCTTAAATTTGCTTTGTATACAAGAATTTTTAGAATTAAATTTTGTAAAAAGCGGTTGAAAATTGATATTGAAGATAAAATTTACCTTCAATGACTATATGAGAATATATGGCGTCATTTAATGAAGCCATATAACTTCATAGGCATAGGCTTATATTTATTCTTAAAACAGTTAAAGAGTGACAAATAAATTTATTGGCGTTCGGATTAGAACCACTACTTGTTAGCATTCAAATGATCAAAAAAATTTTGATTTAATAGTATTTATATAATATAATATAATATAAATATAATATTTAATAGTAATTATTGATGAAGATTGATATTGTAGGAGTCAACACATGGGGTCAGAGCAGAATAAAGAAAAATGAAAATATTCGAAATAAGTTGTTGTTGCCCATGTTGGTTGCTGTTCTGTCATCCAATGTTGGATGCACAGGAAATACTTCGGAAGGAGGAATCTGTAGTAAGAATTGAGGATCGGGAACAACCGAAAATCAAAAGCTGAATGAAATTTGGCATCAGCTCTAACAGAGCTCAAAACTACACATTCGGGGGGAAAAATTAAAATTGGACCTTATCACTTTCTTCTTGGTCCGGGAAATTACATTTTTGAGCTGGAAAAATAATTATCATTAATTACATTCTGGACCCCGAGCGGTGAATTAGTTAAAACTGTCAAGAAGCATTTGATTATTCCTACTTGAAGGGTTTTCTTTCATATTCCTTGGGACGTTGTGCAATTAATAAAACTGTACTATCATTCAAGTTCTACACGAGCGAAGAACTCAAATTCGAAGTAAGTTCATATTTTTTTAAAGTTTAATCAATGATATAATAAAAATTTGATTTAATCAGATTCTAACATCGTAAAACGAAGTAATTCACTCATAACTACCCTGCCTCAGATTGGTGCGATTGGACCGAAATGTTACGGGAACATAGAGCCTAGAGCGAGCCACCGAACAAAATTTCAGAAATGAAGAAAAGTTCCCAATGTTGAATGCGGCGTAGATGGCGGACGGATACATCGATTTGTGAATTTAGGCGCTCCGATCTTAATGCACGGAATGTCGAATCGGGAGATCGACCTCTGAATGGAAACGTAAGGTTCTTATTCAAACAATTAAGCTTGTTTTTTCTCTGATTCCCTGATCGTTCTCCATCTGTCACAACTTCAAACACAAGAAACGTGCTTGTGATACGGGCTTGGTCCTTGGAGCCCTCAAGAGCGAGTACGAGGAGGCCAAGATTGACAGCATAAAACTTACAGCATTTTGAGAAAATTCGAAAGTGTCTTTGTCAGATTATTCTCGTATCATGAATACTGCCTCCTTCTTCAACTCGATTAAAAATGCAATTCAATATTAATTGTAATGGACTCTCTCCCTCTCTCTAATAGAATGGTACCTCTCAACAAAACTGTTGTACACTAACTGATTTCATATAAGCACATATAAACAAACGGGAGAGAGGACTACAGTCCATCTAATTCAGCTCTTCAGTGTATTTTTTGTAGAGCAGTAGCGATTGAAATTGTGCTTTAAGGCAACTTTTGAACTGAATCCTCCCTTCAGACACTTAGCTGTGACATACGGAAGAATATTGTAATGAGAGTGCAATTGATAATGATGAGTTGAACCAACCTTAGACCGGTACGTTAACGTTCCGATCCAAAACATATAGCCCTAAATTGGAATTAGACCTGTTGTTCGCCGAGCGAGAGGATTTTGTGGCAAGGAGAAGGTTGCGCTATGAGACAAAGTGAATCATAATAAATCTGACGTGAAATAGTCTGACTTGGTTTCGTTTCTTACCGAGAAAAGGAAACCCGTTAATCCCCCTCTAGTTTCCTCCAGAAATAGATAAAAATCAAGGTGTTTCATCTGGGTTATAAAAATACTTGGAGGGTTATAAGTGTAAGAAATGGTAATGAAGGGCGAGGCAGAGTCGATACGGTTGTGTTCTCTCGTGATGTTGGACGAATACCCCCTAATCAAGTCGCCTCTTCCCCCGATCCAGTCTCCTCCGACCATGGTGTAATCACAAGCCCCCGGCCAAAAATCCCCCAAACCTCCTTTCGGTGTATCTTTCGGGAACCGTATCTTTTTTTGATTTTTTTTTCTTACCACGAGCGAAGAACAAGAGCTTTTTTGGCTCGAACCTCCCACTACTTTTGGGTGGATTCCAAAGCTTCGAGGAGTGAAGCGGTTTTAACGAGCGTTGGTGACGTGGTCTGTGCCATATCTGCGAGCGACCGAGTCTTCGTCCATCAACGCTACATTCCCATGAGTCTTTCTTTCTCTGGATGTAGCTCCAGCCACCCATTCAACAAGTTACTAAATAACTACATCGAAATTCGTCTCGGAGGAAGATGAAACGATGCGGGTTGAGACCAAGAAAATTTACAATCTGAAGGACAAATACCTCACCAGCGCGTTTTTAACGCGCAACCCCCTAGCCGGGCATCAACGGAGAGCTCACGGCAGATTTCCTTAGCTTCTTGAAAAGCTGATGAATCAAGATTTGCGATCTTCTAAGCTAACGAGAGGATGATTCGCTTCGCACATAAGGAGTTTTTGATCTAACTGTTGCAACGCTAATTTATCTAAAGCCTTTTTAATCCTTCATAGACACACAAAATAGAGCAATGGGTCAAAATGAAATAAAATTTTGAAAACAAAACTCCCTCTAGTGCCGCTGAATTGTTTCCCCTCCATTGAACCCCCGAAATTCGATCTAAGGCTCAGGTTACGTTCAGTTGAATGATGATTTCCATTCCCGTTCACTTTATCCGGTATTGCTTAAAAATTATGTTCGGCTGTTGTTTATCCATCGAACGGGTTAAAAAATGAGTCGTGGATCGAACACAGGTACTCTCTACATCAAAACTTTGTCGGCGATTTCCAAAAATTGTACTTTGCTCTTATTTCAAACGGCAGGAATGTATTGCATAGCACCATTCGAAACCTGACAAAAAGTCGCCGGATAGAAGAAGTGCCTAAATTTAATTTAGTCTACGCATAGCTTTTTAAAGGTCTAGTGGGTGTAAAAGAATGACCAATGAGAAGTAACGTGATTAAAATTTCATCAAAAATTGCGTATTTCATATTTGCCAGAATTAGATTCATAGTAGAGCACAACAAAACGGCCCAAACCTGGTATCGACTTTCTCTACACCGATCGCTTAAGATTCCATTAGTTTTACACTATTTTCTTCCCAAACTTCTCGTGACGTTACACAAGAAGATCTACAGTATATCGAGAACTTCAACGAAATAAATCAAAATGATCTTCTCCAAATAGTAAATCATTGAGACCACTCGCATAGTACCAATAAAGAGAGGCGCCAATGTTAATCACAGTATGCACCATAGGGGTTTCACTTATTACGCTTATTTCCAACCAGCCACGACGTATCAATGCTGTATAAATCCATTAATACAATCACTTCTTATGAAATCATGAACAGCCTAAAATGTTTGTGTTCAGTGAGTACGAAAGCAATCTTCAATGCCGAAAAATAACCAGTTTTACAGTACTTTCATCAGGTCAAACTGTGATTGTGCCGACATACTACTCATAGCCAAAGTAATTCCATTCCTACATTTGAGGCAGGTTTATTAGGTCTGAAGTTCTGATAACTACAGTTTTCCATGCGGTGTGATGAATGATAAATTGGGAAACAAATATGATAAATGAGTTTGTATGCAGAAGCACCAAAAATACAGATGTTTCAGTACTTTGCCCAAAACTGCCTTTAAAAATCAAAGGAAATGCCAGAATATGAATGGATGTGAAAAGACGCGGAATGAATGGTTGTAAGGGCAGAAGGGCCACAAACTCGAGAGGATATGAACAACCTAATATTTTAATACATAATATAACACAATATACAAATATCAAAACTAGTACATAATCGAGAGGATATTACCGAAAATACTTCGACACGACAGGCTCAACTTCTCTGGACAGACTTTTAAAGATTATCAGTTCCTTTTCTCGTATCAAACTTACGCATTTCTCTCTCTCTCTCTGCGATTTCCTACACATTGATGCTCTGACCCACAGCACCAGTTTCTTGTTGTGCGAGGCCCTAAACGTTAACCATGCAATAGCACTTTAACATTAAAAATCAAACATTGCTTCAAATCCCAATTTCTCAATTTGTTCTTCACCGAAACTTGCTTCCAGCAGATCAATCACGTCCTATTAGCGCATGTTGGCCCAAAACAACGTTGATAGATTTCAATAATCAATCCCCCTCCCCCCCACAATACACGTTTTGATTCTGCTTATTCTCACGGCGTTGTGGTTTTAAAGATAAGATTGCGTAGGCTCAATGAGTTAGGTATAATGCCCTGAAAGGGATGAGAGCCGTTTCTCATGAGAAGAACACGAGCTATACACATCCTGAGCCTCGAGCCTTTACCAGCGAATCTCCCTCGTCATTAGGATAGGAAACCAATATTCTTCAAGGGCTTGAAAAGGTAGGTGGGTATGCTTTGTAACAGTCTATCGATCTTGTTAGTAATTTTATTGTAGTATTATCTGGGAAGGAGTGAGCCAAGTGCTATCTAGTATCATCTAAGTGCTTCGTATTAATAATGATGACTATTACTGGCCCTAATTGGCAGATAAGATAAGGACCTCGGAGGACGGGGAGAGGAGGGATGCCCTGAGGAGATGAGGGGGAAGGAGAGGATAAAAAAGTCTACTTTTTGCTTGTTCTTTTTTTCTTTCTTGTAGCGTTTCTTGTAGCGTCGGTCGGGTTGCGATTGGGCCCCCGAAGATGCGCCTAGGGCTACACATGTCCTTTCCTGTTTCGAACCTCAAGTTCCGTGTGCATCGAACCCCTCGTCGACTCCTATCGTATCGTATATCCACATTCACCGGCGGTATAAAATCCATCCTAGACCCCCGAGCACAGAGGGACGGACCTGATCGGTTGCCAGTCTCTTTCACGGGCCTTTTTTATTCTCTCTCATCTGGTACTCCACCCACGGAAAACATCTGAATGAACCGCATAAACTCGGCAGAGAGAGTAGTAGACTGGGCAAGAGATGAGATATCGACTTGGTAGGAACTTACTGTTTCTGCAACATCAAGTGCATCTCCATTCTTCATCTAGAAAAATATGCCTACTCCCAATGTAGAATCCTTAAGTTTTTGTTCTCCTATTCATTCTGAAATGTCTGTATCCAACCAACATTGACATTTCCTGTTAGCTGATGAAGATGAAAAAATCTTCTGAGGCCAGGTCACATGGATTTGTTAACATGGTTGTTAAAAAGGAGGTATTCGGGGGGAAATTTAGAATGTCATAGATGAGGTTGAATTTGACTATATACTGGGACGTCTACTTTATAAACACGTAAGAAACATTTTTTGTTAATTTTACATTATCGTTTGTCTAAAGGAATGTAAAGTTTTACTTTGTCAAAAAAGTGATAAAAGAACCCATGAACCCAACCTTTCCTGATAGATCAATAATAATATCAATCAACCCCACCAATCCGCATTTTCACTCAGCCACTAGCTCCTGACACCTGTCCTTGTTTACTTTTTTCGTCACCAGAAAAAAGGAGGGAGGGGGGGATTAGCCCATCTTTACCGATAACTTCAGTGAAATTATAGGCAGAGAAACATCGAAAGCGAAGATTCGGCTCAATACTCGAAGATGTTGTTCAACACTAGCCACTATCAACAGCCAGATAACATCATGAAGTTTTCAATTTCTTAAAATAATCTTATTAGGTATGTAATACAATGAATATTAATGATATTGTGGGCATATGACAGGATAGACTACAGACCGGCGGACTATTTAACCGAGCTTTAGAATCGGTACCTATTATTGGCCAGTAACTTATTACTTACTTATTAGTGTAAGAGTCAGTTACTTGGATCAAACTTCGAATATATGCGGCATTTTGATGAACAATATAATCGTACAGTATTGCTGTAATAAGTGGTTTAAAAAAATGCGTACTTTACTCGAGTTTTAGTGTTATGATTGAACGCATTTTTTAAATTCTATTTTGACCCACATAAGATCCGATCAGCACTTTGCTACTGGGATTCAACCATTCGAACTAACGACAGCCAGTACTTTGATTGTAGTTATGCATTTTACTCCAGACGGTAGGGATTTTAACTTGAAACGACTCGAGTCAAAGACGTTCGACCTTCAAAGTCTGAAAAGCTTGGGTTTGGTGACCCGAAAGCCGGAAATGGACAAACAAAGTGGTCATGAAAGCTTCGTCAAAATAATGAGCCTATAAAGTGAGAGAAAAAAAATAACTTTTTTTGTTGCCATTCTCATATCCGCAGGAAGGACGGTAGTGTTTAGTGAGAGATGACGTCAATGAAGTATAAGGTCCCATCCTAATAAATAACTAAAAATCGCTGCAAATTCTTTCACAGGGGTTGGTTATTCCTCGGACGAGGAGAACGGAGACTCATTCCAATCGATTCAGGCTACAAAATTTAGTGAAAAATGATACCCCACACGCCTTGATCGCCGATAATCTCGATAATCCATTTTTCAAAAAACACATTCTGAAATCAGTTAAGATATTGTTATTTGCTTACGGGAGCTTCAAATTATTTGAGAGCGGTGCTACCTATTACACAGGTAAAAAGAAAGCGGAGTGTACAAAGGTATAGAATTGCGACTTCAAACAGTCGCGGATCTAGAAATTTTTTTTCGGAGGGGGTCACAGGGTAAAATCAAAAGCTGAAAAAAAAGTTTGATTCTAGTCATTTGTTTAGTTTCTAATTCTTCGGCTTACTAAAACTTGAACCCCGTTACCCCCCCCCCCCCCCCTTGAATCCGCGCCTGACTTCAAATTCTACAAAGTGGAAAAGACGAACTTGGTGTAACATCTCTCGATTATACGGAAGCACTGAGAGGCGCGCGAAATCTTAAGCAACAACTTGTCAGTTCTAGTAAGTAGGCTCCTACGTAATACTTATAGAGCGGAGTAAAAATGATTCATGAAGTATTTTCCAGGTTATTCAGAACGGATGGGTCTTCGCGTTGAGATAGAACGTAATTATAATAATCGTGCAAGCGCGCTTGGCTTCAAAGAATGAGAATTTGTTCTACCGAAGGAGTGAGGTACCTATCAGGTGAAACACAAATGTCATGTTCCGAAGGCTGGACGTAACTCAGAAAATCATGCAAATTACGAAAAAATAGAATGCAAAACGATTAGCGTCAAATTGTACGAGAAACTTGAAGGACTCAACAACAATGCATGCGGATTGAGCTTTAGGGTATAGGGGGTAGTAAGGTGTAGGTAATCATTTTTCATAGCCCAGGGATGATGAAGGAGGGGGAAGGGGAATGTGGGAAGAGGATGGGTGGAATGCAGGACGGGCGGTCATGTCATGCAGGCAGCAGGGAGGGCTTGGAGGGAGCATAACAGGTTGGTTTGCCTGAGATCCGAAGGAAAGGCGCATGGGAAGGGAATTTCGCGGTGATGCCCCCAGGCGGCGTATCAGATGGGACCGGCCGCGGCTCGGAACTGGGTCCAAGATATTCTTCGTATAAAAATAATATATAAAATCAGATCAACCGGATCGATAAGTGCGCAATGCGCAGTCGATTTAAATACGAGACGTTCCCTTCGTGGCCCTTTCGTCACAAATACACACCCTGAGCCGACTGCTTTCCCGGGCAAATATCTTCGACATACATTCAAAATAAAGGCTAACCAGAGCCGTACAAGTTAAGTGATCACGAGTCTCTCCAAAATCATGATATACCGTGAAAATGCGTTGGTATTTGTCGGCAGACTTTGTTCGCCCTTTTACATCAAATAAATGGACCTCTCCTTCAAAATGGCGGGAAAGTTTATTTTTATAAATCCCTTCAACAAAACCCGTCTATTTTATGCCAGTAGTCTGAATGGTACATTTAAAGAAAACCCTAATAAATGAAAATGCTAATTTCTTTCTAGGAACATTAAATACTAAGTGTTTTACTTTCTCGTCGAAGATCACTCCAGAAAGGTTCCTACATGGATCAAAGATTTAAAAGTGAGGTAACAGTCCAGGTGATTCCTCCCGGATGCCTCCAGTCAGGACAACGTACCTATTATACGGCCATGATGATGAGCCACTTATTCATTGATTTATGATATCCCCAAACAGTGTAATCGAAAGGCCTGGAACGCAACCAACCAGCCAAGAAATTTGTTGGAGTCGTCTGGGAAGTTATCGGGATTGAACGAGGTCGTCAGACTTCCTAATAATACGAGAAAGATGACGTAAGAAGATTGAACTGTGTGTAGTTGGAGACACAGTGGCAGCAAAGGGCCTTTCTTTTCAATCCCACTCCTCTTCATCACTAAAGCTAATAAACTAGAATTATCTAATTTAGAGATTTAGTGAAGCCATCAATTATTGAAGGAGAGTTGAGGCCTAAAAGGTGGTCCTTCGGGCCGGAGTCTCCGCCCACTCTTTGCCCCTTGTAACCTCTTCAGTGTGGCGGACAAAAAACATCCAAGTTAAATACCCAAAGCGACAGGCGCACCTGGTCAAAAGGACCGTCTCGCTACAGAAAAGTAGTTAAGATACGAGGTACCTACCAATCTCCAACAGGAGACCGAGTCCTTTTAGCTGCCGTCTTGACAGAGTGTTGAAGAGCCAGACATGATAGCGAGCCTCCTAAAACAAACAGGGAAATTACAAAGCGGTTGATCATGTAGGTACGAAGTGAGAAACCGTCAAATCCATCCGAGAGATAGACGGTGGGCCAAAATTAAAGCCAAATGTGAGGGCCTTATGGAGAGCAAATTTATCTTACCTATGAAATTCACTTTTTCAATTAACTACCGATGAGAACTACAACAATCAAGGTTCTCTGGGCGAATTCAAAATTGGAATAATGGAGAATATTCAAGAAATCGACAGGCCCAATATTAGGCCTAATAGTGCATTAAAAATATCCACCTACACACACACAAAAAAAATAAAATAAAATAAAATAAAATTTGGCGGACTACTTTCTGCCAATAATCATCTTTTGAGGAAGAGAATAACCAGTAAAAAAAAAAAATTGGCATTCGTGGTTTTGTAATATAGGTACGTGGTGTATCATCCTGATGATGAGCAATGAGATCAATTTATCAACGGTTTCCCATTGTCAGATATAATAGTGCATTATTAATGATTTAAGTCGTGGATGATTGCCGCAGAGATGAGACTAATGAGTGTTTTAGAGCCGGTGACTTCATTTTGTATTACTCCCACAAACATCGAGAAGCCACGTTCACGGTGACTTAACCACAACAAAGAGCAGGTGGAAGAGCTTTTCAAAGCCAGACCGCCTCTAGACAGGACCCATTGCTTCTTTTTCCTTCAAGATTGTTTTTTTTTTCCCCCGGTCTAGTGCCATTCATTTAATAGGTTCAGCAAGCAACATTTCCATTCTACTCGTAAGACGGGTGAGCGAATATTGTGTCTTCAACGACTTTGTCAAAGCATTTTCCAACACCCTCGGCCAATAAAACGCGGCCGTCAGAGGCGTTTACTTGGCCATTCTTGTTCGACTCGCAGTCTCTCTCAATTATTGGAAAACCTTGTCGAGTCGTACACCTGGACAATGCCTGACAATGACCTCTTATAAATGGTATTTCAGTATATTTAGCATATTTATCACAGAATGAGTGAAGGGGAAGAGGGCAGGAAACGCCACCGCCAGGAAGGATAAAACCATTTCCACAAAATGCTATTATATTTATTAAGAGACTCTTCTGCTGGACTAGAGCTCTGTCGAGATGAAGCAACGAATTCAAAGTCTATAATGATCATAATTCCATTCCCAATATTGATGTGATGATCGTTAATACACTTTTTAGGTTCCAAAAGTTGAGTGGTTCGAAAAACAGCTTCAAATTGATCAGAAAATATTCCATTTCAACAAATCAAGTTTTCAGGGGAAATTTTCAGGAGACATTGTATTTCGGAGGCGTTAAAATTGAATAGTTTTCTATTTGGATGGCTCTCACCCTACCCACCTCTTTTTTCTGAGAAAAACAACTTTCTATTTTTGAATAACAACACAACAACACTTCATTTTTTAGAAAAAATATATTTTTTGAATCCAGGCTCCTAAGCCTAACACAATCTGACCTTGTTCGATTCAGCGTTCGAAATTCTCCAATTACTATTTGTTTATTCTATAACCTGTTATTTCATAGCTATAACAGGTTATAAATTATAGCCTGCAAAAATAAATATCTGTTCCCACTATATAACAAAATCATGGGTTAAATATGACGGATCCGATGAACAATGAGACTTAATCTTAACACCTAATCTGGCATATAGACCCATACTGGAGACAGAGTTGCTGTTGGCGTGACGCGATGTGGGTCTCCGCCCTCTTTTCTAAAGAAAACAAAATCACACCAACTAATCTGAAGATGCATCTTAGGACACCAAAAGTTTTCGAGTACAACAAATCCGGTCGCGAATCACAAATTGAATACAAAATAGGTGCCGATGCCCACAAAACTGCAAGCAAATATTCACACTATGTTTTAATAGTGCACCCTACAAAAGTTATAATCAATTTGCTACGAGAAATCAGGATGATGGTTCAAACCATAGGGGTCCAACGGCAAATCTGTAAGTATTTAGACGAAGAGCGTGTCCTATGTTTCCTATGTTATGAGTAAAAACTACCGTTCAAAATAAAAATAAAAATAAGTTATTGTCGTTTAAGTAAAAACATAATTTTTGATTTTGAGGTATCAATTTCAACTATCATCAGTTTGTATTTATGATGTGTCCATCTTTACGAGACCGGTCGTGTCATTAATTTGTATTCTAATGGAGTCTCCAAAAGGATACTCGTCAAGGTACTATCCTTGGGCCTCCTAGTTCTCCACTCATTTCTTTCATAGTGTTTCTGTAGTTACCTACGAATCGTGACATTCTAAAGTATGTATAAGTAACTATTAGCCATGACGTTGTTGGTTTATACAGTTATTGTTGGGAATACACTTTCGAGGCCACGTTGCATGACTGGCAGTTTTTCTCTTTTGCAACATCTTGATGCTTCTCCGCCGTTAGTAAGTACTCTATGAAAGTTACCATTGATGGGCTTATGTTGAAATCTGATCAAGCCACTCTCCGATCGGTAATTCAAGTCGATGGCATCTCAGAGTGTATAGTTTCAGAGTTTATCTTGGTAATAAGAATGAAGGGGATGGCGGTTTTCGATTGATAACAGCATTTCTTCCAAGTTGTAATGGTAGGAAGCAGTAAATTAGGCGGATTTGCATACTGGAGGTTGGCGGCATCAAACACGTCTCTTACCATCAACTACCTATTCGCCAGATTATTCGCGAGGTTAGGTACTATTAAAGTGGCAGTTCTCGTATACACAGATGGCCGTGGCAAAAGGGCCTGGGTGACGAAGCCATAAGCGAGCGATTCGAGTAATAAAAGTGTCGAGCCTTCAAGGCAGCAACGGACGTTAGCGGTTTGCCCCTCACGTCGAGGTAGTCAACCGTCAGAGTGGGGACATGACCGCGTCCAGTCGAGCCGTAGAGCGAGATAGATGGAGGATGGGAGGATGTGAGAAGCGAGATAGGGGAAAAGGAATGAAGAGAGAACGAGATAAATACGAGATATAGAAGAACGGACAGAGGAGAAGTGAAGAGGAGAAGGAGCAGGTGCCCAAACCTGGCGAACCTAGTTTTTGGTAATAACTCACCACAGGTTGGGTCGGCTTTGATGGTCAGAGTCGGAGCTATGGGCTAGTCAACTCTCTTCCAACCGTCCCAGTCCCAAGTCCCCCATCACGTCACCCGGAGCGGGAATCCGACTGACTGACCCGTGGAACACTTGTCTCCCCTTCAATATATGGACGTTTCGTTTTATAAATGTTTCTCGACCTTAAACTTCCAACCTCTGGCGACCATGCGGACCAGAGCTGGAAAAAGTGAATTCACCCACCTACGCGTCAATCTCTGGAAGGACGCAATCAAATTGCGTAGAGGCCGGAACCGGTCATTCCATAGTTACTCGCAATCATTCCGGAACGTTAAGCACTTTTGATCAGCCTGTGTACGATTTACTCTTTCGCCCAAATATGGAAAGGAACAATACAAGTTACCTAAGTTTATTTCTGGTTAACCTCGTCGGTTGACAAAAATTAACATCTCTCCAAAACCTTCTCAGTTGTAGTGGGTTTCCGATCGACCGCATGCTGCAAGTCCTAGAACGCCTGTACTCAAATAATGCTGTACAAGCCACACTTTAAGGAAATATACGTCACCGCATGTAATTTTCAAAGACGTCCCCCTGGCGCTCAGCATATCAAACTGGTAAAAGATGAATCTTTCAGAAATCAGCGCAATCTTCTCGGTAAAACGGATAATTTCCATCTCTGTGAATTGGGCCTGAATACTGGTATTGAATACTTGAATCGAATTCGCAATCATCAGGGAGTGTCGTTGGTAGTCAAATGGGTACCTTACGAATTTCAATTGAAATGAATCAGTAACGCGATTCAACAAGAAATTCATACGCGTAGTAGCGATGGTACGGTACAATACATACAGAAAATTCGAAATCGGCGCGACGACCGATCGAAAAGCCGTCAAACAAAAGAAGGTTTTATGAATGCTCTCATGCCCCTATATACTTATCTAATTTGGGATATATCCATTTTCTACAAAGGCCCTTCAATTCTGAATTGTGGTCGATGTGGAGAAAACGATTCAGCGTCCATAAACTGCACTCCTCTCAGGGATATGCGTAATCGATTAACGAATAAATTTGCGAACAAACGTAATCTCCATAAGTAATCATTATTCGTGGGGTGAACGAATACTTTTCCACGTATTACGATAACGATTAACGAATAAACTGATTATATCCGTTTAATGAAGCTCATAAGTGAAATCTACGTAGTGAGTGATGGCGGTCATAAAAGCACAGTAATCCAAATGCTGTAATTATTTCACAGGGTATTTACTATGTTTGACCCACGTCTCCACCAAAATCTTTCCCTAGAACCCTTAAACAAGAGGGACAGAATAGATTGAAATTTATAACTATTTTCATATTTTTTGTCTCTAAAGAAAAAAAACGTTTGCAAATTCTTATCACAGGGGTTGGTTATTCGTCAGACCCAGCTCATGGGAAACTTATTTAAAAACATGGGGAAATGGGGAAAACGGGTGGGTGCGGCGGGGTCCCAGACCCATTCCAACATCGATTCAGTTGTCCTTGATTTGGGTGGAAAATGTATACCACCACACACGCCCAGGTACCAGAAATCTCAATAAACACATATTTAAAATGATTAATATATACCGCGAATGTTGACCACAATAATTTCTTCCAGTGGGGTGCCAATCGTGCCTGAGATCCATTCATTGGATTCAAGCTTCCAAGATTTAGGCCGGAAAATGATACACCCCACACGCCTAGGTTCCAGAAATCTCAAAAACCATATTCAAAATGGGTAATAATAAGATAGATACCCAATTGACCCATAACTTCTTCCATTGAGTGCCGATCGTTCTGGGACCCATTTCATTGATTCAGCGTTCCAAAATTTAGTGGAAAATGTACCCCACTCGCCTAGATCGCCCAAAATCTCGAAAATCAATTTTTCAAAAAACACATTTTGACCCCTACCCCACCCAAATTTGGTCCAATCGGGGCCTGAAAAGCTTGGAGGACCGTCCTAGGCCGGGAACAGACCCCAATTATTTGGCCAACGAGTGCAGGGGGCGATGCGGACATAGTATATAAAAAATATAACAGATCAATGGACAAACTATTTAGAATCGCCAAATGCATTCAATTACAATTATAATTGAAACACAAAAGTTATTAATTACAATATTGTACCTATTATTCGATTAAAAAGAACCTAGCGATTAAAAAGAAATCGCGAAGAATAATCGCCAAGCACGATTAAAATGTACTCAATCGATTACGTTCATTATTCCATTACTTTTACAACTACTTTCTCAATCGTGATTGTTTTCACCTAAGTATCGTTAATTGTTAACGCCCATCTCTCTACTCATCGCTCACTGGAGTTGGATACCTACAGGTCCAAGTGTTTTGAAAATGATGTTCTGTATTTTCAGGAAAGTCGTTTATCCAAGTTCATCTTATTCTTCTAATTAGGACAGAATCTCGAAGATAGGCTTTCCTTTACGAGCAAGGTCCTCCGAAAATAATAAACAGTTGTGGAATAATAAGCAGCGTATTGATATTCAAAATCGTGATGCATTTGCAGAGTACATAGATCATTCAAAAAAACCTTTGGTCACGACTCTGAATGGATATGACCATTATAGTTATGATCAAGTGGTATCAAGAGTTTCTTTCAATCAAATGATACCTGTCCATACATTCTATGGAGATCAAGACCTGAAATTTTATTAGAACGTAATCTTAGAATCATACGCTTTTTTTTAATTATTTTAAGAGCTAATTAATGTTATTTTCTTATGCCTGTCACGAAAACTGCAATATACCTCATTTACGATTGGCCATAACAATCGTAGGAATTATAGAGAACTTTCAAGAATACGTTTGAGTGATCTAAATGAATCCGCGTACGATCGAAAATTCCAACATCGGCGGGTAGGCGTATGTAACCAGCCCACCCAGAACTGTAGCGCTCCGCAAATCGAAGTGAACTAAATTATTCATCGAATCCATTGAATTTTTTTCTCGCTAGATGTGCAGTCAGGTGGTTTAGTCCTCGTAAAAACATCTTGATTCCAACCACGGAGGAAACATTCGAAGAAAAAAAACCTGAATTTTCTCATCGAAACGTACAAGTGGAAGTGCATTCGACGAACGGACGAGGAAAAGACGAACCTCAAACAAAACATAAACTCGAAAAGAGGCGTAATCTACGACTTGGAGACAACATAAATTGTTAATTACCGACGGGTTAGGCATTAATTAATTACGCAGAGGAAAGGCGGGAGAGGACGCTATTATTTCATGTACGGGAAATATCATCTGTCATCGGAGCTATTCAAGACTCGAGCCTTTCTATCTATCCAAGAATCAATTGTTACAACCAATTACGACTCCAACCTCATCC
>CM034007.1:12372968-12426339 GCA_019603395.1 Cyrtorhinus lividipennis
TGTGACTTTTGTACACTTATTTTATATTAATAAATGCTTTCAGATGGTGAGCAATATGATCCCCCATGATGATTTGCCAGGCCTGGCCGGCGAAACAATTGAATAAAAAGATGTGAATTAAAGATGAAAACTGCCGACTTGTTTCTTTAAAAAACAAAAAAAAAAAAATCTGCAATCTTACACACGCGGTTGGTTATTCCGCGAATGGGGGAGGAAAAAAGGGGGCTGCTCAAGCCATTTGTGGCGGGTCCCAGACCCATTCCAATCAATCAGGGTACAAATTTAGTGGAATTATGATACCCCACACGCCTAGGCACCAGAAATCCTGACACATTACAAAATGGGTGGATTACATACCCATTTTGACCCCCCATTTCACTTCTTCCGGTGGTTGCCAATCGTTACTGGGACACCACATCATGTCAGCGTCCAAAAGGGAGGGGGAAAAATAGTAACCAAAACAAGACAGAGGTAGCCGAAATCCCGAAAAAAATATTCAAATGGCCGTAACAAATTACCCAATTTGAACATGACTTCTCTTTAAACTTTCTGGGTGAGAAAATGGGAATTATAACCGCGGGATCACAATTTGAAAAAAAGATATTTTTCGTACTCACTTTCTACACTCTGAGAAGAGTGACGTGAGACTTAAATGAACAGAGCTGCAAACCCCCCCTCATGACCACTAACAGTCTAACGAGAGCAATATGTAGATTCGGAGGTTACATGGAATGTATAAGATATTCATCAACGTCTCCAGTTGGGGTGCCAATCGTTCTGGGACCCGTTCATTGAATTCAAGCGTCCAAAATTTAGTGGAAAATGACAATTTACTGCCTAGATCGCCCAAAACCTCGAAAATCCATTTTCAAAAAACACATTTTGACCCCTACCCCCCCCAAATTTGTCCGCCCCACCATCGGGCTGAAAAGTTTAGAGGACCATCTCGACCTTGGGAACAGACCCCTGACCCAAATTCAGATTTTTAGAAATTTTCTACTACCAAAAATGGCGCGGGGGGGGGAACATGGACGGCGTAAAAAGTACGGGTACGGAGTACAAAGTACGGCGTACGGCGACGGACATTGACCTTTTTTGATCAGCGACATCATGAAACGTACAGAAAAAAATTTGAGCCAAATCGGAGAGGTTGACCATTATCATGAAAACATAGGTTGATTATTCGAGGAATAACCAACCAAAAACCCTAACCACTATAAATGAAGAAATGGAAGGTCAACCAGCACAACTGAGACCTTGCTTTATAAGAGTTTGTTCTGTCTACAAGTAACCTAACAGCTTCCGCGGTCACTATAATTTTTAGCAAATTTTGCAAAAGCTTGTCCCAAATGAAGTAATTAACAGGAAAGTGTGCCCAGTAGGTACACATGGCAACGCCCGTGTTTCTACGTGCTCAAACTCGATTCTTGAAAATTGCATAAAGACGCCCGGCCATCAAAAAGAAAACGTTGTACAAACACAATCCGGGCGTGTGGGAACCCTTGAGACTAGTCCTTGCGTGACCCGAAATGGTCAAGGAGTTCGCGTGTTACTTCGTAACACTTCTCTAACTCTTGAAGAGATTTAGATTTTTTAATCTAGAATTCTATCTGAGTATCGTCAATAAAATGTCTAATTGAAAGTTGAAAGGGCGATTGAATGACGTGAACACAATGAGTAGGTTATAGCCATTATGAATATATATTTTTTCTGATTTCCTATAATTTGTCATCATTGTTTTTGGGTATCTCCATGGAGCTGATTATTTGAAGAACAAACTAATCATTCCACACATAACATTATCAACCTAAGGGAGGGCTGAATGGTCGTCCTGTTTGAGTCGAATATCCCTACTTCATTAGTTATTGTTTACCCAGTCATATCACCTTTCGTTATTGATGGTGTGCCACTGATGAACTGATAGTATTTTGTTCACTGTGCGCGAAGATGATCAGCCATTTGTAGAGGTTGAAATATTCATACGACGTTTATATAATTGGAGTACATACGAATGTGAGAAGAAGTATTTAGTTACCTATATTATTTGGCTCAAACACAATTCGACGAGATTATTAATTCCAACGAGTCATTTTGGTATGCTATTCTACTAATAGTGTGGACCTATTTTTTCAGGCCTGAGGAAGATTCGCCTTTTGAGTTCCAAGGTGACTAGATCCAGAAACAGAAATGCCCGTTCACCGCCATTTCGGATGTTTTGGTTGGTTATTCCTTGAATAATCAAACCTATGTTTATTGCAAATCGGTCAACCTCTCCGATTCGGCTCAAAAAATTTTTTCTGGACGTTTCATGATGTCTAGATCAAAAAAGGTCAATGGCCGTCCGCCGTCCACGCAGTTGTTGTAGTAGAAAATTTTCTAAAAATCTGAAATTTGGGAGGGGTAGGTTCCCGGCCTAGCGACGGTCCTCCAAGCTTTTCGCCCGATGGACCAAATTTGGCGGGGGTGGTAGGGGTCAAAATGTGTTTTTTGAAAAATGGATTTTCGAGATTTGGGCGATCTAGGCGAGGGGGTTTATCATTTTCCCACTAAATTTTCGACGCTGAATCAATGAAAGCGGTCCCAGAACGATCGGCACCCACAGGAAGGAAAGTTAGGATCAAAATTGGGTATGTATTACCCATTTTGAAGTGTTTTTTAGATTCTGGAAACCCTAGGCGTGGGGGGAGGTACCATTCCGCTAATCATGGACACGGAATCGAATTGGAATGGGTCTGGGACCCGCCGCACCCACCGATCCCCATTTCCCCCTGTTGAAGAATGGGTCCACTTGTGCCTGGCGACGAATAACAACCCCTGTTGTAAGAATTTGCAGCGTTTTTTTTTAGATTTTTGTTCAGTGATTATTTTTTAACCTCAAAACTTATCCAATATTTTCCACTAAAAAATGTTAACAATTTTCAGGTGAATGTCAATTTCCAAAAATCAGATTGGACCGATTGTGGACCGATTGCTATCAATAGATGCGTCGGCTTGGTGAAAATTCCGCTATCAATTCAAAGTGCGATCCCGGGAACAATGTGGCGAGTACTCGTATATTCCCCGATCATTCCCTGAGCACCGAAAACACGTCGTGAACTTTTCTCCACATATTATATTTTCCGGGGATTTTTCACATCCCGTGATGGTGATATCGCATGAACACATGATGGTGGTACTTGAGATTTTTCCTGATGACAGCTTATAGGTCGGTCATCGACGTTCAATCGCTCTATATGTGACAAACTCAGCGACGCAGCTCAGCATCGAGTACCACTCGGTAATGTATCTGGCGTCAATCGATTAGCTATCAGACCTTCCCGTTCGCTCTAGCTCTTCCGTCGATTTCGCTAATCACCTTGGTATGAAGCTGCGTACACTGTCATGAAGTTTGCCATTGTGTGATAAGCTGTTGCCTTGATTATCGATGAGGGTGGAAACATTTTCATCATCTAAAACTCCCGTTCAGCTCTCAAATTGATGTTTATTTGTCTTCCGTGGCCATCGGATCAATTTTATTGACGTTTGATAATCATACGAATTTCACCGGAGAGGCGAAAAGTGGGTAATGCATCAATCTACAAGGTTACCCGCACCTAATCATGTGGTTATTAACATATTTATAGGCGCATCGGTTGGCCTCAACTATTAGAAATTCGAGAAAATTGACAACCAATATTGAGGAAATTACCTATGGAAATCATACAATGTATAATAGTTGGTGGTTATAGGATTAAGTGGTGTTATCGTCGCGTTTTTTTTAATAAATGATCAGATTACGTCAATATCATTAATGTTGTCTCTAGTCCGTCTTCTGTTAGGCGGTTTTTCACGTCCCAATTCGAGCGAGCGAACATGGTGTGGATCGACTTAGGTACTGAGGGTTATGTATTAGGTGAGTGAAATCTGCAGATATTACTTATTTGTTAGGTTCGTCAATGAGTACGGTGCGAATAGTCTATACTCCCTCCTGCCTATAAGTATATAGCGACCAGTTATATATTTAAACGCCCTACAGAGCCCGCGACAACATTTTGGTTTCACGTACCTCAAGTGAAGGAGCCTTTCCGCCACAAGTAATGACTATGAATCTTATCCAAAACGCGCGTGAACTCCTGAAGTTACAGTATGTTAGCAAGCAAGCAATTGAATGGGTTCCCTACCGTTATGAACTTCAATAAATAGCTTTTCCAGCAGTCATGAATCGTTCATTACTCACCAAGATAATATCCTTGGTGAAGCAGAGAACCCGTACCCTGCCCATCAAACGAACATTAGACCCGACGCTCGCAACCTCTCTCAAACTTGAGCCCATTGGTTTATGACAACTACCATCTTTCTGTGTAATGGATCTTCAACTTTCCTAACGACCAAGAACTGCTTCGGGGCTATTCCCATTGTACCTACTCGTATAATTCTCATAACCCCTGCCTGGTTTCTTCGCTCAAACTCTGCCGCCCTTTTGGCCTAGGTTAGGAATGTTAGAATTTACTTCCGGGTCCCCATTGGAGATGTTAGCCCGATGAAGGGATTCTGAATATCTCTGAAGTATCACTTCATTAATTTTCCTCTCATCCTATCGAGCACTGTTTACCTACAGTATCTCGATGCTAACCTGAAATAGATTAATGTTTAATAATGACCATGATCAAAATGTTGTGTTCACCACTGTTGGTGGGATACTACCACCGACTGACTATCAATTCATCTCACAAAGAAGCGGTTCTTTGATACCAAGGGAAAAAATAGTTTGTTTAATGATCTCAAATTTGGTTCCACTCGCATCTCATGATGAATGTGCGGACTTCCTGGGTTCAGAACCAGCGGCAGAGATTTGCGGTCAGAAAAGGGGAAGAGATGGGTTAGAATGCAATCCACGGAAAGTGGTAAATGTAAATGTGTTACGTGTAAGGGAGGAAGAAAGGCTCTTAATGAAGATGCCTTCGGGATTTGCATAGTGGGACAGAGCCTTAACGACGCCTCGTTACCTTCTACCACGCGGAATCACGCCAGTTCTTCTCCCCTGTCTCGATGTTTTTTACATTTTTCATCAACTTGTCGGCTGATCATGGATGAAATCCAACTTGTTTCCTTCCTCACGAAATTTTCAAGAAGAGTATCGTTGGAGGGACCCAAATCTAGTCCGAAAAGTAGGTTTTTAGGGTGACGTTCTGTGTCTTCTTTTATGTGTGCAACGTTTCTCTCAATCGTTCTGGGGAATCTACATGAATTTATGTTTAATGGTCTTTTAGAACTCATCACAGTATTCACTCATTTACGTTCGCCCCCCTCCCTCCATTATCTTATAAAGATTTTCCTCAGGAGAAAAAAAAAGTATAGTACCTACCACCTTTATTAATCTTTCCTGAGCGTGATCATTCCTACTTGACAAGCAAGCAATATATTGTTGCGAGCTCGCACCTGCGCCGGTCAAATGGGCTGCTGGCGTCGCAGTCAACGACTGTGGAGGATTTAAGGTCTTGAACATCGGGAACCTCCTTGTTCGCCTCCAGAAACATGTCAAGTTCTGAGAACCAGGGAACGTTCTGGAAGGTACTGGACCCAGAGCAGCAGGTATAAACAGACCCACGAGCACCGCCCAGGCAGTTCAATTTGGAGTCCGGATCTAGACGCTAGGGTTTTAAATTTGATGCTGTGCCAGCGTTATAAATAGAGGCGACAACCGCCTTATACAACCGTGTTGTGTATTGTGATTTTGTCATTGTGTAAGTGCGTGATGTGAAAAGTGTATGTACTCAAGTGAACGATTGTTAATAAATTATTTACTAAGAACATAAATCATTACAATATTAGTTTTCATGTCTGCAAGATATACCAGTTTTTTTAGTAAGTTCAGACAAACCGTTTGGTTCAGCATGATATTGGTTTGTAACACTTACCCGAGTATGCGAGCGTCTTCGTAATGGGTCCCATCATCTTCCCGACTTTGGGAGCCAGAGCCTGTTGAAATGGAGTACGGACAAGTATTTAATTTAAAACTCCCACGGTTTTCCTCTTTCTCTGATGTCAAATGATCTACTAATCTGACAACATTTTTAAATAGTTTTTGCTGACTACAAGGATCGCACAAATTATGGTACTCAAATTATTAATGACCGTAAAGCCGCGTACACACTTGAAACAAACTCCCGTTCCGATCCCTGTTCCGTTCCTCCGTTCCGAACATTTCAACGAACTTTTCGTCGTAACATCACAGCGCTCCAAACGTCGTTCCGCTCCGAATCGGGGACTGGAGGGCGTATCGGAGAATCAAACCGCTCCTCATTCAGTTCATGGCTCGAAGTAAAATGTATAGGTACAGGTATAGACCCCGAGCGGGAGAACGTCGGGGCCCCACCCGTGAACGACCACCCCGTCCACACTAGGTTCAGTCCCGTTCGAACATTCATTTTGATGCGGAGGGAAAAACCGCCAACAGACCGATGAGCTCCGTCCGCTTCCTCCTGAATCGTCTTTCCTTTGATGTTTTCCGCCCCGTACCTGAATCGAGAACGGAACGGGGATCGGAACGGGAGTTTTAAGTCTGAGTCATACTCATCGTAAGGACTACGCAGGTAACGTGTTGGGAGAAGAGCCAACTCAGAATCGACCATTCAGTGGGCGGAGCCACGCGTACGGTTTCCTCTCCATTCGAGATCAAAAAAGATTTATTTTCGAACGCAGAAACGTGCGTACAAAGGATGACACATCGAAGACGAAGAAGAGGGTGACTTTAGGGAGGAGAAGAAGCCCAGAGAAGAGTGATAGAGAGCATTTTTAATCAAAAGATTTTCGGTCCAATCATGTCGTCATGAATAAAAACTGTTTTCTCCCATATTTACGTCGTTACTCGTGTTTTCAGTAATCGTATTATGTGATTTGCATATTGTGATAAAATAGTATGTAGAAGTTTTGCCGGATGATATCCGGCGTAGCGATTGCGGCACCCAACTCACAGGAGCTGGACCACAGAAGACAAAAGTGGGCGAAAAGCCACTCTCGATGAAAGTATTAGTTTACAATAGAAAAGTTACACTGTGTTTATATTAGGAAACACGAATATTATTCGACATCTGTACATCTAGGAGAAGCTGAGAGAAATGAAGCAGCAGTGTAATCGCCAGAGCATTGATGAGGCACAAGAAATTCCTTCGTCATGTGGAGAGACTTCGTCTAACCGTTCGTTATTAAAACATTAAATTATAAAACTTGTGTGGACTTGCATGTAGGTACCTAAGTTAACTAACTGCGCTTGCAACGTGAAGAATAGAGTGAAGACATTTTTGTACCATAAATAATTTTTCTTCATCATTAAATATTCAAAATCATATTTTTTTCAATAAAAACAATTTGTTCATTAGATAATTTTTCCTACAAATAATTTGTAAATAAATATTTTTTTTATCGGAAATTAATGATGTCAAGTACTACTTAGTAAATATTTTATGCATCTAGCCCTGAGTTGTTTTACTCCTACGCCAGAATCAAATGGATACTGCTTCCACCGGCAAAAGCACAACATAATTTTTTCCAGTAATTTGAGCTTTAGTAAGTGGATGTGCACCTCATTGTAATTCATTCAACAGGGAGTTTGGAGCGATTGGTAATAAGACTGAAAACAAAGTTACTAACATTGTGACCGTGTAGAAGTGTTTCTCCAAAACAAGTTTTTTCTACATAGTACACAGCATCAATCAGAATTACAACTTCGAAAATTGATGGAGGTGCATGAATCTTGATAACATGCCCCCAAGACTTGGACATTGGTTGGTACCCACTTGACTTCGTTTGCGCCGAAAAACCATAACGAATGAATTTTATGAAAAAAACACCACCTAATAACAAAGTATCGCACAATTCATTTTTCATATTCACGTCAACACCTCAGACACAGAAAATATAATTAAGGCCCAACCCGAAGCGAAAAGCTGAGCTCACAGACCGCACGCATTAGATATAACGGTCACCATGATTTTCGGGGCCAACGCGCGCAAATCTCCTCGCACGCAACGCAACATTACGGATGAGTATGAACGCGGCTTTACAAGTGTGTACGCGGCTTTAGAAGGCGCAACAGAATTTGAATTCAATGATTTTTCAATTACAAACATTTTTATCACTAAGGAGAATCAAGATTGAAAAGTGTAATAAATACAATCCTCATTTACAGATTTTTTTGTCTCTTTTTCAGGTTGCAGACGGTGTCAGGCTTTACGTAATGTTGAAAGGTAAGCTTCCTTTTACGTAATGCGATAATAAATAACCTGAGACATGATGATACTCTATCGATAACATTGTACGTGGATAGAGATTTCCTGAAGTTTCGGAGAACGTATAAAGAGAAACAATGAAAAATTCCTAGAAATAATAATTTTTCAATTTCGCATTAGGTGTTTCATTAACGGAATGTCTCCATCCGACGATTGATTGGAGGCAAAATGCAGACCCCCTATTGAATTTCATGGCTCTCGTGTGATTCATTCCTACTGTAACTGTTTGAAGGCAAGGCTAAACGTTCGATAAATCAAACGGATTACGTCCCATTGCACTTACCTGGTCATTCTGAAGTTAAAACCACACCATCACATTCAAAAGGACTAAATCCTACCGTTTTTGCCAGTACGCTTCCCGAATGAGGGTAGAAGCTAAGAAGGGAAAACCGGGTTCCGTACAATGGCCACAACCGATAGAAACTTACGCCATTATACAACATTTGTGACCTTTGTGACTCCGGATGAAGAGCGGAGAGCCGAGTAATAGCCAACCATTTGGTCGGAGGGGGTAGGGGTACGAGGAAGAGGGGGATATTGATTTACGAAGTTGATTGTGCCAGGCCCCGAGGAACTTATAGCGGACCAGTAATGATTAAATTCACTAATACCAGGGGTCCTGGGATAAGTTGTTTCGCACATCCATTATTTGGAACTCTTAGATCTCGGGTTCTCTTCCACCCTTCTCTGCTGCGTTGGTGGGACGATCGATCTCGCTATGTCGAAGCAATGATGCCAATTAACAAGTCGCGAATCTTTACGTCAATCTCGATAATTTTGATGAAAACCCGTGGCATTCTTCACTGGGAGTATGGGAAAAATCCATGTGATTTCATTCATCGAAGTGAATGAAATAATCTCATTCATTACATCAGAGTACATCCTTTCGTGTAAATAAGACGGTAACTTTGTGGAGTACAAGTATATTCAGACAAAATCACTATTGATAACCTAAGAGTGTTAAAATCACTCTAGATTTTGTTCGTGTAGGAATAAGCATTTTGCGGGTCTCCAGAGCGAGTACCTTTGAGTAGGGGAAAATGCTACTAGAAATATAATGCGATTATTCTGACAAAAATGTAAATCCACAATGGCGATTATTGTTGGTATTTGGTTATTACTTGTTACACACATATTAGCGGTTTCAGGGACAGACGAAGACGTTCTTAGTCCATCCGATTGCTGCTCAGGCAGGGGTAAAGAGCTGGCGGATCGCTCCAGTCTCTTCCCTATCCGTGACTCGGGCGTGATTCAGCGCCGGCCCCTAGAGTGCGCTAAATTTGATGTGTGCCGAGGGAATGTTTTTTCATCATGAGAAAGGGCATTGGTGCCTCGATTTTAGAGCCTCCCCTGTTGTACGAAAATATTATTTGTGTCTAACGGCCACGATATATCGACCCCACTTCTCAACATTATTATTACTCTCTTGATGTCCCTAAAAGCCGACGCTATACTTGAAACCAATAACCTCTACAGCCTGAGAATCAAAACAAAATTATTTATAGATAGCTAGTTTCTAAATGTTGATCCCTTTATGTTGTGTCCTTCCATCTGGGCCAATGTTGTACCCGCAACGCATGCTAATTAGTTCAAAATTATATGCTACCTACGAACCTTTACTTTTGGTTGGTTATTCCTTGAATAATCAACCTATGTTTTCATGAAATGGTCAACCTCTCCGATTTGGCTCAAATTTTTTTCTGAGACGTTTCATGATGTCCTGATCAAAAAAGGTCAATGTTCCGTCCGCCTACGCCGTAATCGCCGCGCCGTCGCCGTCCACGCCGTTTTTGGTAGTAGAAAATTTTCTAAAAATCTGAAATTTGGGTCAGGGGTCTGTTCCCGAGCTAGGGTCCTCCAACTTTCAGCCGATCGGACCAAATTTGGGGGGGTAGGGGTTTTTTGAAAATGGTTTTCGAGATTTTGGGTGATTTAGGCGAGTGGGGTTCATTTTCCACTAAATTTTGGACGCTGATCCAATAAAATGGTCCCAGAAACATCGCACCCACTGAAGAAGTTATGGGTCAAATTGGGTATATTACCCATTTTGAATATGTGTTTTGGAGATTTCTGGACTAGGCGTTGTGGGGTTCATTTTCCCTAAATTTGGAGCTGAATCCAATAATGGGTCAGAACATTGGCACCCAGGAAGAAGTTATGGGTCAAATGGGTATTATCCTACCCATTTTATGTTTTGAGGTTTCTGGTACCTGGCGTGTGGGGTATCATATTCCCTAAATTTGGACCTGAATCGGTTGGAATGGGTCTGGGACCCGCCACACCCACTGTTCCCCATTTCCCCAGTTTGAAGAAAGTAGTCTACTTGCCGCCTGGTCTGACGATACCAACCCCTGTGTAAGATTTGCACAGCGTTTTTGTATCTTCTCCATCCGATGTGAATCCGGCTAATGGATAGAAAAGGATCCACCGAAGCGGGCCTTTCATTCAACTACTGCAACTGAGAACAATCATTTCCAAATTATTGATGATTAGTGTCTACTCAGCATCCATTCTCACGTGAGAAGCTGGTTTTAGAATCGCATATTCTCTATTACTTCCTTCTTCATAAACTTTCCACCAACATCGCCAGCTACTTACTTGGTCGCTGCGCTTGTGTAGGGAAGATACTGGGGTGGAAGAATAATATCCTAATCAAGGCATTGATTTACCCCCAAACTGGTAGAAAGTTCCGAGGAAGGAGAAGCTATCCATTAAAACCCTCTGGAACGAATAAGATAATTTTCGTGAGTTAATTGTTTCAATGATTATGGTGATTGGCCGACCACTTTTCCATCAACAAGACGGCAGATTTGAAAAAGTTGTACCCGAGATGTTTAACCATAGCAGAGCGGGCTTGGAAACAACGAGGGAACGATTTCTATCGACTCGTTTCGTAATAATAACAATTCGACAAATCATTAATTTGAAAAAAATGATAATAATCTGACCACGTACAATCTCCAAAACAACGTAATAAACGATAACGGAATCAGAAAAAACGAAAAACCTCCCAACTTGAACCAGGAAAATGGGAAACGAATAACTAATAAGCTTTGAATGGGGGTTGGGGAGCACGGCCAACTCCGAAGGGTTGGGCGGAAAATGAATTAAGTTTCAGAAAAAGTTAGCTATAAGATGAAGGGTAGTGTCATCCATCATTTTGGGTAGTACGAGGACTAAAACATTGCCAACATATCCTTTACGTTCTACTTCCACTTTATCTTCTAAAAGAACAGAAAGAATGTAGAATACAACTACCTAGAGCAGGGATGGCCAACCCGCGGCCCGACCTTAAATATTTGGTGCGGCCCGCGACGACCGATCCACTTTTATAAAATATATTCACATTGTTATTAAATGATCAAAGTTGTGAAAACTAAGGTAATTAAAATATGTACTTACTTTGCAAAAATTAACCTTTTATTATGAGGTTTATGGGCCATAAAAATATTACAACTAGAAAAAGGTGAAATAAGATCATATAGAAAGGGTGTTTCTACGACCAACAAAACGCGCCCGAATAAGCCTCAAGCATTTCAGTAAGAAACTATTGATTATTGAAAACGCAATGGAACAAATAATGCTGCAACTTCCCATGTTGAGCGAATTTAAGAAATCAAAATGTATCAGTACATCAAATATTCATAAGAAAAGAAAATTGCAGGTGCTTTTGAAAGCCGATCGGTAATTTAGAGTTGGAAAATATAAGAAAATTTTTGAATATATTCATCTCCATTTCATGTTGAAATAGAGTCGGCCCAGAATATCTTCAAATGGAACTCGTGGACTTACCGTGCAATATTGATTATAAACACATTTGTTGAGACATCAGCATAAAAATTGATTTTTACAACACTTACGCCCAAAAGAGAAATTTCAAATTTGAGAATATGGCACAAAAAATTGTTAGCGCCTTTTGGTTCTACTTACACATGCGAATCGTTCTTTTCGAAAATGAAATTAACCAAAAATAAAACACGCTCAAGCTTAACGGACGCGAACCTGGAACACCAATTACGAATTGCAAATACCCCAATGAGATCGATTGCAAAAGCTAGTGAAAAAAATGGAGAAACAAATATCGCACTAATAAAATATATTTTTCAACTGATTTCATTGGTTCTTTTTTTCATTTTGTTTATTATTTACTTAGATTTACGTATATATTTTTTACAATGTTCGTAAAGTATCATTATTATTATCATTATCCTTGTAAAACAGTAGTAAACGCTCAATAAAAACTCATTAATGTTTTAATATTCACTCAAAAAAAATCCCTATACTCTATAGTCTAATTAAAGTCTAATAGTGTATCTAAATCTTATATAGGGATGTGGCCCGAGGAGTTGTGATGCATTTCCAAAGTGGCCCTCAAGATCGTTTGGGTTGGCCACCCCTGACCTAGAGTTTTGTTCTCTTAAGAAATAAGAGCCTAATGACGTTTTCCAAATTTCGTATAAGAAAAAAAAGAATAACGCGCTAAGAGATGGAAGATGAAAGACGACAAAAAAGAAATATCGTAGGTTTTTTTTCTGAAACATTACATTTTTGCTCAAATTTCCCTTCTCGTGTCAAGAGGCGACTTGCGATCCAAAAAGTTCTCTCTCCGGTCTGATTCCTTTATTTGCTTCTCTCTGCAGTGAATACAGCACAATTAAAGTGTGAATAGGATTTCGCGGCTTCTAAATGTCATATTTTATTTTAAAAATAATAAATTCCAACGGCAACAAGGGCCATACCGTTTTCCACTTTTCATGTTGAAGAACCACATACTAATCATCATTTAATGTAATGTAAACGCAATTTTCTTCACCTTTTGATAGTAAAGACACTGGTCTGATGCTACGTTGTGATAACATCAAACGATTTAAAAAGAGAAAGGCAGAGTTTAAGGTGGACTTAGATTAAAGTAACTTCCTACGGTTGGCCAACTTCGTTCCGATAGGTATTCCTTGAAACTTTTTCAATTAAATTAGCCATGATGAAAATTCAGCGTTGTAGTTCCTGCTAAAGTATTCTCTCAATAATATCTAAATAAAATGGTATTACAAGTTTTGCAAGGTTGTACGGAGTAGCATGTTACGATATAATATGAGTTGTACAGGTGGTCCACCCTTTTGTATCATATCGCTTCAATTCCCACACAATCTTTTTCTCCTCTCGATTCGGACACTTTACTTACTTGAATCACTGTGTCATCCGCAACGGAACGATTCATCCCAACACACAAACACACACTTTGGAACACTTATCCTAAGTTGAAAGAGAATGAGAATCAATCTTCACTATCGGCCCACAGGTTTCTCGCTAAATTATTCAGTTTATGCAGACCGAAATCGCGCAGCTTTGGGGTTTACCGTTTACACAGCACTATATTTGTCTTGTTTTAGGTAATGTGTACCCGTTTCATGTAGCACCTACTTCACCTTAGTGAAATGGTTTGACTACAAAAACCTTCTTCAGCGAATTTTGGATGGGTGTAATTACCAGTTACAAATTCTTATTTATTAAAATTGTACTTCGATTTCAAGATAAAACCCACTTTAAAGGGTTAATTTTGGAGCGCGAGAATCGTTGATTGGAGGGCCCCGTGTTGGTGGGGGGAGGGGGGTGTTTGCTTGGCTTCACGCTGCCTTGGGAAACGTGAAGCAATGCACGGTAATGTCTATACGGAGCTGCTTCTCTCAGCGTTTCTCATTCGAACCTTTAGGCACGAAACTGCAATCAACTTGACTTATCGGAACCCCCCCCCCTCCCTCTACCTACCTTCGCTCCTTCACAGCCCAACGCCCTTCACCGAAATTACTTCGACGCTGCCCACCCAGTAGAGACCACACACTTCTACCTTCTTCCTCTTCTTTGCATTTAGTATTCTGATGAAAAATGAATCAGCTACCGTTTCCGTATGGTTATAATGCCCTTTCTCTCGGAACGTGATCTTCTCTTGGTTTTCTCCGGAGCACGTCGACCGTTTTAGGTTAGCATCTCGTCAGCTTTACGTCCCTCATAAAGGCCATGGATAATTCATTCACGACCTCTCCTCGTTCGGATGTTTCACGATTTAATGCTTGATAATGAAATCCGCCAGCGGTCGTAACGGTGGAGGGTTTTAGGGGCCCACGCTACCAGCAATCTTCGTGAAAGTTACTTAGATCGCACTTTGTCAATTTCGAGCGTAATTTGATTATCCAAGTAGATATTGAGCTTTTCTCAGCATTATTGTGACAAGTGCAGTTTAGCGCTCTTGTAAGGCATTGACGTAATCATGCCTGAGAATGTAAATGGAATGGGCGCAGTTAGTGATGCAAATTCAGGCTACATTAATCTTGGCAAGGTAGTAACCACCAAAGAAGTCGCTTATTTTGCTATCCCTATAATTCATCAATAAATTGAGACACCTTTCCGGGAGCATTTCATTGAATTCAACCCCTATGGACGTCGCAGAGAGGCAAGCCATGTCCTTAGGTGAATGGAGAAGAAATATCATAACTCTCTCGACAGAAGGGATTGTGTGGCTTTACCCGCTTGGGGTCTGTTGTGCAGGTAAGAAAGGGCCGAAACCGACGGTCACAGTTTCGTCGACAATGTTAAAGAGAGGCTCCTCGCTAAATCGTTTCATCATTGCCATAGGTATCTGAAGCTAGGAAACAGCCAAGGCTACAAGTTTTCCATATATAGCTGGCTATTTTTATAACTTAGCTTTGACCGCTCGGATCGATCTCTAAAGAGTTATTATACGCTTATCTAAATGTTTTGTAAACAACGGGGTTAAATACCAAAGGAGGTCGGGACAAGAGTTAGAATAAATAAGCTGTTGACATAAATTTTTCCCCCGTCATACATCCTCGAAAAAGCACTGTTTACTACTAAAACAAAAAATATATATCAGCCTCCCACGAGATAAACGAACGTCATTGTGAGATAACGCATTACTTTTTCACCAGTCCTATACTTTTGAGGCGCGTTATCTGATACGCGGATTCCCACCTTCGTCCGCTCTTCATTGAGTAACACAGTGCTCTCATTCTACCCTCAGGTCGTTGGTATTCGAGCTATGTGAGTAGATACTTTCCAGAATACACGAATAATTTGAAGAACACTCTCCTTTGTGATTTGAATTTCCTCATCTTTTACCATACCAATTCTTTTCATCTGGTTTTATATCGACTCGAAAATCATTCTCCCTCGATGATAAAATATGATATCCCGCTATTAAGCCCCTGCTTAATGGATGATTCCTGTGTCAAGGATGCATTACTCGATGAACTACCTCTTCCTTTACGGGAATTCACGAAGATTTCTTAATGAACAGCACCCAAGGTTCCCAAACCCTCTTCCATATTATCCCGTCACTCCTTAAAATCCGATGAATTAATAACCACCTTGTGTCATGAATACTGATTTCAATGGACCACTTCCTTTACTCTATACCCGCCACCTTTACGTGGGCCCACGAGATACCTAGAGAGTGGTTATTGAATGGGGGAACCAGTTACCAAGAAGGATTGATCCGATCCAGCTCTTTTTTTTTTTTTTTAATATACTGTAACGATTTATGTTCTTAGTAAATAATTTATTGACAACCGTTCATTTGAATACATACACTGTTCACATTCGCGCACTTACACAATGACAGAATCACAATACACGGTTGTAGCGGTTGTCGCACTATTTATAACCCAAAGCGTCTATATCCGGACTCCGAATTGAACTGAACTCCACGGCGTTTCTGGGCCCGTTTTATACCTGCTGCCTGGGCGAGAACGTTCTGGAACCTTTCCTGGTTCTGGAAGGTTCCAGCCAATTTGATACGACGCACAATTCCTCGAAATGACTCCCTTAGCCCTCCACAGGTCATTGATCTTGCGACGCCGGCAGCCCATTTGATGGGCGCAGGTGCCAGCTCGCAACAATACTTTTTTCCATGCATGTCGCATACATAGTAGATTCAACGTCAATCATTAGTTTAATTAATAAGCATATAGCTCCAATGAAATAAGTGTTAACGCCGTCCCCACTGGTTTTTGTAGTAGGAAGTTTGTATGAACCTAAAATTTTAGTCAGTGACAACCTGGTAAATATTTGTTGGTTCTCAGAAGATTTCATCAGCCAAATCTCTAGCAACGGATGTAAATGGTTTCCAAGATTTATTATTTTTTTCAATACATACCATTAAATTTTGAACGCGCTTTCCAACACGAACGAGGTCCGCATATCATATATTCCTTTGGTAACAGTCAAACAAACAAAACCTCTTCAACGCTTGCTGGAACGAAGAAGAAAACGAATTTGTTGAATTTTACTAGTGACTGGACAAATGGTTTCGTTTCATATTAGCAATAGGAAGAAAAATTATTCTACGGCGGTTATTTATTCTGGGATGGATCTAGAACTTCTGAGGTACCGTCACCTCACACGCTCCTTTGTTTATCATAGATCAAAATCCCACTTCACACATATTTCTCTCACAATCCTCCCATGTGTGCGGCAGTGCATGTGAAACTCATCTCAAATGGTTTAGTATTATATTATTTAGTATATCATTCAAATTATGATGAAAAAAAAAATCCTCACATGCCAGGTTTTGGGTGCTTACGAATATTTGCTATAACTCTCTCAAAGTCTTGTAGTGAATCACAAAAGACGAACAATTTCACGCCGTCTAACAAACGTCTAGGCGCATAGGTTTATAATCGCTCCACAGCATGTTGACTATTTCACGCTAGGCTGTTTACGGGCTTCCATCAAGCACGTTCAGGAGAGTTTCTGAGCCTTTTTCATCAGCGACTCATTGAACTCAAACCGCGCTCAACGCGAACGTGAAGGCGGATATCATACATAAATCTCGGAGCTGACACGTGATAAGATTACATTGTGGAGAAGACGGAAGCTTATTTTCGCATAGCGCTCCCTTCAAGCCCCCTCGTTCCATCGATCTATGTTACACAGCACTAACCTTGTTAACCCCAATTAATGACATGAATTGAAAGCACGTGGTTCCCGCAGTAGGAGCTCACCAAACTTCCTATCAGATGCATCCAAGATCACAATCGGTTCTACGTGCTACGATCGAGAGAAGATCAAATTATTATACTAAATCAATTGTGAGGAGGACCTGGCAGATTGCCGTTAATTCTTAAACATCCTAGGAAACGCAATTACCTAATCCACGATTAAATGAATCAACCAATTGGGAGTAATGTGCCATTGTTGAACCAGAACTCGTGTAGCATTTTCATGCTCAGGTTTCTTGTCAAAGGTGATATGGCTAGTTTCTGTTATCAGGCCCAGTACTATTACATGGAATTCACTTATAACAAAGACTAGGAAGTTGGGCTGAGAGTCCGCTCTCATAAACCAAGGAAATTCAACTCTAGGTCTAGATGCGTCAGATGAATGAAGAAGTAGTGAGCTGCTGAATGCCTCCTGAACTACTGGCACAGTAGAACCGTGGGGCGCGTCACAAAAAAAAAATGTTCTGAATCTTCAATCATGTCTACTCATAAAATCAAACCAGCAAATGAGAAATATTAATTTTTTCTGTGAATGAGCATCACTTCTCAGTACAGTTATTTACTTCTTCGCTATCCATTAGGTCATTCTGTTTGAGGCGTAAATTTTCAATCACCATCATCCTTTGACTCTTTCCTTATAGTATGTATTCACCGAATTAATCTATTCTGACAGTAAGAAAGGATATATTGTTACTTTCAATGAAATGAAAAATTACCCAATCTGTCGAGAGTGTATTTCCCCAACTGCAGGTAAATGAAACGCTTCACTTACCGGTGTTGAAGTACCTGCTATAATTGTGTGTGTATACATAAACATCATTCAACGGTAAAACGATGAAAATTGTAGTTATAGCAACTGCTTGTTAACTATTTTCACCGAACCAGTGGAGGAAAATACTCAATGCCGGCTGAATCATGTGACGTAGACAAGAGACAGGTGGGGATGAACCCTCGGCAATATTTAAATAATGTGAGTAGGGAAAGAAGGAACTTGAATTAAATTGAAAAGAACAAAATTTATTTCTGTTTAAAGGAAAAAAAAAGAAAGAAACGAAAGCCGATACTTCTCAGGGTATTCTTGTCACAGGTATAACCAGTAGACGAAATTGCAAAAAGAAAATTAAGAAAAAGGAAATTAAGCGTTACTTGACTATCTAGAATCTTTGTCTTTATCTGCTAGCTAGCACAGATACGTACATACAGCTACGAATATTTTACGTTTCCGACGCCGTGGAAATTTAGAGTAGAGTTTTAGTCCTACTGGTTGTTGGGTGGAACAGACGGAAACGATATGGAACGGGATAGGGAACGAGACGGAACGGGATATTTTTCCAGTTGTCTTGCACGATGTCCTGGACAAAAAGGGCAACAGGCGACGATTGACGATAGCGGTAGAGTGGTAATCCAAAACTGCGGGACGGATGGCGATAGACGATAGACGAGGCATTATCGAGTCGTCCTTGCCACGATTTTTTGGCGACGATTGACGATTGACGTGCTGTACCCAGAAACTGCGAGAATCAATTAAAAGAAAATTAGGGATCCGCTTGATGAAAGAGGAATGGGAGAGCTCCACAGAGGTTATCTTTGAAGAAGTTGCGAACTCACTGGTAAGGGACGATCCTTTTCCAAAAATGGAATCCAAAGCGGCGGTGCCACCACAACGGCAATGAAGCTGAACGGAATCCAAATTCAACAAAAAAATTAAGAGCAACCAGCAGGCAAAAGCGGAGACAAAAGAATATCGGAACAGCCACCTGAGGAAGATGATAGGATCCGAGAAGACGCCAGTTTAGGAAAACTTCGCTCAGGTGGCAGCACGGACAGATCGAGGGTGGCAATCGATGAAATACAGAAGGCAGCGAAACCGCGCTCAGTTTGAATTGGGAGGGAAGGCGAGAATTCAAATTTTTCATGGCACAATCAATATATATTTGATTACAAAAGTACTGAAGTCAATAACCATAACTATTGCTCCTCACGCCCCTACATAATGACCTACTAAGGGAAGAACTCTACTCGGTTTCAATTAATCAATTTCAAAGCAGTTGACGACTACCGTCTGCGACCTCTCAAAGTGTCGACTTCTTTCCAATAAAAATTGAACTACTGTCAACTTATTTATCGACCTGGAGTAGTGGAGTCTCTCGTCAACTGGGCGACCTAAAACAGCAATTGTTTAGTGCCCTAATCTCCATCCATTACTGTCAACAATTTGCCTGACCTGGAACAACCAGAATTTTTTCCGGTCCCTACCTTCTTGTTGTTCAAGTTCATTTTTTTTATTTTTACAATTTCCACTCAAATTAAATTAACAGTACAATAGAGAGAACGTGTGTTGTCTGGCAATACCATTTCGGCCTCATATTGAAATATTACTTGTCAAAGTGTGTTCCTTCCAAACTAGGTATCTCCTCATAAGAAAAGCTCTCAAGACAAGTTGATACCTACACCCCAAGTCTCTGCCCAATTTCACGTCAGCTCGGAATTAGGTGCTAAGAATAGGTGGCGGGAAAGAAATTATCTCCAGTAAGTAATTAAGAAGAAGCTACGTTTAACCAAAATTTATTATTCTCGTTCCACGTGAAAATGAAATACACCTATAAAGTTCAGCGACGTGACAGTGACTCTGTGCCAAATGTAGCAACGATCCTAAGTGCATTACGGGGGAATTTTGTCTCGAAACGAGAGTCGCATAATGTCTTCTTTCCGTGGCTCCGGCCAAGTCAAGTGTTTTGTGAGACTTGGCTGAGTTGTTTTGAACTTTTGTCGCCGACCTTTTAAGCCGGATCGCGCTACGTTTGATCAAAACACCATCTTTTTTACTCTCACACGAAACTTTTCCTCTCTTTCCTCGTCGAAGAAAACGCGGTTCCACAGAGTTTATTGGTTGGTCGGATCCTAAAAACATGCCTGCTACATATAAACAGACCCCCCCCCCCCCCCCCACACACGCCTGTAGACGCCGAACGCCGCGGGAACAAACACTGTGGTGGATAACAAAGGGCTTTTGATGATTTGTGATTGCGTCTGAAAACACACAGTTTTCCAAAATTAACGACACGAAACTTCTGACGACCGAGATGTAAGTTTTTTCGAAGTGGTTTCGCACTGTAGAGTTCCGGGCAAGATAATGCGGGTTGAGTGCTATATGTTCCAAAAAAAAAAAGACTTATTTTCAAAGGCCTATGATAAAGTTTCGCTTTTTTCGGACGGAGATGTTTATTGAGGAAGCTATTGGAAGGTTTTATTGCGCAGACAAGACTTATTGAAGAATAATTATAACTTTATTAACACTGTACACGAACACGAACAAATCTTACTTTACTTTTTACATGTGTTACCTTCCCTCAATGTGGAAGGTTCTCATTTCTCCACTCCATCGTGGACAGTAACTTGTCACCCAATTGGAGCAGAGATGGTGAAGCCTTAATCATCAGCCAATGAGGGTGGCCCTTACTTGGTCAGTTACCAACCACCTACTAACAGCCAGACTACAAAATTAGTAATCCAACAGAAGCAAACTTTTCACACAAAAATGACTAGGTTGTTCATGATCCCGCCCAGAGCGAGGTGAGCGTGAAATGAGAGGAACATCTTTATTTTGTGCACGTTACTCTAAAGAAGGAGACCACGTTTCCTTAGCAGGGATACAGAAGATACGAGTCTTGTACCTTTGATTCAGATGTACTTCATCATGCTATGTTGTGTGCGACAACGAGGAAGGTTCACCGATAATAATTGTAGTTTATTGTAGATTTACAAATTTGTCAGTTGGGTTGGAACAACGAGTAATATAAGTTGACGGAAAGTTGATTCGAGTATAGAGCCGGCACGAAGGGAGGGGTGTCACCTGGTTGGGACTCGGAGTGATTTTTTCTTCGCCCTCCGCTCTATTCATGTTCCTTGGCGCGGAAAATGCCGCATTTCAAGGTGCAGACGGCAATCCCGGAGCAAAGCTGAGACGCTAGGTGAAGCTACCCTTGCAGGAAGGAGAGCGAAGAGTTATTTAGGCGCGAAATGGGTTGGGTGGTTGAAATATCCCAGGTTTTTGGAGTTGAATTACCGAATGTGAACTTCTCCAATAAGTATCAGTGTGGCGAATCAATGTAAAATCCTGGAGGAAGACGACAGACTCATTAGTAAGAACCGCAGAATATACATATAAATTGCGGTTCAATGTCGATAAGGAATTGCATACTAGTCGGTTTGTAATTGTAATATTTTCAGCAATTGTGATCTCTAGTACCGACAGCGGTTCATGCTAGGCAACACGGGCGTAAGCCTATGCCTAGCAATAAGTAGTTAAGGTATTTCACAAAGTATCATTGTATCAACATTCATAAGGGAGATATCCGCCCAATAAGTAAACAAAGAATAACCAACCAAAAGGATGTTAAATCCTTGGTACTTCGGATAATTTGTCAGAAATAATATTGAATAACTTCATGGTGGTATAGGTGGGATCTATAAACCCAGTATTCCCGTGATGTCATAGAAATATTGAACACATACCCACGTTGAATGTGTTTTCTTTATATACTTGTTCAGCGGGCGATCCTGGCAGGGACTGAAAGTCAAGTTGGCTCCTAAATAACCGTTTAATTGGGTCGACGAAATTTCCGGAGGAGTTCCTGTGAGGTGGAATGAAATGAACTCGATAAGGTTAAGGGTAGAATTGTAGGAAAGGGAATAAGGGGAGCTTTTATACGAAAGTCCTCGACCCGTTTATATTCAATTGTAGTAGGGACGTTCCTTATATATGTTGATCAGTAGAATCTGGTTTCAAAATCAATGAGAAGGATGCTCCTGAAGAGGGATATGAGATTATCTAGTCGGCTTATCGGAATAAGCCCGAAGAGCGGTATACGTTCCATAATTTAAATTCCCATTTCAGAAATTGGAGGACAAAGTGGTGATGCATCAGAGTTGCTCTTTGAGGGCCTTGAATTTAAAGCTTCGTCCACATTCGGGTGCTTCTCATTTCTACACTCTCCTACGAGCCTTTAAAATGTTTCACACAACAGTTCAGTCTCCGGACTTTCGATTACCCTCTAACCTACAGCTGGCAAGACGAAGTTGGGCATTTTCGCAGTAGGGATGGCGATGATTTATTTTTAATTAAATGCACATGAAATGAGACATCGTACGCTTCATCTTCACGCGAGAGTACATTTTTCATTAAATACGTAAAAAATACTTTTAAAGGCTGAAAACGTTTCGGTTCGGTGGAGTCTCAAGCAACAAAATAACTTTGAGTCTCCTGTAATTCGACTCGAGGAACTTGGAGTACCAAACTGTTTAAACAGTGTAGAGACCTGACGTGTGAATCTGGATTCGTAATGCGTCGCTCGCTCTGACGAGTAGTCGAGTTTTCACGAATTCCCCTCGGATATGAACCGCCCCTGGTGTACGTACAAAGAGTTCTCCTTTCAAGTAGGAGTCTGATAAACGTCAATTTCCCTCCTTGATTCATTTTCTGCCTTGGCATTCTTGGTTGAAAAGCCGTATTCAGTTTCGATTTTCTACGAGCCCGTTCTCACAGCTAAAAACCTGTATGTCACGGTTCAGTCGAATGATACCATATTCTGAGTGGAATCCAAGTGGAAAAATACGTTGGGATTGTTTTTTCGGTATTATTCTTTTTTTCCGCGGGCTGAACCTTATAAAAAAGCATATTACTAACATCTTCAACTCACATGTCATAATGTAAAGATATACCCGCGATTGTTCCAGTTTAACGTTCACTTAATGAAAAATCTGCCAATTCTTACACACGGGTTGGTTATTCCTCGAATGGGGGAAACAGTGGGTGTGGCGGGTCCCAGACCCATTCCAATCGATTCAGGGTCCAAAATTTAGAGGAATATGATACCCCACACGCCTAGGCACCAGAAATCCTGACACATACAAAATGGGTGGATACATACCCATTTTGACCCATAACTTCTTCCGGTGGGTGCCAATTGTTCTGGGACCCATTTTATTGGATTCAGCGTCCAAAATTTAGTGGAAAATGACACCCTACTCGCCTAGGTACCAGAAATCCCGAAAACACATATTCAAAATGGGTAATAAATACCCAATTTGACCCATTACTTCTTCAAGTGGGTGCTAATTGTTCTGGGACCAATTTTATTGGATTCAGCGTCCAAAATTTAGTGGAAAATGACACCCCACTCGCCTAAATCACCCAAAATCTCGAAAATCCATTTTTCAAAAAACCCCTACCCCCTCCAAATTTGGTCCGATCAGGCTGAAAAGTTTCGAGGACCCATCTCGGCTGGGAACAGACCCCTGACCCAAATTTCAGATTTTTAGAAAATTTTCTACTACCAAAAACGGCGTGGACAATGGACGGCGGACGGCGTACGGCGTATGGCGGACGGACATTGACCTTTTTTGATCAGGACATCATGAAACGTCCAGAAAAAAATTTTGAGCCAAATCGGAGAGGTTGACCATTATCATGAAAACATAGGTTGATTATTCGAGGAATAACCAACCAAAAGGTTAACGGATTGAAAATACAACCGATTGGAGTGGATTTCGCCGTACGGTACTGTCAATGATGAGGATAGCAAGTCGTGTTTGGGTTTCTTCCTCCCTTGCGTGCGTAGCATAGGTTATTGTTGTTGAATCATAGATAGGGTCTGGAAACTGGACGGATTGAATTGTTGTCATCGAGGCGTAACTACTGCTGTTTCAAATCGTTGAACTGATTTTCGTGAAACTTCTCCGATATTCTTTGAGGAACGACCTTATGAGTTGTTCTCACGAACACGTTTATTGGGGGCGCCAGCAATTTTCACGCGAACGATGGCTTTTCAAACTTTCTCAGTCACCCATTTTGTTCTTTTTTGACCGATTCATTTCATAACCATTGAACTACATTTCAGTGACGAAACTTTCCAATCTACGGTGAATATTCACGTTTTTTCGTTTCGCCTTCTAGTGTAGTACATTTTGTCCTCTCAGCTAACTTGCTTGGTTTTGTTTTCCCGACAGTCTGAAATTCATCTTCATTTTTGGAATCTCATAATTCGGTCCGAGTGATCAGGATTGTATGTGATTTGCATCGAAGGAAATTTGCGAAGCTATCCCTCTCGCGTACGCTCTAATATTGGATGGAATGTTGGATGTCTATCAATATGAGACTCAGGTATGAGTTGGACGAGATAGACAAGACAGGATAAGCGAACCAGTCAGAGATCTGGAGTAGATGCATCTATCACGGTGATACCTTTAAGCATCCTCTTTGCAACATTTCAAACACGCACGAAAGTAAATAGACGCTTTCAATCATCCTGGTGGTCAGGATCTAATATAAAACCGTTCTTGTCGATCCCAGCCAAGCAACACCAACTGCCCAGATTGATGAGTTGGGATTCGATACAGGATCCACTTCACACTCGAGCCCGCCTATTAGTGATAAACTTGTCCAAACTGGCCAACTGAGGCAGAAGAGGTTTCGGCAATCGAAGGAAAACCATCGTGCTTACGCTCCTTCCTTTCCCACCTCTCTTGAATTACGACCCAAGCCGGAACGAGATCTGTTCATCAGTACCGACTGTCGATGTCCACAAATCCATGGTGAATTAACCTCATCACCACTGCGAAAATCAGAACAAAACAAAAAGGAAAATTTGCAACCCACTTATATCGTACACCACAAAACATGCGTGCAGCTCGTTACACTAAAACATTCGCATACCCTTTAGCGCACCCATTTAAGCATTTTTTAGTTTTTTTGGGATATTTATGGGATTGTGACCAATCTCATCATTCCGACCGCTTAGGTTGGATCGTAAGGCCAAAGATGCTGTTGTTCCTGGGTGAACCTTGGAGGATAGATGAATTGTGATGTCGCTACGAAAACTCAGCTAGCTGCTCGGAAGGACTTCGCGATTATTTATCCAGAAATTTTTATAGAGATTTATGTAATCATCGGTAGAACTTCTACCCATTCTTTGCAACCGTATCACATCCCTCTGTTCTATACATCCTATTTGTGTAGTGAATAGTATAAGAGAAGTTTGATTCCGCTACTGAAACACCTCTGAATGAATCACTACCGCTGCTGCGTTCCTGTTTCGCGCATGGTCTCACATTCAATGTCAGTCCGTCACTATGGTTCAGAGCCATGCAGTGAGTCACGAGCACCACACAGCCAGGAAGCCTCGAAGTGACACTCAACTAGGTCGAGTGGTTTCGTCCTGTTGCTTGTGTTGGGTCTCGTCGAGTGGCCGCTTCAAATATACCTGCCCGCGTTCATTCTGAAACTCGTTTCTCTCTTGTCTTAGACCGGGCTTCTCCAATTGTTCTTTTCACAGAGGGTTTACTGCCTACATTGGCGCTTGATTCAAAACAATTCCCATGGTCTCCTGATCCGCAGATTTGTATCTTCAGATCACTCGAAGATAGATGAGACCAATTTCGATATGAATTCCCGAGCGGAAATACATGACAGGACGACTCTCATACTCTAATAGAACTCTCAACATTGGAATCATTTTTGAGTTTGGATTGACGCACTAGTTAAAGGGCTCGTACTAAGGCTATTTCGCTATGTGAGTACCTCGTGTAAACCTGGACTAACCAACGGTCTCGAGTTTGAAAATATCTGACACGCAGAACACGATTTCCTATGTCACTTTAGGACTCGCCTTCCACTATAAATATAATATGAAGCTATAGAGCTCGATCGAAGCTCCTCCTGTCCCTCTTCCCTATTAGCCTTCGCAGACCATCGTTCCAGAGCCAATAATGGTTCTGCAGTGATATTTTTACTCCCTGTTCAACTAGCGATGGCAAGATCGAATGAATAATTTTCTTTCCTGAACTGAGTGATGGGCATCGTTCGTTTCCCAATTAATAATTAATAACTTCTACATAGATAATCTTTGGGGGAGAGGTCCCATCATTTCGAGCCTTTTTCTGCTACTAAATTTATATAACCTTTGAAAGCGTATCAAGCATGACCCTAGTCGCTGCTACGGCCATTCTAAGCAGACTTGATTTGTTTCAAATGAAAAACGACAAATTAATCAACTCTTCAGCCCCGTGCTGCATTGTACTGTACGACTGTTATAAACTGGGCCATTCATCTATTGAATATGAGACAATTATTTTTCAGAATATTATGCTAGGTAACTACTAAGAATATTGACGTGCTTTATTCCCATTTTAGAAATTATCGTATTCATTATTTTCACGACAGGGTATTCAGGCAAATCGGAAAATCCATCGGCCACTTCAGATGCTCCACCACAAAAATGGTATGATAATGAATTTGAAAACTCCTAAGTTATTCATAGTTGAGCAACTAAATGTTAGTTTTCACACACGTAGGGAGTTCTCTCGAAACAAGTTCGGGAGAGACAACTTGGTGATCAGTAGTTTTGACGGGCGATAATGGTAATACACTTTTGATGAGTAGCTTGTATAATTATTGTATTGTTGCAAGCTCGCACCGGCGCCGGCAAAATGGGCTGCTGGCGTTGCAAGGTCAACGACCTGTGGAGGATTAAGGGTCTCGAACATTCGGGAACCTCCCCATTCGCCCCAGACAACACGTCGAGTTCCCAGAACCAGGGAACATTCTGGAAGGTACTCGACCAAGAGGCAGCAGGTATAAAACAGACCCACGAGCACCGCCCAGTTCAGTTCAATTCGGAGTCCGGATATAGACGCTTTGGGTTATAAATCGTGCCGTGCCGCGTTATAAATAGTGCGACAACCGTGTATGTGAATAGTGTATTCAAGTGAACAATTGTTAATAAATTAGTTACGAAGAACATAAATCGTTACAGTATCTAATGCACTAATGCAAAATATTTCGAGGCTCAAATAGCTTTCTTGTTATTTTGCGAAGGTAGTATGTTTTTGACCTGATCAGTGGTCGTGAGGTTTCCGCTCTCAAAGTTCAAAAGTCCAAACTTTGCGTTTTTCCTCACCCACATTATGTGGTGACTCCTAGCAGCTGCCGCTCTCTGCTTACAAATTTAAAACCCAGACTCCAGAATATTCTCTGAATTCTAAGAAAGGGTTCCGAGCATACGGTCATACGCGCCACCCCATCATTGGCTAGCCGAAGGACCAGGGGGACCGATTCGACGCGGACTGAAGCGTCTCACTGAATAATATATTCCCCGGCTGAGAGGACGTCCAATTGAGGTTGACTCGGTGCTGAATTGTGTCATCAGAAAATATTGATAAGCGCGGAACCATGAGATTAACGACATTTCTTGACTTTTCCCGAATCCGCCTTAGTGATATACTTTAGATTTCTTTTTAAATTATTGAAACACCCCATTACGAATGAATAATATCCGGCTGTAAGGGAAGTATAAATCTTCTTCTCTAAAATGGAAGTTAAAAGCCAGTAGTTCCAGGATATTATAACATATGCATTACACCACAAGAATGAGCAGTATACTTGTATGATGGTTCGTTTCAGAAGAAGTTTTCACTTAGGTTTGGTTTTCCGATTTCTCTCCCATTGAATGAATGGTTGGTATTTCTTAACATCAATGATCGCTAACGGTAACGTTATACCTAAACTTCCCCTCGGGGACTCGTTCCCAATAAAACCTTTGCATTTTGATTCTCGCGTCTAAAAGAAGACTTCAAAGCATTTCGAGATGACTCTAAAACTCTTCTTGTTGAGATAGAGACCCACGCAAAAGTTGTTTGAGGGATCAGATCCAAGGGCGAAACGTCAAAGAGGGTGGAGCTTACGTACATGAGATGTGTCCCCGTTTGACTGGCGCACCAAGTTTTGAACCCGTGCGATGTGTGAATAAAGATGCCTCTAGGGGATAAATACTTCTTGGAACTAGTGAGAGGAATATCTGGTTTTCATTTACTGAACTGAGTTTCTTTGGTGATGCCCAAAATACTCGGGTGCAAAACAGAGCAATATAAGGATCGAAAACAGCTTATTATTTTTAAACATTCTTTCTTGAAATTTAGATACTTAGTGGGCTACAAACATCAGCACACCCGATAACACGACAATTGAATACTCCGATTACTTTCACTTAATTACAACTACTAACCGATCACTGGGTTATTCTATTCCACTGCCCCGTACAACATCCTGACTGCATGTTGCTACGGGTTTCTGGATTTCCCTGTTGATTATGACCTTCAATGATATATTCCTCGCAAATAAGTCCCTTAAGGGTACCGGTGACCCAAAATGACCTTTTTTTTTTTTTGCATTAAAAAAACCTAGAGAATCTGCTGAAAATTTTGATATATTACATTCAATTATTTGGATAAAGGATACCTTCACAATTGACGTCTGAACTAATGACCGCCCGCTTCGTACGCTGCGAAAACGTACGCGAGAAAAACTGCGAAAAATAGTAAAACTGTGAAACTGCGACGGCGAGATGGGAAAAGTAAACAAACCATCGAAAAGTAAACAAATTTCAGCCACTACCGGTTTTTAGCGTGATATCGTCTCTTCTTCTCTTAGTCTTCTTCATCATTGAAAGGTGGGACGAGTTGCGAGCGGACGAGTGAGCATGCTGAGTAGAGCCGTCTGTCTTTGACTCTGTTTTTCTCGAAACATGTTTTTTCACCTTCCGAATAGAGTTTCTCAGGAATGAGTGGACGGATTTTCGTTTTCTTTTTTTTGTTTAGTTCAGAATGGAAAAAGGAACAAACGAATGTATGGAATTTCGTAAATCATGGGATTTTGTAATGTGACATCCCCTCAAAGTTAAGAGTAGCTGAATACAGCCAAAATTGTTCTTTCTTTAGCCACCCAACAGTATGTTGATGAAGCAAAAACAAATCCTTACATTCGTTTGTCCACAACCATTCGAGGAACAACTGGAAAAAGTTTGGGACTGATCGGATGAGGAATAAGGTCAGGAATCAAAATAGAATGATGCGCGGAAAGCTTGGCTTATCCCTCAATTTCAGACGCTTTCTGTTGGTCGTAATCAAAATGTTCTTTCAAAGGCGTGTTCAGGACAGAATTACAAATCAGTTAAAAGGAATCTGATCATTTTTAGTCATCCATTAGGGACAGGGCGAGAGTTGAAAGCCAGGTTGCGCCGCGGTAGCGCGCTTCCTTCACGGGTACCCTTAATATTTATACAAATGTCCCACTAGCTAAGACTCAACAATCAGTTAATAGGTTAAAATTTGTGTAGGAGCTGGCTGGAGGAAAAAATACCGACCTCCTTGGCAAGTAATATTTAAAAAAAAAAAAAAAAAAAAAAAAAAAAAAAAAAAAATTGTTATCTCGTCGACTACCGAACTCGTTTCTCTGCCTTCTGTGGGGTCTCCTACAATAATGAAAAGCTATCAACAGTTTTCGTCTTTTGCGCGCCAACAATCTTATCAAAAGGAACATTTGAACTGAAAATACTCTGTAATGGTCGTATCTTTATATTCTGTGTGATTATACGACCGGCGCCCATAATTTATGAAGTGTCGCAGTGAAGACGAAATAAAACGGGAAGGCGTGGGATCCGAAAAAGATTGCATGAAAATGTGTCGGGGACGCGTGGAGTGAGATTCGTACGGAGATTTGAAAACATCGCAGGACAAACGACTTGCGATACATGTTCGCATTTCCTCAGAAATCTTTGGTTGAAGCGCGAGTACCAAAGCTTTTTTCAGTACGCGAAACTAGGTTATTTTAGATTAATTAATATGATCACTTTTTAGACTGATAGCGAGACTACGTCATTGGACCAAGTTTCAAAAGACGTCGTGGGTATTTGAGGTACCTTACATAACTTGCGGATTAAATTTACCTTTGAGCCTTGACTGTAGTACCCACGTTAATTTATGTCAGGCCGGATAAGATGCGCTTCAGGATTTTACGAGGTGCCTATGGCGTTCATTAAACTGAAATATGTAATTATATATCTGATTATCAACCATCCGATTTGGCACTAAGTGTCCATTTCGGATTCCATTACATAATCCAGCTTCAAGTTGCATAAATTGAATAATCTAGCTCATCGATTAATTAATCTTGCGGCGAGCCATCAGGCGTTCAGGTGACTGTTTCCCATGCAAGGAAATATCGAAGGTTATAAAAAGTGACACGGAGCTAATGAAAGGGCAGAAAATAAAGTAGCACAATTGAAAGGAAGCTGCATTAGGTGCTTACATTTTCTATCGGCACACTACCAGTCGCGGTGCGATACACGTGAAATCTGTTGAATTCCCTACAAAGCAGTCTGTCTTCCCAAAATGTACCCGCCTGATCGCTAATTAGGTATCGGAACAGGGAGGACACTTTTGTGGCAAATAGAAGATATCCTGTTAACCCAATTCATTCCAGTGCCGTCTGCATTTTTGTGCTTCGTTAAGCTTATATCGACAAATTTCTCCTCCCAGCTCAGCGGCGCAAGACCAGGTGAAAAATTATGATGAATAGCACAAGGCGCCTAACCGTTATTAATCATGATTTCCGCCCTCCTGGCTTTTCATCTGACTCGCCTGTTCTTAAGCCAACTACATCGTAACAGTCTCCCACATGCATGGGTGTAATTTTTCCTTGTTTCCTCTTTCACTACCGAGTGCTCAAATCTTCCAGTGTGGCATAATGAATAAATCCGTTCATTCTCCTTCCGGATATGCTCAGAGTTATTTGCTCGACGTCACCGCACTCAATTTCCCGTTGTTTTCAAGAAGGTTAGGCCACTAGACGGAGATTCATAATTGGAACGCTTGTTCTTTGGATGGCAGCTAAGTATATTTTCTCTCTCCGCTTCTGTAAACCTCTTAGTTCGAGTTTTGAAGATAATTTCCCTTTTAGATTTCATCTTTTTGCGATCAATGAGGTAAACTTCCCCCTCGTAACCCTAGAGGACATCCAACTGAGGAATCAAATGAGTGTAGATTCTCCATAGCCCGGGGTGTGCTCAGTACGTAATTCGCCCTCTACCCCCGCCCCAAGAGCCTGCTGTTGACAGTTAAACTCCCTAGTCCGGACGATTACCCCTGTCCGGTTATGAGGTTATAAGTCAAAATGGATATCTATTACCCATTTTGAATATGTGTTTTCGAGATTTCTGGTACCTAGGCGTGTGGGGTATCATTTTCCACTAAATTCTGGACCCTGGATTGACTGAAATGGGTCCGGGACCCGCCACACCCACTGTTTCCCCCATTTTCCCCATGTTTGAATATGTATTTTCGAGATTTCTGCTACCTAGGCGTGTAGGGTATCATTTTCCACTAATTTTTTGACGCTGAATCCAATGAGACGGGTCCCAGAACGATTGGTGCCCTCTGGATGAGGCTATGGGTCAAAATGGGTACCTATCTACCCATTTCGAATGTGTGTTTTCGAGATTTCTGTAACCTGGGCGTGTGGGGTATCATTTTCCACTAAATTGTGGACCCTTAATCGATTGGAATGGGTCCGGGACCCGCCACACCCACTGTTTCTATTTTCCTCATGTTGATGAAATGAGTCTCCATGCGTCTGGTCCGTGGAATAACCAACCCGTGTGTTTTAATATAACACCCAATTGAAGATCCGGAGTTATAATTGGAGGAATCGTGCTTTTGCGGGCATATTGTGAGCAAGCTGTGAGGCTGATTATCAACCGTCAAATAACGGGACCGAAGAACGTTCGCGTGTCATGGTAGGGTGGTCTCTCATTCATTCGTAAGTCGTTATTGACGCCAAGGCCGTAACGATTGCCTCCAATAGAACTTGAACGGCCTTCATCCTCGATCCCCCGGAGCTTTTGAGCCTATTGATTCTTAGTTTGCTAATGATGAATCGTTCCATTACACCTCATTTCCAGATTGCATCCCCTAAACATGGAGGCCATCGAATAATCGAAGTGCGTGGTCATGTGTATGTGGTACTGAAGCTGGGATTTCTTCAGTAACAGCCGTGAAACTCGCTCTTGCGGGAGTAAATAATGGAATGCTCGTCTTTCTGTCTACTTTTCTTTGGATCGTGTTGCTCGATTTTTACCGTATTCTTTATAATCCGGCTTTAGTTTCTCAACTTCTAGCCATCGCATAGGGTTGAGCGTTTTTTTTTTTTTTTAAATGAACTTTTATGCAAACCGCATCCAAAATCATGCGAACTATGTGGCTTAATCTCATTCCCCTTACTCTTTAATCTCACTTTCCTAATCCGTGAAGAAGTGAAGTTGCTGATTCGAAATGTCAGCCTCAATTTTTCATGCGTGCAATTGAAAGAATAAAATGAACTCATGGTTAGTCTTCAAATTATCTGCCGGAGAAAAAAGTTCAAACCATAGGCAACAAGCCGAATTTAAAAGGAAAAAATTAAGTAGCTATCAAGAGTTTCTATAAAAATGTATATATAGAGAATTGTGAAAAGTAAATTATAGGGAGGTAACAAATATTAAACTCTCTAACCAAGATGGTTTGATAACGCTGAGCCAATTGACAGAACAGTACCATTGGAGCCCATTTAGGGGACCCACCGACATCGGTGGTAAGCAAATCCCTCCCAAAGCCACTCCATCTGAACACTGACAAAATAGGGCACTCGCAGAAAAAAAAAAAAAAAAAAATCTGCAAATTCTTACACACGGGTTGGTTATTCCTCGAATGGGGGAAACAGTGGGTATCGCGGGTCCCAGACCCATTCCAATCGATTCAGGGTCCAAAATTTAGTGGAATATGATACCCCACACGCCTAGGCACCAGAAATCCTGACACATACAAAATGGGTGGATACATACCCATTTTGACCCATAACTTCTTCCGGTGGGTGCCAATCGTTCTGGGACACACATCATTGAATTCAGCGTCCAAAATTTAGTGGAAAATGATACCCCACACGCCTAGGTAGCAGAAATCCCGAAAACTCATAATCAAATTGGGTAAAAAATACCCAATTTGACCCATAACTTCTTCCAGTGGGTGCCAATTGTTCTGGGACCCATTTTATTGGATTCAGCGTCCAAAATTTAGTGGAAAATGACACCCTACTCGCCTAGGTACCAGAAATCCCGAAAACACATATTCAAAATGGGTAATAAATACCCATTTTGACCCATAACTTCTTCCAGTGGGTGCCAATTGTTCTGGGACAAATTTTATTGGATTCAGCGTCCAAAATTTAGTGGAAAATGACACCCCACTCGCCTAAATCACCCAAAATCTCGAAAATCCATTTTTCAAAAAACCCCTACCCCCTCCAAATTTGGTCCGATCGGGCTGAAAAGTTCCGAGGACCCATCTCGGCTGGGAACAGACCCCTGACCCAAATTGCAGATTTTTAGAAAATTTTCTACTACCAAAAACGGCGCGGACAATGGACGGCGGACGGCGTACGGCGTACGGCGTACGGCGGACGGACATTGACCTTTTTTGATCAGGACATCATGAAACGTCCAGAAAAAAATTTTGAGCCGAATCGGAGAGGTTGACCATTATCATGAAAACATAGGTTGATTATTCAAGGAATAACCAACCAAAAGTGAAGGGGGACTTCCTTTTCCTTGGCTAACCCACCCATTTATGGTGTCGTTCCCTTTGTTGTGATCTAGAATAGTGTTACCTCCTCTTTATGTAGTCTAGCGGAGACACATTTGCTGTAGCAGTGTTTGGTTACTTGAATTCACTTTCTGAGTGTAAGATGAACATCGAATGAAAACGCTGAACATCGATAGTCTCGTTCAACCAAACGGGCATATTTTATCAACTAAAGTGAATCTGAGGCCTTCATTTTAATTTCCATGATAGGCGACTTTACTCACATTCGCGACGTAATTTTTATTCACGTTGTCTTCTTTATATTTTTATGAACAGTTTAGGTTTTTAATTATGCATATCGACCGCTATTCGATTTAATCGCTCATTAACCCCTCTGAACTGTTTATCAATTGATAAACGTGGGGTTGCGAGGACAGACGGACGCTCAACTCTGAGCACATAAGTAAATCACGAAACCATCGGTCACCTTAGGTAATCGATAATCGAGAAAATGCTGGATAAAGATTCGACATAGTGACGTGACATGTCGTGCTGTCAACACTGGTGATTGACCCTTTTTCTGAGTTTATCTGAACTGAAGTTTCTCAGCGCATTTATCTCATTACTGGGTTAGAGATAAATGCTCATTGTGGCTGCTCATTTGTCAAGTCACACCTCTATTATATTTCGTCAGAGCATTCACGTTGGAGCACGTAGGTTAACAACTAATGCTGATCCTATTTCAAGGGTTTCCTAAATTTAGCTCGCTTACCCATTGCTGTCAATTGTAAATAGGCTAGGCCCCAGGCCTTCCGGATTCAGCGTAAACAAAGCAGCCCCCTGTATGAATCTTAATAATACGGTCTCTCCCGAATATCTAAACCACGCATACAAGCCCCCCGGAACGTGAACCTCGTGGTAATGTAAGACGCTTATAATATCTACGCCTAGACGCCCATTTGTGGTATTGTTTTCATTTTCAATGTGACGTCTGAGGACAATATTCTCCTTCTCGTTGACAGCAATTATTATTACTTTTCTAACATACTCAATTATCCATCGATCAATCAAAACCCGTTTAATTTTGCGAATTTGTCAATCCGGGAAGAGGGTGTTGCCAAAAGGGCAAAGGTGTATTGAAACACATCTTCCAAAATGCCCTCTGCTGGGCTTAGTGGGAAAGTACGGAAAATGATAAAAAGGGCTCGCACTATGAGAGTCAGGTCAGTACTGTAAAAGCAACCAAACAGAGATGACTGAGGTATGTACCAAAAGAAATATTCTGACTAAACAATTTGATTGTCATTGTACTTGTTTAGATTAACAAGTCATATTTGCATGATTGATAAAGGAAATTGGAAAGCCTCGGTGACTACAATATGGTTGCCGGGCGATTTAACCATGAAGTAGTATGTTTCCTAAATACAGAGAGGATTGGGGCAGAGGAAAAGGGAAGGTTGGAGAAGTTTGGTCCCAAAAGACTATAAGTATTGTCTTATAGTCAATGAAACGGATTCCTCAATTCCCTAAAGGAATTGTAGAATCCCATGATGTCAGTTACAAAAGGTAACTCCAAATAATTACGCTGAATACGATAAGATACCTAGGCAGTAAAGTAAATGGAATTTGGTAAATCCGCGTAAATTTACCACATGGTGGAGATGCTGGGAAATGCTGGGATCCATGTGGTAAATTTACCACAGAGGGGATCAAACGGATGGAAAAAGCAATAGGCAGCTTTGGAGTAGAATGTGAATGAGTTTGGGGGCTCAATAAATTATGATATTGCGTGATACCAAAGCTTTTTGGTACCCTGTTGAAAGAACGAAGCTGAAATACGCTCCACGTCCCGCTTTATTTTTGAACAACATAACAGGTATTAATTTGAGCCAGATAAAATTACAATAACACACACATTATCCAAGTTGTCAATTTTTGGTTGGTTATTCCTTGAATAATCAACCTATGTTTTCATGCAAATGGTCAACCTCTCCGATTCGGCTCAAAATTTTTTTCTGGACGTTTCATGATGTCCTGATCAAAAAAGGTCAATGTCCGTCCGCCGTACGCCGTACGCCGTACGCCGTCCGCCGTCCACGCCGTTTTTGGTAGTAGACAATTTTCTAAAAATCTGAAATTTGGGACAGGGGTCTGTTCTCGGCCTAGGACGGTCCTCCAAGCTTTTCAGCCCGATCGGACCAAATTTGGGCGGGGTAGGGGTCAAAATGTGTTTTTTGAAAAATGGATTTTCGAGATTTTGGGCGATCTAGGCGAGTGGGGTATCATTTTCCACTAAATTTTGGACGCTGAATCAAATAAAATGGGTCCCAGAACGATCGGCACCCACTGGAAAAAGTTATGGGTCAAATTGGGTATATATTACCCATTTTGAATATCTGTTTTTGAGATTTCTGGAACCTAGGCGTGTGGGGTATCATTTTCCGCTAAATCTTGGACGCTAATTTCAATGAAGTGGGTCCCGGAACGATTGGCACCATCTGGAAGTAGTTATGGGTCAAATTGGGTATATATTACCCATTTTGAGTATGCGTTTTCGAGATTTCCGGTACCTGGGCGTGTGGGGTATCATTTTCTACTAAATTCTGGATCCTGAATCGATTGGAATAGGTCTGGGACCCGCCGCACCCACTGTTTCCCCATTTCCCCCATGTTGAAGAAATGAGTCTCCATGCGCCTGGTCCGAGGAATAACCAACCCCTGTGTAAGAATTTGCAGCGTTTTTACGGAGAGAACAAGATGTTCACATACATATAGTATGTTAGCTTTAGGCAATTCTCCCTAGACTGATTACCCCTTCTCACCACCTGTTCTCATGTTCCCCCGCCGTGTGTGTCGTGTCGAAGTCGTGGTCCCGTGAAGGTCGTCTCTTATAAAAGTGCATCAATTGAAAATCGGGTTTTCTGTTCGCCTGCCCTGACAAAAGGTTATAGGCGCAGTCATCGTTTCCTAGTGTTGCGTAGTATTGAATCTGGAAGAAGGATTCTGGAAGCTCGCGGAAAATCGGGTAGCGGAAAATGGCGTCAACGTGTGCTGGTGTGAAGCCGTTCGACGGATCGAACTTTTCGACGTGGTCGTTCAGGATGAAAATTCTCCTGGAAAAGAACAATGCCAAGAAGGCTCTCTTTGTTCGTCCTAAGACCATGGACGAATCAGAGTACGACCAAATTGATCTAATCGCAAGAGAGTTGATCGTGAGAAACGTGGACGACCGGGTACTTGAAACCATCAAGACAAAGGAAAGCGCCAAGTCAATGTTTGAAGCCCTGGAGACCACCTACACAAAAAGGGGGCTAGCTGCGCAGGTATGTTTACGAAAAGAACTTAGCTCCATGAAATTCGAGAAAGGGACTTTATCAGCTTTTCTAGAAATCTTCGAGCAAAAAGTGCGGGAGTTCGAAGCGAGTGGTGGAAAGGTTTCGCCTGATGAGGTTACAACCCTGGTCTTGTGCGCGATGCCTCCAGCCTACCAAAGTTTGACAATGGTGCTGGATGTGGCCTTTCAGTCAGACCCAGAGAAGATTACGTTCGAATATGTGAAAAACAAACTGCTGCAAATGGAAAGTGCGCAACCGCTTCAGAGTGACAAAAATTACGAAAATGTAGCGTTCTTCGGAAATCGAATTCAACGCGGTAGAAGGAGTGGAGGTCGGCCATTTTTCAGGAGCGGATTCGAGCAACGAGGAGCCAATCAAATGTCGTATCCGAACCGAGGTCGCCCCGACTATACACGAGGAAGAACGAACTACTCGCACCAATCTTCTCAGGTTCGGAACCATCGTAATCCCTCATCCGACGCAAATGATTCGAGGCAAAATTTTCCTAATTACTTTCCATTTAAATGTCATCTGTGCGGCCAAAGAGGCCATAAAAGGATAAATTGCGACCGAAAACAATGCAATTATTTGGCCGATGAAAGTGACGAGAAGATAGCCTTTTTTAGCTCCGCGCAGAACGTCGATGATGAACACGAAATCGTAACCTCCCATAGTTCGAATCACATCGAAGGTCCGCCGATTCGACACGAAAAAATAAGTTTCTATCTGGACTCAGGTTCAACCTCTATTTTAGGGGGGAAACAATTCGAAAAGTTCATGACAAACACCGAGTCAGTCGACTTTGAAATAAGTGTCGCTAAAAAGGACGAAAAACTACGTGCGACGAAGTGCGGAAATTTGATCGTGAGTGCCAACGGAAAGGAAGTGACTTTGAATAAGGTACTTGTTTGCGAACAACTGCAATTCAACTTGCTGAGTGTTGCTAGAATAGAAAGTGCCGGATTTTCGGTTACTTTTGAAAGTAATTCTGCCAAGGTTGTGTCCCCAAGCGGAAGAACAGTTATTAAGGGTGAAAGGAAAGGGAATTTATATGTTGTGGAGTTTGTTTTGCCCAATTTACATGCCCATGTATCAGCGGATTCAGTCCTATGTGAGCAGTCACTGATGCACAGGCGCATGGGACACGTTACGGCCTATCCTGCCAGAGGATTCTGTGATGTCTGCGTCAAGGGAAAGCAAGTTCAGAAGCCTTTCGTCTCATTGCCAGAGGAGCGCCGTCCAACTAGACCCTTACAAGTTATTAGTAGCGATGTGTGTGGACCCATTTCTCCCACTAGCTACGACGGTATGAGATATTATGTCACATTTATCGATCATTTCACAAAATTTGGATATGTTTACATGATGGAGAGTAAGGAACAGGTCTTTGAAAAGTTTGTGGAATACGAGGCTCTCGCCACCGCGCATTTCGGAACTCAAATATCACGAATGCGAGTCGACAATGGAACCGAGTACAAAAACTGGAAATTCAAGGAGTTCAGCAAGAAGCACGGACTGCAGATGGAATTCACAGTACCCAGATCACCATCCCAAAACGGACTTAGCGAAAGGTATAACCGGACGTTATTTGATGTAGCACGATGCATGATTGTGGATTCAGGAATTGGAAAGGAATTCTGGAGCGCAGCTATCCAGACAGCCTGTTATACTCTAAATCGTACCCCTACTAAGACGTTCAACCCTCCTAAAATCCCAGCAGAACTTTGGTACGGATATCCTGTAAATTTAAAGAAATTGAGAGTTTTTGGTTCGACAGCTTACAAATACATCCACAAAGAAGATCGTACGGGAAAACTTGATGTGAAAAGTGAACCTATGATTATGCTTGGCTACACCAATAATGGGTACAGGTTGTTCTGTCCTCAGAAGAAGAAGGTCGTCACCGCCAGAAGCGTCGTCTTTGATGAGAGGCCTAGGAGAAATTGTACGTGCCAGGCTCCTACCAGCGAAGAACCTGCGTCGACAGCTAAGCCAAGTCCAAGGGGACTCAAGAACATGCCCCAACGGAAATCTCCGAGGAAACTACAGCCGAATGCGACGAGCGACGACGACGACGTGTTTCAGGAGTCAGTCCATCGATCATGCAACAGACGTCAACCAGCCGAGAAGAACTGAGCACGTGATCCGTCTCCCCGAGAAGCTCAGAGAATATGAACTAATGGCAGCTCTCTCCGCTGGATTTCTACCAACAGAAGTTCCGGAGACTTACAAAGAAGCAATAAAAGACACCGGTCGGTCCGAGGCCATTCAGGAAGAATTAATCAACATGGAGAGGACTGGAACCTGGGATCTCGTACCAGCAGAGAACGTATCTTCTGAAATTATTGATTCCAAATGGGTATTTCGGAAGAAGATCAGCGACGGAAAAACCATCAAACGAGCAAGACTGGTAGCTCGCGGTTTTCTACAAACTGGTGAAGATGAGGATATCTACGCCCCAGTAGCTCGCGTGAGTACGCTGAGGCTGCTGCTGGCCATCGCCGTGGAACGCAGTATGGACATTCGACAAATGGACTTCAAAAACGCTTTTTTGAATGGAAGGCTGAAAAGTCCAGTGTTCATGAAGACTCCAAAAGGTCTTAATGCACCAGGAATGGTTTGCCGCTTAGTAAAATCCCTCTATGGACTTCGATCCAGCCCTCGGTGCTGGAATGATCGTCTCAACGAAGAACTTGCAAAAATTGGTTTTGTGCGAAGTAATATGGATCCATGTCTCTACACTATGCAAGATAATTTATCTACTAGCCTGGGTAGATGATATCGTTATGATTGCAAGTGATATTGATTTATTGTCTCAAGTGAAAGAAAGATTAATGAAGGTGTTTCCAATGAATGATTTTGCAGTATCAAGTAAAATGACATTTCTTGGTTTAGAGATAGAAAAACGGCAAAATTCGCTGTTTATAAATCAGTCTATGCTAATCTCTAAAGTGCTCAAACATTTCAGTATGGAAAATTGTAAAACCTCGTCTGTCCCTATGAAGCCAAAACTTAATTTGTTAAAATGTATTAATATATTTTCGTGATATGCTTGTGTCTAGAAGTTGAATTTTATTCTTCAAGTTTTTTAAATTTGTTATCTCCAAATTCCTATTTTTTAAATGTTATGTATTTTATGCTTTTTAAAATTTATAACTTTATATTTTATTTTGTGTTGATTGTGATAATTTATTCTAAAGTTGTTAATACCAAGTGCAATTATAAATGGAGATAATTATTTTATTGTAGAATTGGGAGGGGGTGTTAGCTTTAGGCAATTCTCCCTAGACTGATTACCCCTTCTCACCACCTGTTCTCATGTTCCCCCGCCGTGTGTGTCGTGTCGAAGTCGTGGTCCCGTGAAGGTTGTCTCTTATAAAAGTGCATCAATTGAAAATCGGGTTTTCTGTTCGCCTGCCCTGACAAAATAGTATATCTCAGTTGTATGTGTACATCACTTGCCAGAAGAGTTGGACGAGATGACCAGAGGGTTCTAACTTCTCTCTGACTGTTCAATGATTTCCGTCAATCTTCTGATGGAGCAACATAGAAATTTAGGGTTGGCTGTACATATCCTGAAGTTCCAATATTAAGCCTAAGCTCCTATGTTGGCAGTGATAGATCATAGGATACAGTGAACTTCATCGGTGAGACAGATTTCAACAAGTTTCGTCCGTGACTGGTGCCTCTTCTGAGGAATACTTCGACCATGAAAAGTGATCACTATCCTCTCCGACACGCTCCAATTCACCCGCCACCAAAGATCAGCGTTTCGACTTTACTTCACGCTCTCCTTTATATTCTTGGTACAGTCAGACGTTATGCTACCGCGATGTTCATGACGAGTTGTCACATCCTGTGGTTCGACGCGGGTATTTCTCCGGCCGCAGTTAACCTTCCACCGGTACTGCTGATCCCATGGAAGAGAGGAAGAGCGAAAAGGACGTAACATCGTTGAGAGAGCACGGTCGCAGAGAAATCGCCACATACGGAGTTAAAACCCGGTCACGTTTACTGGTGAGGTGAAGGGTTTTAGTGACATTTTCTTCATTTCTCTCATTTTACCGTTCACCGAGACGTTTTGTGAATTTCCCTCAATATCTCTCTTCCCCTTCTCAGGGATTTTTGTCTTAGGAAAGAGTGTCGACAAAGCAATGAGTAGCGAAAACCATTGGTAATCCCAACCTTCGGAGGTGCAACGCACGTAGTCCTTGACAACCAGCATCCTTATCACCCAAATCATTCGAGTGTTCCGGTACAGCCATATAATCGGCAATGTATAGACATTTATTAGTCATTTTACGAAGAGAAGTCGTTGGAAACGTTTCAAAAATAAACGATACGTAGCTAGTTAGTTATTGGTCGTGAATGGAAATGAGGTAATGACAAAAATGTGTGACTGTTGAAGGCGCAGGTGAATTGAACGTTAAAGCATATTTTATGTTTGCCATACCAAGAGGAATTACCTCAATTGCTAATTCCGTGATCGCTCAAAATTCCGTTCAACGTTTTGGAAACACGCTAAAAAAGAGACGTGATATTTTCTAAAATCTTTGAATCTAATTTACATGGTTGAAAACTATATGAAGTTGAGTGAAGATAATTTATTGAATGTTTATTTCGAAAAATGCATTCTCGACGATCTAGGCGTCTGAGGAATCATTTTTGACTATCATTATTGTCTCGGAACGATTGTCGCCCACAGGTTATGGGTCAAAATGAGTATATATCTACCTATTTCAAAAGGTAAGAATCAATTGGAATGAGTCTTTATGCTCCTGGCCCGAGGAATGATCAACCCCTGTAAAGGAATTCGTAACTTCTTCTTAAAATCTAATTCTGGTTTGAGTATTCTCATTGGTGCAATACACCCTGTATTCTTATCGACCAGGAGAGCAAGAAAATGTTGGTCCTCAAACGTCCATAATGGGCCGAATCAATTCAAAATCTGAAATTTCCTCCGTCCACGTAGACGGGAATGCCCCCAAAATCAGTCAATTTTGCATACAAAACTTCATCTGGAATGTACTAATTTTCAGTTCGACCGTATGGGCAAGAATAGCTTATCGAGATTTTCGGGGTCTTGGACATGTGGTGTGTCATTTTCCAAATTAAGACCGCTAAATTACTTGAGATGGGATATGGACCAATTGCCACAATCGGTCAAGGCCCTTATCGAATGATGTACCACCGTTGTGTAATTGCAGCTTCCTCTCATTCATTTCATCACAATTTTGAGTACACTGCATGGATCAGGTAGTTCAAAACATGATATGTTGTGTATAAGTACTGTGTAAGAGATCTAATTGCATGGACTCATCCACCTTGCACACACAGCTTCAAGCTCCTACGTAAATCCTTTGTATTCATTACGTGGCTCATTATTTATTCAGGTATGTCCTAACCAGAAATGTAGCCATGTACCCTTGGTCAAACAACGTTTGAAATTAGTTGAGAATGGTAAACTCGTTGCTCATTCTAGTTGGTAGATAAGTGATCATGCATCAGGTAACCACGGATGTGGAGCGCTAACTGAAAAGACCTCAGCCTCGTGCATCCGAATTAAATTAAATAGTAAATCATGTAACACGCACAGCTACCGAAGTGGTATAGAGGCGGCGAGGGCCTGTGGGCTTCCAAACAAATAATATTGCAGAGAGCAGAGAGAACCGGCGCGTAACCATCTTCGGATTACATTTTCTACCCGCTACCCAGGCTTTGCTTAACCTTTCACACCCTCCCAGTTCGTGTGCCTGTTACTCCTTCATTTGCATACCAATTCAGTAGAATCAGTCGATAAAGACTTCCAACCCACATTTCTTTGACTACAGGATTCATTGTGATCATCCGCGGGTCCACCCACGTATTTTCATTCTCAGGAATGAGTATTTCAACAGCAAAAAACAGTAACACCAATAGCAGTTCGGCTGGAATCACAAGGGAGCCAACGTCCCTCGATATACGTACGAACAATCGGTTTCGTTCACAAAGATTAGAGAAAACGCTGCAAATTCTTACACAGGGGTTGGTTATTCCTTGGACCAGGCGCATGGAGGCTCATTTCTTCAACATGGGGGAAATGGGGAAAAAAGTGGGTGCGGCGGGTCCCAGACCTATTCCAATCGATTCAGGATCCAGAATTTAGTAGAAAATGATACCCCACACGCCCAGGTACCAGAAATCTCATAAACACATTTAAAATGGGTGATGTATACCCAATTTGACCCATAACTTCTTTCAGTGGGTGCCAATCGTCCTGAGACCCACTTCATTGGATTCAGCTTCCAAGATTTAGCGGAAAATGATACCCCACACGCCTAGGTACCAGAAATCTCAAAAACACATATTCAAAATGGGTAATATATACCCAATTTGACCCATAACTTCTTCCAGGGGGTGCCAATCGTCCTGAGACCCGTTTCATTTGATTCAGCGTCCAAAATTTAGTGGAAAATGATACCCCACTCGCCTAGATCGCCCAAATTCTCGAAAATCCATTTTCCAAAAAACACATTTTGACCCCTACCCCGCCTAAATTTGGTCCGATTGGGCTGAAAAGCTTGGAGGACCGTCCTAGGCCGGGAACAGACCCCTGACCCAAATTTCAGATTTTTAGAAAATTTTCTACTACCAAAAACGGCGTGGACGGCGGACGGACATTGACCTTTTTGAAGAAATGTGTCTTCATGCGCCTGGTCCGAGGAATAACCAACCCCTGTGTAAGAATTTGCAGCGTTTTTGATCTAGACACCATGAAACGTCCAGAAAAAAATTTTGAGCCGAATCGGAGAGGTTGACCATTTGCATGAAAACAGGTTGATTATTCAAGGAATAACCAACCAAAATGATGAAAACAGCTCAGGCTTATAGCAATGTTATGTAAATTGGATTTACTATTACTTTGGTATGCCTTTTGGATAGTGTTATTCTCTGAATAATAACTTTACTTGTTCAAGAGTGATGACAATTTCTCCGATTTGTCCTAAACTTTTACATTTGTTGTATCAAGGTGTTTAGATGACAGATCCGCACCCTTGCGAGCGAAAAAGCACATCCCCGTTCCCAGCATCGGATTTGGCTGCAGATAGTAGTGCAGGGTTTGCTACAATGAAAAATTCAAAGCTTTGAAACGAAGTTTGGTTCTTTTCTGAAAAATTTCGGAGCAAGCCTTTGTCATGGTAAATTTCGGCGCATGGAATCGACTCGTGAAAATGGATCACCCGTGAGTTGGCTGAGATATGGGTTGAAGTGAAACCTTCAACTGTACATCGACCGAAATCCGGCTTGGCTGGCTATCACCACCTGCGAATCCCCCGATTGCATGGGGAGGAGTGGAGTTATTCCCTTTCTGAGGGATTGACAGAGGCGGTAGCATTCCTCATGCAAAATGGCACCTGTAGAGGTTAAACTGGACTGAGGTGGTAGAAGTGGACTAACCACACCCCAAACGTATACACTCGGGAGATGGTGCGCTCGCCTTATCGTGGAATCACATCCCCGCGATGATTTGTAAATTGTTTCAACCGACTCTTCAACCTGCAAAGGGAATCCTTAGAAAATTCCTAGTTAAAAGGTTTCTCGTGATATTTTAATCGTCTGGCTTAACCCGAGCAGCGAGCTCCTTTTAAACGTGGAATAATTTAGAGAAGTTCTTGAATGACATGCTCAGTGCTTCATATGCATAATAGATTTCCTTCAATAGGAATTTACATAATATTGATAGCAAATAAGACGGTCCTTTATTTTTTGTCTTTTGGCCCGAAACTATAATACATATTGTTATTATTAACATAATAATGATCCGAATAATTACGATATTATTGATAATGAACAACGTTCCCCTCCGTTACAAGAAACAGTCTCTATTCATTCAAGGGGTTTCTCGCTACTACGAAACGTTACAATCTAATTATTCATAATCCATGACAGAGATGGGGTTCAACATCAATTATACTTATGGATAAGTGACACTGACATACAACCTGCAATTAAAAAACGCTGCAAATTCTTACACAGGGGTTGGTTATTCCTCGGACCAGGCGCATGGAGACTCATTTCTTCAACATGAGGGAAATGAGGAAACAGTGGGTGCGGCGGGTCCCAGACCTATTCCAATCGATTCAGGATCCAGAATTTAGTAGAAAATGATACCCCACACGCCCAGGTACCGGAAATCTCGAAAACGCATATTCAAAATGGGTAATATATACCCAATTTGACCCATAACTTCTTCCAGAGGGTGCCGATCGTTTTGGGACCCATTTCATTGGATTCAGCGTCCAAAATTCAGTGGAAAATGATACCCCACTCGCCTAAATCGCCCAAAATCTCGAAAATCCATTTTTCAAAAAACACATTTTGACCCCTACCCCGCCCAAATTTGGTCCGATCGGGCTGAAAAGCTTGGAGGACCGTCCTAGGCCGGGAACAGACCCCTGACCCAAATTTCAGATTTTTAGAAAATTTTCTACTACCAAAAACGGCGTGGACGGCGGACGGCGGACGGCGTACGGCGTACGGCGGACGGACATTGACCTTTTTTGATCAGGACATCATGAAACGTCCAGAAAAAAATTTTGAGCCGAATCGGAGAGGTTGACCATTTGCATGAAAACATAGGTTGATTATTCAAGGAATAACCAACCAAAAGCATCTTGCGGAAAAATCCAGGAGTGCTCGCATGGGTATCAATTCGGTTTGGCCCAGACTCTTCTCAGCTAATGATATACCCACAGAAGTGAAGCTCAAGGTGTTCAACGCTGTGACGATGGCTACAGTATGTTATGGTGCTCAATTCTGGGGGTACTCGATGTACGAAGAGGTGGAGAAAGTGAAACGATTTTGCCTAAAGAAGCTCCTACGTTTACCAATGAACTCCCCCAATTATATAGTTTATAATGAGATGAAGCAAGAGCCAGTCTTTTTGACTACTTTACGGCTGAATGCAGACTACCTCGCCAGGGTACTCGGGCTGCCAGATGGCAGGTTCAGTAAAATTACTGCTCTTGAGATGATAAGGGAGGGAGTCGGCTGGGTGGCGGAGTGGTTAAGAATGTTCACTCGCTTTCTTGATTCCGCACCCATTAATCCATTTGACCCATCGAACTTCAAAGAGAGAACAAGGAGCGTTCTGACAGGCCAGAAGCAGTGCTTCCTTGACTCCCTCCGCCAGAAAGCGGGAGCTGCGCAATTCCACCTATTGTACCAGCATCTCGACCTGGAAGTGGATTATATCAGGACCTCATCGCAGTACAAAGCCATGGTCGTAATGCGATGCCGCGGGGAACTCCCGAACCTCAACTGGCAGCCTTGGATCCGAGACAGAATCTATCTTTGCTCCCTGTGCAACCTCGGCGTTGATGAAACAACGGAACATTTTCTGGCGGAGTGTCCAATTTTGGGATACGTGCGGATCAGATGTTTTGGCAGGGCTTCGCTGACTCGGGAGGAGCTGATTGAGGTCCTGAATGGCCCGGACTGGTCTGGTCTTTGCTCCTACTACCGCGAGGCCTGGCGATATAGGAATTTTCTTGTTTCCGACTTTTAACCATAATAGGTTAGGAAAAATTTTAATCAATGCCCGTCCAATGGTCCCTGTGAATTTTAGCCGCGCCTATTCAATATTATGTATATTAATACTTCGTCCAGTCTAGTCAGAATGAAAACATAACAAAAAAAAGAACAATATTACTAAGATCATAGGAAATACGAGTAAGACGGAACCTCGCTGACGCCAAAGCGTACATGTGAGAGTTATATTGTGATATATTGTTATTCAGTAAATAAACATGTTATTCATTCATTCATTCATTCATACTTATGGATAACTTCAGCTTCGCCTGGAACGCTAAAAGGCGGGCTCAGTGTGTAGCATCATTCTCCCCTTAATTCGTCCGCCGAACGGGCATTGAATAGTCTTGATTAATTGTCGTTTGCGCGATTGAGTGAAGTGTAGTTCGTGTGAAGAAACAGAATGCAAAATTATTTCATTCTACTGGTTATCTTCCGAAGTCCTACGCGGGTTTACTTTCGCCAACAATTCAAGCTCCAATCTCTCAGGAGGCAATCATGATTATGATCATACTCGTATTATGCTCTCAAGCTCTTCTGGTCAGGAGACAATCGATAATGACTGTCTGCATTATTCAGGCTGAAAAGTGATCATAGAAACTACCAACTAAAGGGCATGGATTGCAGAATGAATGGCTGGGGAATTCTTGATGGTTGATTGGGGAGACCAAGTTTATAAGAGGTTTTAAACAAATAAACTGCTCCATTTCTCTGGAAACTACGTAATTAATAACGACCCTTCATCAGGTTTATTCGTCACATCAGATAATTAGGAACGTGCGAAAGTCATCCTGAAGAATATCACACATGATTGACGGGATTTGGGATTTGTGTGTTGGTGGCGTCTAGTCCCAAAGCGAGGTTGACATCGATTATTGAGTCGTATCATTATTGCTGCGACCTGTAAATGGAGCACCAATGGGAATAGGACGTTCGCAGCTAAGATTTTCCCTCATAGGTATTTTCTCTCGAAGATGCCCTCGACGAAGGAAGGGACTAATCGCTTGGCTTGTTGTTCCAAACGATTTCCTCCGACGTGGTTTAATCGAGTTAGTTCGTTCGTCTAACAGTGCAAAAACACCAAGAAGTTTACTTTGATAGGGAACGGAACAGCGTAAATTTGATTGAGGCTTGTAATTGTATTTGAGTTCAAACGACCGCAACGGTTTGTGCTTCCGTGATGTTTGTGGTCAGAATCCCCGAGTGTTGAACGTCGGTGAGTTGAATAATTAGGACATCAAGATTAAGGAGAGTGGATCCCAAAGATATCACATGGATGTGGATTTACTTTTTCATAAAACCAAAATTAAGGATTTTTTTTTTTTTTTAAGTTCTTTCATAATTTTGAACGAGTAAATCATTGAGATGAAATACGAATCATGACTACGTAGGCTGGCCAAATTTTAGGATCATTCTGATTGACATTTCATAGAACTAGGGCGTCAATGAAGTCTAGGTATTGTGGGATAGGGGCGGATTCGGCTTAGGAGCTTATACGGGAGGAACATTATGTCTTCTATGTACGAGTACTAACACCAAAATATTGAGGGCGGATTAACAGATTGATTGTTGATTTCGTCACATTGTAATCGTAAGAATGAAAACAAGTGCGCTCCATTCGGAATTGGACTAACTCTAGAGGTATCGCACTGGCATCGAGACAGGCGCCGAGGAGAAGGCAAGGCAATACCCGGGGATTCTTCTGTTCGATTAGAACGGTCGACTGAATTTATGCAAAAGAGTAGGGTCTTGGGTACACCTTGATCGTCCTGGAATAGTCGGGCTCTAGTTCAAGGCCGCACTCAAATGTATGGATTCATTACTCTGATGCGTCCCTAGAGATGGTGATTTTTCAGTGCACTCCTACTGGATGTCCTTTTGGTTGGTATTCCTTGAATAATCAACCTATGTTTTCATGATAATGGTCAACCCTCCCGATTCGGCTAAAATTTTTTTCTGGACGTTTCATGATGTCCTGATCAAAAACATAGGTTGATTATTCGAGGATAACCAACCAAAAGGTCAATGTCCGTCCGCCGTACGCCGTACGCCGCGCCGCCGTGCGCCCGTCCATGTCCACGCCGTTTTGGTAGTGAAAATGTTCTAAAAATTGAAATTGGGTAGGGGTTGTTCCCAGCCGAGAGGGTCTCGAAACTTTTCAGCCCGATCGGACCAAATTTGGAGGGAGTAGGGGTTTTTTGAAAAATGGATTTTCGAGATTTGGGTGATTTAGGCGAGTGGGGTGTCATTTTCCACTAAATTTGGACGCTGAATCCAATGAAATGGGTCCCAGAACAATTGGCACCCACCGGAAGAAGTTATGGGTCAAAATGGGTATGTATCCACCCATTTTGTAGTGTCAGGATTTCTGGTGCCTAGGCGTGTGGGGTAATATTCCACTAAATTTTGGATCCTGAATCGATTGGAATGGGTCTGGGACCCGCCACACCCACTGTTTCCCCATTCGGAGGATAACCAACCCGTGTGTAAGAATTTGCAGATTTTTCAAGTCACTTCAAATAACTTTTACTGTAGAATTCCTCAGGACGGCAATCGACATTCACAATTAAGCGTTACAACCACCAAACAGCATTTCACCCATAACCTCACCAAATTTGGGCCGTTTAGGATGGGAAAGATTAGAGGACGAAGTAGAGCCGGAATGGTCCAAGATAAAAAGTTTCAAATTTTTATAAAATTGCCTACTATAAAAAACGCTGCAAATTCATTCACGGGGGTTGGTTTTTCCTCAGACCAGCAGCATGGAGACTCACTCAAATCATTCAGCGTTCAAAATTTAATGGAAAACGATACTTCACACGCCTAAATCACCAAAAATATCGAACATGAGGAAAATGGGGAGAACAGTGGGTGTGGCGTGTCCCGGACACAATCCAATCGATTCAGGGTCCAAAACTTAGTGGAGAATGATACCTCACACGCATAGGTACCAGAATTCCGAAAATACACTGTCTAAAAATAAGTAGTGTCTTATTGGGTTCAGCGTCCAAAACTAGTTAAATATTATACCCTTCACGCCTAGATCGCCGACAATCTCGAGAATCCATTTTTCGAAATGCACATTTTGACCGCTACCTCAATGGCAATAGACATTCACAATTAAGCGTTTCAACCAGCAAACACCATTTCACCCATAACCACCACCATTTCCCCAAATTTGGTCGGATTGAATTGAAAAGTTTCGAGGACCAACTAGAGCCGTATACGGGTCCATGACCAAAATTTTAGACTTTAGAAAATATTCGACTACCGAAATTAGAGTGGACGGCGGACAGACATTTTCCCATGTGGTGCTCCAGAAGAAACAGCTGAACACATAATCAGGAACTGCCCCCTGCATGACGCCGCTAAGCCGAGGCCGCAGTGCAGGAAGGTTGGTAGGATGGTGGATGGTAGATACCTGCCTGGCGACCATCCAGCTATTTATAACGTAAGTAATGGTACGATGGTAGCCGCAGTGGCCTCCCACTACCATCTAACCCCTTGAAATCTTCCTAGGTACCTGCCTAGCGTCTATCCACCCATACAGTCGTTGTTTGTTATTCCATCCACCATCCACCTCTACCATCCAACCTCCTTGCGACCATCTAGCATCCTGCAGTGCGGCCTCAGCCCTAGAGCCGGATTGCAGTCCTGGGCTGACACAACAGGCGAACTCTCTGAACTGATTGACACGTGTCAAAAATTGGGGCATTCAGAAAGTTTGCGTTGGCCTGGTGCACTAAGAGGCGAAGGAGTCCACGTCATGAGGTAGAGCGACGAATTGCCATCAATAAAGGGTTTTGTTTTTACGTAGGTTTTATTCATAGGATAGGTTCTTTTAGAAGGGAGAGGGGGAAATTATACCAGTACTCTCTCTCCCCAGTATGTTTGAGTCTATATTTATTCATCTGTGTGAATGTGAATATATGTGACTGGATGTGTATAGGTTAAGCGACGTGATATTAGTATTAGTAAGTGTTTGTGTCGCTGGTTGGGGGACCCTGCCAGTCTCGGGGTGGCAGCATATGGTTAGGTTTGGTTATTTCTGTGCCTGGCGCATGGGCCTTATTTATTGATTTTATTTTTATTATTTTATTTTATTTTATTTTTTTTTTTCCTGGGCTGTCGGCTCTTCTGGGCTAGTAACACCTGCAGTACGGAAACCCTACAAGACGGGAACCAGGAGGGCCACTTTAGGAAGGGTGGGCTCGGCTGGCTGGCGGGGATTTATCCCCCTCCCACGGCCAGGTGGTGGGTGTGTCAGGGTTGGTCTAGACCCATGGAATAAGTATTATATTATATATATTATACTTATTCCATGGTCTAGACCTAGCCTTTGGGAAGGAGGAATAACAAGTACTCTCTTCCCCCCCTAGTCTTTTAAATAAAATGTGATATGCGCCTGTGATAATTTTTTTTAGGCTAGGCATAGTTAAATTTAGGTTTTTATCCAGGCAGGGGAGGAGGAATATCTAGTACTCGCCCTACCTACAGCGTTTTAGCAAAGGACTCCTTCGCAGGACTGGGAGCACAAAGAAAAGGGTGAAGAATAAACTGGAGGGGAGGACACAGGTGGGGTGTTTTCCTTAGGTACCCCTACAAAATGCCTGTACGTTCAGTGAAGCCCAGTAATGTGGCGAGTAAGTGCCGCCACCACCACATAAGCACTAAGTCCAACAGCTCCACAGCCACCCCCACCCTAAAGCTCATTACATGCCAATGAGGAAGACCGCAAGCACAAGAAGAGGCGCGTTAGTACGGAGGCCTAGAGAGCAAAAGATTGAACTAAAAGACCCTTGGAAAACCCGGCACCTCCACGAGATCCACCCTGGACTGCCACAGGCAGGCGGACGCCGGAAGAGGGTGGGGTGCCTGATATTCGGGGAAGCCATGGAGCCATAGAGCGGGGCTCCCAGATGATCTAGCGCAAAGAAAAGAAACTCGGCCCTCTGGGCCTCGCCAGGGGGCAAGCCCCCTGGACCCCGTCTGCTTTCCGCTTAGAGCCTACGGCTAAAATCCGAAACATGGACCCATGTTTTAGCCGTCTGCAATGGAATGTCTATTACGAGTCTATACGAGGTGACTGATGACTCACTACTACCTTACAAGGAAGTAGGTACGGTATTTTCTGATGACTACTACTACCACAAGGAAGTAGGTACGGTATTTTCTTCTTGTCTTATAAAACCCCGTGTGACACTCCCGCGTCACCCTTCAGCGTTCCCTTCCCGCGACCCTTCCGGCGTTCCTTCCGCGTCACCTTCCCGCGAACGGTTTTAACATGGACTCATGTTTTAGCCATGACCTAACTACAAAAACCGTTCGGGGAGGGTGACGCGGGAAGAGGGACGCGGAAGGTGACGCGGGAAGGGAGACGGCGCGGAAGGGTGACGGGAGTGTCACACGGGGTTTTATAAGACAAGAAGAAAATACCGTACCTACTTCCTTGTAAGGTAGTAGTGAGTCATCAGAAAATACCGTACCTACTTCCTTGTAAGGTAGTAGTGAGTCATCAGAAAATACCGTACTACTTCTTGTAGTGAGTAGTGAGTCATCAGTCACCTCGTATTGACATTCGTAATAGACATTCCGTTGCAGACAGGCTAAAACATGGGTCCATGTTTATCGGATTTTAGCGTAGGCTCTAAGCGGAAAGCAGACGGGGGTCTAGGGGGCTTGCCCCCTGGCGAGGCCCAGAGGGCCGAGTTTGGTAGTTAGGTCATGGCTAAAACATGAGTCCATGTTAAAAGGGAAAACACGACTGGGATAGACTGTAATGGGCCACATGGCCTCAGGAACAGTCTAGCGCAGGTATATCAGGACAGACATTTTCTTATTTTGATCTAGACACCTTGAAACGCCCAGATAAAATAATTTGCGTCGAATCGGAGAGATTGACTTTCTGCATGAAAACGTAGGTTGGTCAAGGAATGACGCCGTGGACGGCCGTTGGAGGATGGCATATTCGTTTTGGTATTTTATTCCTTGAATACCTATACTTTCATGCCAGAAGTCTCTAATTTGACAGTTTGCGTATCAAGATGTCTTGAGAGAAAACTCCCAGTTTCTTCCAACAGTTTATTATTTCTTAAAGCAAGAGTAAGGGGAATGTGGACGACTCACTCCAATAAATTCAGCGTCCCAAATTTGGTGGGTAATTATGATCCACACACTTAGGTCCCAGAAATTGAGTTTTAAAAACACACTTTCATTCATACCCTCCCCAAATATGGGCCGATTGGGCTGAAAAGTGAGGACGTTTGGAGGAAAGAATATTAACCCAAAACCGCTCTGGTGAACGAGCCCAACTTAAACTCTGGTAACATCGAACCTCTTTGGTTTTAAACTTGTTTCTAATGTATTAAATCCTATTTCGAATCCTATAAACTGATGAAAACATCGAATGAAATTGAAAAATTGGTTTAGTAATGCTAACTCTGTCGTAACAGCGGTGCAGGATAGGGACGGCACGATACCACCGATATATCGAAGTATCGATACTTTTTTTGTATCAGAACCGATATTTGTATCGATATTTTCTCAGTGATGCTCAAAATCAATATCGTACTTTCACAAAAAATCGGAGATAGTCGATATTTTTGCCGATATATCGGCATTTCAAGCCAAAGTAAATTACTAGAAAGTATCATTAAAAAAAAATTAACATTATGGTGCTAATAATGATCTGAAGAAAGTTTTGTCCCCTCAAAAATATACATACACTCAACAAAAACGA
>CM034007.1:12426439-12443234 GCA_019603395.1 Cyrtorhinus lividipennis
GGCGGCCCAAAATTTATTTCTGGACGTTTCAAGGTGTCTAGATCAAAATTTCAAATGTTGTGGCCGTACGCGTACGCGTTTTTGGAAGAGGAAAATTTTCAAAAAATCTGAAATTTAGGTCAGAGACTACGCCTCTAGTTGATCTTCGAAGGAGGTTGAGGTAATAGGTCAAAATGGGTACCTATCTACCCATTTCGAATGTGTATTTTCAAGATTTCTGTAAGCTAGGCGTGTGGAGTATCATTTTCCACTAAATTTTGGACACTGAATCGATTGGAATGGGTCCGGGACCCACCACATCCACTGTTTCCATTTTCCCCATGTTGAAGTAATGAGTCTCCATGCGCCTGGTCCGAGGAATTACCAGTCCCTGTAAAATACTTTTCACCTTTTTGGTTGGAAATTCCTTGAATAATCATGCGCCTGGTCTTGGGAATAACTAACCCGTGTGTAGGAATTTGCAGCGTTTTTCGATCTAGACACATAAAATAAATAAATTTTGAGCCGAATCGGAGAGATTGACTTTTTGCATGAAAACATGGTTGATTATTGAGGAATAACCGACCAAAATGGAAGTTAGTATTGGACTGGTACAACTCATCGTTGGATGCGGGTTAATGTCTGGTTCATCAAACAAGGCATCCGAGGAGAAAAAATTCTAGTTCAGAGGCTGTTGTCGTTATCAATAACTTCAGTTGAACGAGTCAACGAGCGACAAGTTTGAATTTGTATCAGTTTCCAACAGACGTATTGTACATCTGTTCCCTTCTATTCCTTTCTTTCCCCGTATTTTCAATCCACAAGTCTCTGCGACCGTGTTTACAGAATGCAAGCGCTGTCGCATTGTCTGAATGGATGCCAAGTTTGTTCAAGAAAGCTCCGCTGAACAGAGGAACTCGTAGAATAAGGCTTCATGGTCGACTAGATCCCAGAACGAAGAGGAACACTAATTGATATTATCTCATCAGGCAAGTTACAACGGTGAACTTATAGTGGCCACGGTACCAACTACGGGAAATATAGCGGCGAGGTGGTGAAAACCGCCCTTGGAGAACCCTTGGGAGCGCTGGAGTAAATTCTATCTAATAATTAGCAAGAGTCTCGAGCCCTTCGTGTATCGGTCAAATGGTGATTAACCGAAACTACCCCTTGGCATCTGTTCAACTTCTCCTACCGTCGAGTTCTCTGCGGACGAAGCTGCCACGAATCCAGGGATTTCCAACACATTCTTGGGGGCTGTTCTTGTGCGATTCTCAGGCTAGTGCGCCAGGTCAATCATTGCGAGGAATGTTCATGGTGACTTGCGGCAAGCTCCATTTCAACGACACATAAATTTATACAATAAACCAATCAACTCATTCACAGGGGGTTGCTATTCTTCACACCGCAGAATATTGGTGAAAATTGGTGAGTGTGGACTGTCCCCAACCCATTCCAATCGATTCAGCATCCAAAATTCAATAGAAAATGATACCCCACACGCCCAGGTACCAGAAATCTCGAAAACGCATATTCAAAATGGGTAATATATACCCAATTTGACCCATAACTTCTTCCAGTGGGTTCCAATCGTTCTGGGACCCATTTCATTGGATTCAGCGTCCAAAATTTAGTGGAAAATGATACCCCACTCGCCTAGATCGCCCAAAATCTCAAAATTCATTTTTCAAAAAACACATTTTGACCCCTACCCCGCCCAAATTTGGTCCGATCGGGCTGAAAAGCTTGGAGGATCGTTCTAGGCCGGGAACAGACCCCTGACCCAATTTCAGATTTTTAGAAAATTTTCTACTACCAAAAACGGCGTGGACGGCGGACGGCGGACGGACATTGACCTTTTTTGATCTAGACACCATGAAACGCCCAGAAAAAATTTTTGAGCCGAATCGGAGAGGTTGACCATTTGCATGAAAACATAGGTTGATTATTCAAGGAATAACCAACCAAAATCAAATAAAAACAATTTGTTTCATCCCTTATTTCAAGGGTTTCGTTAATATTGTCAAATAGCTCTTTCCTCTCCGGGGTAACTCGTGCGGGGTGGGAGGAAGGGCGCACCCGACTAACAACGGCTAATAATGCAACCCCTGTCTTGTCTCGGGATTACTCTTGTACCTCGTTTCGAGGACCAACAAATTCATTGTGCTACCGGCTCTGCTCGTACTACCCTCATGCGGTTGTTTCTTCGTTTTCGTGAATTTAAATTGGAAATGACACGCGATCGTACGGAGGAGGGAGGTACTCTGAACGCTACTTTGACGTTTCAATAAGCTTTTGTTTTCAGATCATCAGACATTAAGGGAGGTTTTCACTTATAAATGTAAAACCGTTTTCGAATTATTTTATATTTTCCGCCTTTCCTTGTGTTTCATAGATGAAAATGGCATGTAGAATTACATTACTACACTGGTTCTTACCATCAATATTGAGATCTAGCTCCAATTAAACTCCATTTAATACCGGTTTATCTCAATCGTAAGCTACTCCAACTTCCCCTATTTAATTATTTTCCTTTAAAATGTATTCTCATGACAGCCACCCTTTCACGACCCGATCCATTCAACCTGCCCCGTTTCAGGTCCCGATCGCTGACTACCTGTCCGGCAAGGCCCCCGTCCAGTACATTGCTTCAGATCCTAATGGTGGGGGGGGGGGGGGGGGGGTTTAGCATGTGGTTGTGGCAAACCCTTGCCTGAGGGCTTCACTCTGTGTTGGTGCCAAAAAGGGCTGTGTAAGCCTCTCTCGAATTAAAATGTGTTTGAATTTACTATAATTTAATTCGGGTTTCTTCGGAGAATTTGGAAGGGACCTAGCGAGAGGATACGGGATGTAAATCCAAGACTTACGACTGAGCAACTAGGGATACCAAGGATGAGCATAAATACATTGATACAAAATAATTTAATTAAATAAAAGACACGTTGCAAAGAAGAATATGCCTCAACCTGGGCTAGAATTGATACAAGACAAAGTAATTCGACAAAGTAAATTAGACAACATGTGGAGCATAGAATACAATTAATACATGATACATGAAATTATGATATACATGAAATACAATTTAATGAGCAAGTGCAACGGTACCGGCTGACGAAAATGATGTTGAAGGAAAAACAGGAGGGGGCACGCTGTCCCGCAGGTACACAGCGAGGCTTATTAACTTGAGTCCTTTATCATTACATGGCATGGGGAACACAATATTACAGCTTCAGTCGACTTCAGCACGGTAGCAGAGTTCACTTCAGAGCGAGCACGGGACAAAGCCAGGATGGACTGAGTGAGATGCACTTGCACGACAGCGTTACAAAAATATATGACTCCAACATGTTGGGCGCCTTGGCCCCGAGGAGCGCCTTGACTACAACCGCCCAGTTGGGCGCCTTGGCAACCAGTCATGGAATAAGTAATACTTATTCCATGGCAACCAGTGAAGCCCTGGAGCTCTCCAAATGCGACGTCCAGGCAGGAGCTGCGCGCGCATCCTGGCGCATGCTCCCTCCCTTCTGGCCTTCTGGAGGCAGCAAGCCTGGGGGCTTACAGCTGCATACGCATACTGGAGTTTTTTTTCATCTCTGTTTATTAGAATTACACCAAGTTATGAACATATTAGCAATATTTTTGTGACTTAAGTTAACTAGGTTACGTCTTCAGCCAAGGTACAATGCTTAGCTTATAATTATTCCAACAACTGATTTTGGTTGGTTATTCCTTGAATAATTAACCTGTGTTTTCATGCAAAATATCAATCTCTCCGATTGTAAATTCTATATACAAGCCAACAACTACACAGACAGCAAGAATTGACAGCAGGAGAACATCCCTGGAAGGACTCTCCCCAAACCTACAGCCTTAGTATCCATCTCATGCAATCAGTGTGATACAAAACTGGCATTACCGTTATTAGGCAATGATTATGATCCTCTGGCATAGACGTGCTCCATCGTCCTACAATTATTACCACCGTTTGTGATAACATTGAACAGCCGAGGGACCAATGCGAACGATCATAACCCTCACGTTCTTTTCAACTCAAATACTGAATCCCCTGCAGTAACGAGAGATGTTTAACCTTCTCCAACTTCGAACGAATTTACATTTTACAACTTTAGTGGCAAACTCGACTTAAACTAACCGTCTCAACTTCACCTGAGTTCATCATTGTACAATGGGATCATCTACAAAGTAAAAACACTCATCGTTTCATTCTCATGAGAGATCTTGTCCCAGTTATACATTCGTCGCACAGCTTGAGAAAAGAATGTTCAAGTTGGAAGAAAAAGTATTTTTTCAACACGAGTACAAGAGAATGCGGATATGAATTCCATGATCAAAGAGATTATTTTCATAAAATAATCGATTCAACTATTCAAGCCAGAGCGTCATCCTATCCGATCGGCCCCAAGATCTGACAAACAAACGTTTTTTATTTTCTAGAGCATTTTATGGGGAAAACAGTGAATGTGGAGTGTTGTTGTCAAGATCAATATATCCTGACATATTTAATGTACACTGAGTGTTTTATGAATGATTCTTGATAGATTCACGAAACTGATACGTGATTTAGCAACAGATTGACTTTAGGCCTTGTTGGCCCACGCGATCTCCTCCATCCCCTTATAATCGCGACCAACTTTCACCTTTGAAATGCTTTCACCCCTATTTAGTATCTGTTATGGATAATGGGCGATTTACTTGTACATCTGGAGGGTGCCTGGGTTGGACAGCCCTTGAAATGTTGCTTTATGTTAAATGTATGATTTATAGAAGGAGCGCCTGGGTTGGCCAGCTCCGAGGGTGCCTGGGGTGGTCGGCCCTCTGAATGTTGTACTATGCCAAATATATGCATGATAGAAGGAGCGCCTGGGTTGGCCAGCTCCGAGGGTGCCTGGGGTGGTCAGCCCTCTGAATGTTAATCTGTATAAAATTTATGTATGGTAGAAAAGGCGCCTGGGTTGGACAGCCCCTGAGAACAATGAGAAAGTCCAATCATGGATTGATCAATCACGAATGAATGTGAACAGTACCTGTTAGCGTGCATATTAAGGCTTCAATGTCCTGCTATGACGACTCATGTTCAACCAACTCTTTTCCACAAGGCACCAACACTCCCTATAGAAGGAGTGGTGGAAGCCCTTTGCAAACCTTCCCACGGTGGGAGCGATTCCTGGGAGTGGCTCCTGGAGGGAGTGAAGGAGGCTCTTTTACGCGTCCTCTCATCCTGTCCGCTCTTTGTACTTTACAACCTTCCAAACTCGTCTGCTGCCAAAGGAGACGACAAGTGTCTCGAACCCATTCCCATTGATTCATCATCCAACTGTTAGTTAATGGTACCTCACATAAGTAGGTTCATAGGCACCCATTTGACCCATACCCATCACCAGTGGGCACCAATCAGTCCGGAACCCATTTTAATGGACAAAACATTCAGATTTTTAGGATATTTTCTCTACCAGTAACACTGAATGAACCGGTTTATGGCATTTTTCATAATTTACACCCGTTTAGCTGACGATATGATGGCATTTCTTGATGTTGTTCTTCAAATTCTGGACGGCCCTTCGTTTTTCAGATTCCAAAAAAATCAATTGAAATTTCAAAAAGCCTCAGATTGAGTTTAGGCGACTACTTCACCAGTGTATAGAAAATAGGGGACGTTACCTAACTGATTTGATCTTCAAAACCAAGTTAAACCAAAGTTTATGTTTGTACCAATATTATATTTTTATTGAATGAAACATGTCTGATTCGTACGCTGTGTATTAGATATATTTGAAAAATGAATGTTATGGTGCCGCACCTTGTACATATAACCAACCTGGATAGTCATGTTGGAGGTCAGCCTCTCTAACTGGCACCAAAATTCGACAATATAATGTTTCATGATGCTCAAATAAGAAAAAAATTTAAAAAATGCTGCTAATTTATATACAGAGGTTAGATATTCCTCAGACCAGGCGCATGAGGGCTAATTGATTTTCAACTCAGCGTCAATAACCTCTTCTGGTGAGCTCCAATCGTTCCGGGACCCGTCTAATTGGATTTAGCGTCCAAAATTTAGTGGAAAATGATTCCCCACACGCCTAGTTTCCTGAAATCCCGAAGACAAATATTCAAAATGGGTAGATACATACCCCGAGCTTCTTCCAAAGGGCGCCAATCGTTCTGGGACCGATTTTATTTGATTCAGCTTCCAACTTTCAGTCAAAAATGATACCCCGAACGCCTAGATCATCAAAAACATAAAAAATTCATTTTTCAAAGAACACATTTCGACCCCCCCCCCCCCCCTCCTCATTTGGTCCGATCGGGCTGAAAAGTTTCGAGGACCAACTAGAGCCAAAAAGGCTCCCTGACCAAAATTTCAATTTTTAGAAAATTATGAGCTACTGAAAATGGCGCGGACGGCGTACAGGATATTTGCTTATTTTGATTTAGACAAGTTGAAACGCCCAGAAAAAACAATTTGGGGCCAATTAGAGAGGTCGACAATAAGCATGAAAATATAGGTTGATTATTCAGTGAATAACCAACCAAAATTCAAAAGTGTTGTCAGGAGCCCGTTTAAAAACTTCAGCATTAAAGACGGTAAACAACTCTCGAGCGTGTGTGTACATTAATCATTTCGTTCATTTACATTGTTATTAGACATCTTAGCAGCAAGGCAATTAGCCACGCATAGTAATGAGGCAGAAGAGAATGATCAGTCGTGATTATGAAACTGCTTCGTGGAGGTACTGAACTTCAACTCGCACCCTTAGATGTAGAGAGAGGGAACACTTTTATAAAGGCGGGTTCGTGAATTATGTTACCTCATTAATGGTACAATAGGCTTAGCGCGGTGGTTTCAGGGCAGAATGAGCCCCAGTGTATCCATGATGGGTTAATGCAGAGCCGGCGCGGGAAAAGCAGACAATGTGTCTACTCTACCAATCCACCACCAACGACGTCGAGCAACAACAATGAACTTCCCCCTCTTAAATATGCATCCGTAAGTAGCGAGGGATTGTCGCAAAGAGCCCTACAAACCCACCTCAACTAATGACTTCTTCCTGGTCTAACTCACCCCCTAGCGGCCGACTATACGCCAATTATTTACGCAAGAAAACGCGGCCATTTTGGGTTTATTCTTAAGAACGGTCCGGCGAGTGTCTTCCATGCTTCTTGAGTTCACAACAGCAACAACCAAGCGCGTCGAGCCGAGATCGCCCCCGCGTATGTAAATTTTTCGACTTTCCCAACTCAAAGTCAGTCCAGTCGGGATTTTCAGCGGTCCGAGGTGATCTTGAAAGAGTTAGACCGACCGTGAATATCAAGGAACATGAAGGAATAGCGGCCGGACAAAGAAAGGCCCAAAAGGGGGAGAAACGCTGCACATTATTCGACGACGGTTTATTATTTTCGGCGGATCTCGCTGCTGAGGAAGTTCATATTGTGTAGGTAAGCAAATAAATACAAATGCCTACAAATAAATTTAAAAAAAAAAACTAATTCCTTAAACCAATCGAATCATGTCTAAAAATTTAGTAGAAAACAGTATCCCACACGCCTAGGTACCGGAAATCTCAAATACCCACTTTCAAAATAGGGTAAATAGGTACCCATTTTGAGCCATAACCTCTTCTGGTGGGCACCAATCGATCCGGAACTCATCTCATTGGATTCAAAGTCCCGAATTTAGTGGAATATAATACCCCACAAGCCTAGATCGCCAAAAATCTCGAAAATCCATTTTTCGAAAAACACATTTTGACCCCTATCCCCCCAAATTTGGTCCGATCGGACAGACAATTTTCGAGGATCAACTAGAGCCAGAAGGAATAATTGAATAAAAAATTACAGGAAAAATCGGAGAGATTGACTTTTTGCATGAAAACATAGATTGATCATAAAGGAGTAACCAACCGAAAAGCTGCAGATGTTTGCACAATGCTTTATTACTCCAAATGAATCCCACTGTAGCTACAAAAACCATCAAATCGTTCACAATGGAGCAATATGGAAGAACAAAGAGTGTGGAGCTTCCTCAATCCAATTTATCCCATTCAGCGCCTCGAATTTCGTGGAAAATGATACCCCATGTGGCCAAGTTTTGAAAAATCTGAATAATCCACTTTCAAAATAGAATGGTACCTATATAAACTTTTTAATTCATAGCCGTCTCTGGTGTAGACCAATCAACCCGGGACCCATTTTAATGAGTTAAGTGCCCAGAATTTAGCGAAGTAATACCCCACACACCTAAATCGCAAAAAATCTCAAAAATCCATTGGGTACCAACCGTCCCAGGACCCACCTCATAGGACGTAACGTCCAAAATTTAGTCGAAAATAATGCCATTTGCTCACATGACATGGATATGAAGGAATAACCTATACCAGGGAATCATCTGAACGGATATTGCGTGATAAGTAGCTTTCCAAAGATTCAAAACACGACGAATATGTGTATTGTCAAATGTTACCCCTGTAAGCCTCTCTCGAATTAAAATGTGTTTGAATTTACTATAATTTAATTCGGGTTTCTTCGGAGAATTTGGAAGGGACCTAGCGAGAGGATTCGGGATGTAAGTCCAAGACTTACGACTGAGCAACTAGGGATACCAAGGATGAGCATAAAATACATGGATACAAAATGAATTATAATTGAAAACAAGGACACGTTGCAAAGGAGAATATGCCTCAACCTGGGCTAGAATTGATACAAGACAAAGTAATTCGACAAAGTAAATTAGACAACATGTGGAGCATAAAATACAATTAATACAAGATACATGAAATTATGATATACATGAAATACAATTTAATGAGCAAGTGCAACCATACCAGCTGACGAAAAGCGTCGATGTCGACGGAAAAACCGGAGGGGGCACGCTGTCCCGCAGGTACACAGAGAGGCTTATTAACTTGAGTCCTTTATCTCATGGGAAACATAATGTTACAGCTTTGGTCGACTTCAGCACGGTAGCAGAGTTCACTTCAGAGCGAGCACAGGACAAAGCCAGGATGGACTGAGTGAGATGCACTTGCACGACAGGGTTACAAAAATATATATGACTCCGACAGGTTGGGATGCCTCAGCAATGACTGCCCGGTTGGGCGCCTTGGCAAGGAGTGCGCGCTGGAGCTCTCCCCAAATGCGATGTCCAGGCAGGAGCTGCGCGCGCATCCTGGCGCATGCTCCCTCCCTTCTGGTTTTCTGGAGGCAGCAAGCCTGGGGGCTTACACCCCATTCCCGAGTATTAATTTGTGGCGGAGTCTTATCATTGGGATCTTATCAGTATTCGTTGGCCTACCCCTCGAATAGAAGAAGAGCGACTCTGATTGAATCAACGGTGGAAAAATGTTCAATCTGGACCCAAGGTGGTATCATAGCAGCTAAGACGTTATCACTAAACAGCTAGGTCGTTGCAGAGCCAACATATTCCCACCACTTCATTCCAATAAGAATTATGAACCAAAAGGAGACGAAAACATACTTTTCAAAGAGGAAATACCCACGGTAAAGATATCCTTATAGGCCCAAATGAACCCGGTATGAATTGTTCCACTGTCCAAAATTAACTGAAAAAAATATACCACAGCCAAGAAAACCTATTTTCGCTCCACTTTTTTGCAGAGCGTTATAACAGTTCTCAAATAAGAGAAATATGCGACCGTGGAACGTATGTTCACCTGGTCAACAGAGGTGTGATTGAATGATTGATTTTCCCGTTCATAACCTCCTTTTCGTGCGACGTTGCCCATTTGATACGTGTTTGTCCGCGCTAACAATCGAGGTTGTATAGTTGTTAGGCGCAATAATGGAAATATCAGTTATTCTCATTTCTATCAACTCTGGCCCTTCCATTTGCTTACTGTCCTCCAACGGTGATCAAACAGATCAACTGACCAGTATAGTGAGCTCCCATGTTGAGTATTGTCCACCGTCACTGACCAATCAGAGATCGAGGAACGGTCCATTCACGTGGACCTTCGTTAATAGTGATTTAGATCGTACAAAGAGTCAATCACTCCGCTTCAACCGAAATTTGTTTCAGGGTGTGTCAAGATAAAAACGCTGCAGATTCTTTCACACGGGTTGGTTACTTCTTGGACCAGGCGTATGGAGACTCATTTCTTCAACATGGGGAAAATGAGGAAACAGTGGGTGTGGCGGGTCCCAGACCCATTCCAATCGATTAAGGGTCCGAAATTTAGTGGAAAATGATACCCCACACGCCTAGGTACCAGAAATCCAGAAAACACACATTCAAAATGGGTAAATACCTAGGTACCCATTTTGACCCATAACCTCAACCAGAGGGTGCCAATCGTTCTCGGATCAATTTCATTAGATTTAGTGGAAATTTTAGTAGAAAATGATACCCTACACACCTGGATTGCAAAAAATCACAAAAATCCATTATTCGAAATACACATTTTGACTACCCCTCCCAAATTTGGACCGATAGGGCTGAAAAGTGTCGAGGACTGACCTAGGCCGTGTGGGGTGCCATTTTCCACTAAACTTTGGACCCTGAATCGATTGGAATTGGTCCGGGACCCGCCACACCCTCTATTTCCCCCATTTTCCCCATGTTGAAGAAATTAGTCTCTTTGCACCTGGTTCGAGAAAAGATCAACCCATGTTTAGAACTAGGTTTTCAAGGGAACTACTCGTGTGGGGTATTGTTTTCCGCTAAATTCTGGGCGCTTAACCCATAACAATGGGTCCCGGGTTGTTTGGTCTTCACTGGAGGCGGGTATGAGTCAAAATGAGTACATATTGTAACGATTTATATTCTTTGTTAATAATTTATTACAATTGTTCACTCAAATACACTGTCTTTGTTCACACACTTACACAATCACAAAGCACAATTCACAGTTGTAATGAGGTTGTCGCACTATTTATAACATGGCACTATTTATAACACGGCACGATTTATAACCCAAAGTGTCTATATTTGGACTCTGAACTGAACTGGGTTCCTGGGTCCCTTTTATACTAGCTACCTTGGCCGAGAACCTTCTCAAACCTTCCCTGGTTTTGGGAACTTGACGTGTTGTCTCGAGCCAATGGGAAGGTTCCAGCCAATTCAATAGAGTGACCCTTAGCCCTCCACAGGTCGTTGACCCTGCAACGCTGGCTGCCCAGGAGACCGGCGCAGGTGCCAGCTCGCAACAATATCATTCTATTTTGAAAGTGGGTTTTTGAAATTTTTGATGACTTGAGCACGTGGTGTATCATTTCCCACGAAATTCGGGGCACTGAATGCGATGAATTGGATTGAGGAAGCTCCACACTCACCGTTCGCCCATATTTCTTTATGGATGGTACCACCATGGGTCTATATTGAGAATGTCACCGTCATCTCAAACATTAGGGTCGCTTTTCTTCTATTGGAGGGGTTAAAATGGGTTCCAAGGCAATTGCTTTACACCGGAGCTGGGTGTTGGTAAAATGGGACGTACCAGGAATTTCGATTTTGGGGGGTATTTCTAGCTAGACGTGTGGGGTAGGTATCATTTTCCACACAATTTTTTGACGCTGGATCATTTATAGTGAGTTCGGGGCACTCCTCATTCACGGTTTTCCTCCTACTCTTGCTCCGATTGTGGAAAATTTGGATAATTTTCAGCGCTTTTGAATGAAAAATCGTTCTAATCTCAGAGAAAAACTCACCCCCCTCAACCACCATCAACAAGAATTCCACCTAAATCGATAGTCTCGCCACCAGGCGTTCTCGCCCAGTTCCACTTCGAATCCTCAGATTATATAGGAAATGGAGAAAGGGGTGGTTACCCCCGGGTCGGGCGATTTGTTACGAAATTGAGCGTAAATGTCGACCCCGCTCCTCTTCCCGACTTCACAACAATTGTGAACTTTCCTGAATTATACCCAGTGTTAAAGTTGGTGAAGGTGCAGGTGTGACCTCGAACAGAGGACGGTTGTAGCCCACGCAACCGATAATAATTGGTTCCTCCCCTCCCAATACAACCGTGCTGTGAGGTTCGTGTGGAACAGTCCTGTTGATCTGAGTTACGCTCTTTAATTGTTGCAATTGTATTTGAACTTGTCGAAACTCTCGCCCGGTGACGCGGTGAAGGACGCAAATGTTTCAGTAGGTTGCCGCCATATACCATCGGAAAACTGGCAAATACGAGAATTCGTTGATTATATATCCGCCACATGGACGGGAAACGAATGGATTCAAATCAAATTCAAATAGATAAAAATATCGAAGCCTTAAAAAATAAAGTAAATAAGTAAATTTAAGTGTTAGGGAAGTTTGCAAATAATTTTCCAGACTGGTCTACATCCATCTATTATTTTGATAGGCTCTCATTTTTATGGGAAACTGCATAGAAGAACGTTGCGGATTCTTCAATTCAATTAATTTATTATTGTTTCAGGTAACATACGAGGGTGGATCGATAAGTTTTCGGCCTGACCAAGAGAAACAACGTTTTTAAGATTTTTTTTTTTTTTTTTTTTTTTAATTTCTCAACAATTTCCTTCAAGGCTGATACATTTCTCATAGCGGTGCTCTGGTCTAGTAACGTCATCTCTATAGACTTTCAAATGTTTTCATGAAAAAGAGCAACCTCTCTGATTCGGCCAAATTTTTTTCTGGGCGTTTCAAGGTGCCGAGATCAAAAAAGTCAAATGTCCGTCCGTCCTATACCGTCCGCGCCGTTTTTGGTAGTAGAAATTTTTCAAAAAAAAAAAAAAAAATTGAAATTGAACACTGAAATTTGGGTCAGGGGTCTATTCTCGGCTCTAGTTGGTACTCAAAACTTTTCAACCCGATCGGACCAAATTTGGGCGAGGTAGAGGTTAAAATGTGTTTTTTGAAAAATGGATTTTTGAGATTTTGGGCGATCTAGGGGAGTGGGGTATCATTTTCCACTAAATTTTGGACGCTGAATCCAATGAAATGGGCCCCAGAACGGTTAGCACCCACTGGAAGAAGTAATGGGTCAAAATGGGTATCTATCAGCGATTTTGAATGTGTGTTTTCTGGAACCTAGGGGTGTGGGGTATCATTTTCCACTAAATTTTGAACCCTGAATCAAATGGAATTGGTCCGGGACCCACCACACCTACTGTTCTCCCCATTTTCAACATATTGAAGACATGGTCATCATGCTCCCAGTCCGGGGAATAACCAACCCGTCTGTAGGAATTTGCAGCTTTTGATTGCGCTTGATCTAGACACTTCCAAAAACATTTTTGGGCTGAATCGGAGAGGTTGACCTTTTGCATGAAAACATAGGTTGCCAACCAACCAAAACGCAAGTTACGCCGAATAAAAGATTGATAATTTCAGAAAATTTTGATTTGATAATCGATTGTTTTGGACGATACAATCGACAATCGGGCAACACTACTTTCATGTGTCATGTGTCAAGCGGTCGTGGGGAAAAACATCGGCAATAGGCGTTCGAGAAACCACGAACAGGTGAATAGAGGAAGAGAGAATGAAAAGGGATGGAAGGGAGAATGTGGAGCGGGGAGATCTGGGAGCCATCTGCCGGGGCGCCAAGGTGGGGAATATTCCGATCACGGACGGAGACAACTCACTGCCGCCTCCACCCTTCGCCCTTCCCCATCAACCTTTCCAAAGAGTTCGGCCCCAACAGTTGGTTGGGGTGGAGCCCAAACTGGAACACCACCTCAATTTCCACCCCGCCGTTTTATAGCACATTCCTCCCGAACAGTTGCCAAGGTCCAAGATACGGTCCAAATGTGCGCTGGCTACTCAATTCCCGCCAAGTTTCCCCTCGCGCAAAATGACGTCGACGCGATGACGTCAGAGTGAAAGGCGTTCGAGTAAACTATGCGGCGATGCCGAGCTCATCAACTGTACCTATCAAGAGCTTCAACAGCGGCTCACTCTGGTGTTGAGCTCTCCAAACTTCTCAAACCGAATTGTTCCGCTTCATCGGGATTTCCAGGGGCGGAAGAAGCATCCGATGGGAACGCAAGCTTCCCCTATCGAAAAAAAAAAAATGTTTTCATTGTTGCCAACGCTCGACCGGAAATCCGACCCGTTGAAAACCGGAAATTGGGCCAGGAACAGGAAACTTCCTGATCAATCCCTCGCCCATTGAAGTTTATTTTTCCGAACTACTCCTTCCGTGTAAAAATGCTATTCCTACGATGCCTCTGTAACCCCATGTAAAACGGTTTATTTTTATCTGAAGTTTCAATTTAAGTTCTTAATTTGTTAAACTGTTGAATGGTTCCGTTAGCGTCTTCTCTAATCAGTTTTTTACAATTGTTAATCATTAGATGACATTCAAAAGACGCAACGCTGCAAATTCATTCACAGGGGTTGGTTATTTATCGGACCATGGAGGCTAATTTCAATCGATTTAGCCTCCTAACATTAGTTGAGAACGATACCCCACACGCCTAGGTACCTGAAATCTCGAAAACAAACATTCGAAATGGGTAAATAGGCACCCATCGTGACCCATAACCTCATTCAGAGGGCACCAATCGTTCCGGGACCCATCTCATTGAGTTCAGCGTCCAAAATTTAGTGGAAAATGAAAATAATGGGTATTGATGTACACATCTTGAATATGTGTATTCGAGATTTCTGGTACCTAGGCGTATGGGGTATCATTTTCCACTAAATTTTAGAAGCTGAATCGATTGGATTAAGTACGGGACCCGCCACTGTTTCCCCATTTTCACCATGTTGAAGAAATGAGTCTCCATGCGCCTTTTCCCCCATCAACACTATGTAACTATGGGCTGTTAATTTAATTCTTAACAAACATCATTCTTACCAGTGTCACTCTTGTTAGAAAAATGCTGCGAAACTTGAATAAAATGTACCTACAAGTAGGTAAATCGCAACAGGAAGATCCTTATATTGGATTCGACCCAGCCAGAGCCCCTTTTGAATTCATTTTTACTCGAATGAGACCTAGAAAACTGCCAGCCAGACAACATTGAGAGGGAAATATTACGATTTGCTATATAAAAAAGTTGTGTTGAGGATGGATGAAGAGGAAGAGGGGTTGGAAAGTATTTAATATTATTCTATCGGGCTGTGCCATGGGAATCCGTCTTTATTGACAAAGTAAGAAAAGCTCCTTCCAGAGAGTTCACGGATTGATTAAGCTCAGCTCGTTTTCGGATATCGTGCCGCTCAAAGGAGACTTTCCAATATGTTTTTCCGATGACCCGGTCCGCTGAAACCGATGTCAGTGATTGAGCTGTTACACAAAGGTTTTTGGAAGGAACGACAATAGGATAACGGGTTCGGAAGACGTTTACAAGCGGTGATTGGGAGCGGACAAGTTGCTCGACATAAGTAGATCAGGGATCGGAAGGATTAGGTTCACGAGTCACTCTCATAAAGAGCGTCGTGTAGCGCCAAGACGAGGAGGCGGGAGATAAATTTCCCTTGGGGTTGTCAAGCTTTTCTTCCACTACTTTGGTGGCAGTTTTCAATTTTGCCGGAGGGCGTCGACGAGACTGAAACCAGGCATCGGGAGAACACCCATTTTCCAGATAACAAGAAGAAAATGGCGGGGATTGACTTGAAACTTCCTTCACGGGGCGCGTCGCCTTTGCGGGTGTACATTTGAAGGAAATGAGGTTCTTCTCGGCGTAATATGATAACATCCCGTGTTCTTACCCGGTTGTTACCCCGCCGTAGATACATTTTAACAATTAGGGAGCCTCGCGGCGTGCATATCACCATGGTGACGACGAGGGCGGGGACTGCACAGGAAATGAGGACGTAATAACCGGGTTGTGCCGCCTTTCCAAGAAAGGCGGCATTCGTCAAGAAAGGCGGCCGACAATGGTGGGGGAAAACGACGTTTCACGAAAAAAATTACACGTCTGCTTAAATCTAGATTCAATGGGCTGCTTAATCGTACAGGAAATTCCTGGCTTGCCTGAGAGGTTGGACAGCCACTGAACGAGCAGAGCCGAGGAAGACCACAGTAAATCAATGAAGAACGAGGACATTGGATGACTGGCAAACCATTCGAGACAAAGGGAGGAATTCAAGGTCCCATTTCAGTCTGAGGTTCCACTCAAGTGAAGGGCAAGCCTCAACTCCAATGTCCACTTGGGAGCAAAGTGAGCACTCGCACATGAGTACTCAAGTGCGAGGATGGACTTGCATCCTTTGGTTGGCAGCCCTGACAGCATCACAGAAGTAGGGAAATGCCCCTGGAGAGTTACAGGGAGATTCCCTGTTTTGGTTGGGTATTCCTTGAATAATCAACCTATGTTTTCATGCAAAAGGTCAATCTCTCCGATTCGGCCCAAACATTTTACTGGACGTTTCAAGGTGCCCAGAAAAAAAATTAGCAAATGTCCGTCCACCGTCCACGCCGATTTTGATAACAGAAAATAATCTAAAAATCTAAAAGTTTGGTCAAGGACTTCGGGCTTTAGTTGGTCCTCGAAACTTTTCAGTCTGATTGGACTAAATTTGGGCGGGGTAGGGGTCAAAATGTGTTTTTAGAAAAATGGATTATCGATATTTTTGGCGATCTAGGCGAGTGGGGTATCATTTTCCACTAAATTTTGGAAGCTGAATCCAATGAAGTGGGTCTCAGGACGATTGGCACCCACTGGAAGAAGTTATGGGTCAAATTGTATATATTACCCATTTTAAATATGTGTTTATGAATTTCTGGTACCTGCGTGTAGGGTATCATTTTCCACTGAATCATGGACTGAATCGATTGGAATGGGTCTGGGACCCGCCACACGCACTGTTTCCCCCCTTGGGAGAATAACCAACCAGTGAGTAAGATTTGCAGATTTTTTTTAT
>CM034007.1:12443259-12512756 GCA_019603395.1 Cyrtorhinus lividipennis
TAAAAGAGCATTCAGGAGGAGAAATTCAGAGCATTGTTTCATTTGAATAGTGCGAATGTTCTCACTCACTTTTCTATTTGCTTAGTTACCTGAATAGCCGTACGAAGCGGCAATGATCCCCCATCCTATAAAGCAGCCCCACAGGATAGGAGAAAAGGCGTTGTACAACGCAGCCTCGTGTGCGTCGTATTTATAATTGGTGGATGACATGTGAAATGGACCAAACATTGCCAATGCCCCACATGAAGCGGCTAAACACCATAGAAGCACTACTTGAATCTGAAAAAAAAAATTTGATGGTAACGTCTTGTAGTAGGTATTTTATGGATAAGTCTTAATTTTGCTAGTATAGATAGATAGTACCAATCCCATTCTTGCCATAGAATTCCTTATTAGCCTTGGAAAATTCACGAAGCCTAGGTAAAACTCCAACAGGGCCTGGTTCTTTTTACAACACAATTACATTTTTGACTCTTAGAATCTGTTCAGTAATCGGTTAGTCTCACCTTATCAAATATGCACTTAGGATATGTTTTCAGGAAGTAGCTGACGCCTACACCCATCAAGTACACCGTCAGCCGATGATACGGAAGGATGTACGAGTAATTTGCCGTGTCCAACAACTGGGTCGTTCTGATGAGGATAAGGAGAGATTATAAACTTTTCCCTTCGATGAATTCATATCAAGTAATTTAATACTGCTAGTACCTATTCTAGATTTTAGAATTTGCTTATACACGTAGTTAGGTACGCACTGTATAGATTTTTCATAGGAGACACGAGGGGGAAAATGAACCCAATTAAAATTATCTGTTGAATCTAGAATGTACTCACTACGTCGCTCAGGGAAGCGAAAAAATGGAAGAAGTTGTGAGAAATGGAAAATTCCTTTGATTTTGACTGAACTCAAATAGTAATTACGTACTTGTAAACAGTTATTATGGAGAAAATTTTACGTCCATTTTTTCGATTTGCTTGAGATCATTCGGTTCGGAAACAGTGATTTGTTTATTTTATTTATTTTTTTTTTCTTCTTTTTTTTTAATGTTGTCAATTAGGGCACACAGTGTTGGAAAGTTCTTCTTACTGGATGGATTTCTTTCACTTACGAAATTCCAAAATATATGACGACGCTTAGCCGATTTCTGTACGTGACAATATATCTCACTATAGTCGATACAATCGCCATTGTAACTGCTACGATGCTCCCCAATTTAGGCCACTTCCAAAACATCCAAGCCATGAGAGGGGTGATTATGAAAAGTTGAAAATCTATTCCTAGCTGGTGAGTGTGAGTCAGGCACTGAAATAGATTTCAATATTGAATTAAATTATCACTCCTCTGGTGCAACGAGTGCGTATCTTCTGTGTATAACTGCCGGTTGATTCATACCATATTCTCAAAACCGAAAAAGTTGTGAACGAAAAACAAATTTTTCCACCAATGTTGCTCACAGAGTTGGGCGTGCTTGCGCACCACGAGGTTCCATTGAGGGCCCGAGTTGATATGCGGGAGAACCAACGTGCAGGCGATGATCACGGTCAAAAGGTTGGGGGCCAATCTGAAAAGCATTAGAGAAATCCGCTTACCTTCCCCATTTAGAATTAATGTCTTTCTTCACTTAGCTAATTTACAAATTTAATTAGAACAAGCCTCGTGGGTTGCCTTGATGGATATCGATCGCAGTTCGAAGAGCCGTTTCTACTAAAGGCTTGGCTAGCACTATCTACATTCCACGTAAAGATTGATGTGTCAATGCAGAAGGTAGCCCTAATAAAAATCCCCGGAACTTACTTATAACGTGGTATACCGAAAAGTGGTAATGTATACTCGGCGGGGGAGTGGGAGGCTGCAAGAAAAGTGGTGAGTACGTGGGTAAACGGTGTGATCGCGAATCATTAATTGTAGGCTGAAGAAATCGGCTAAAGAAAGTACAAAAAGGTATTTGTGTTGCTTCCCAAAGACACCTCTTTCCAACAAGCCTGACGAGCTCCTCAAGTAAGTACTACATACCAACGATTTTGAACAGAAAAATAAATTATGAAGCGGTTGCTCAAATTGAGTTGCAATTAAATGGGCTCACCTCCAGTATCTTGACACCAAGGATTCTGTCATTGAAATTCGTCCGTGATTTTGGAGCTTCTTTAGGAAGCTTGTTCCAGCTAAATATCCGCTCAGCAGGATAAATCCGTCCGTATAAATTATTGCTGTTCGCCCAATGACAGACCACGGTCTCCCTAAATTCTACGACATAGTTTAGATCATACCATGAAATACGAAGTAATTCATTTAACTTCGTATTCATAAAATTCAGCAAGTCATATTAAGCACGTCGAAAAGGTCAGGCTAGGCCTCGGTGCGTTTGACGAAGGAAAGCTTCACCACAGTGAAGTGGCTCGTTAGTAATGTGGTCGTTGGCCAGGGTAGCAGCTTTTGGAAAACCACATTCTATCATCTCCAAAAGAACACAATCGAATCTTTTACCACGGCTCCGTCTTTTATAGAAATCTAACCTGCTGTGAGGCCATCACATTGGTCACACATACCCTTGCTGGTAGCTTGAATCTTACCTCTGTCATAGCTGTTCTATTCATATACGGGTTGTAGAGCATCGCCATGTTCTTGTGAGACAGCAGCAAACCAATCGCGCTCGCCGTTCTAATACCATTGAGTTCGGCAAAGTCGTTGGTCTTATATTCGAATAATTTATACCAATTGGTTTTGAGCGAGAAGCACTCTACATACTTGTGTCCTATGAATTATAAATATCATATGTAAGATAGATAGGGATAATATTGGTGATAATAAAAAAGTGTCATAGAGAAAAAGCATCTCTAAACGAGACTTCTCTTCATACCTGGGTATTTCAATTGACTGGAGCATGTCGCCGTTCCCAAGATTACCAACAGGAGTATAAAGCCGAAATACATCCTACGACAAATTGAATGTAGGTTGATGTCGTTGGTATGAAACTAATTCTGAACAGTATGATATATTAATGGAGCTGACCACGGTATCCATTCCATCTGTGCTCTTGGTGCGTCGTTCACGTAACACATCTGTTCATCGGCGCGTATGCTCAGCCGGAAATCTTCGCCCAAAATTTTCACTGACGTATTATTCAAGAGTTCGACAATTTCGCTTGGACAAACTGAAGGGATGCACGAACCCCACTTGAAGTCCGAAAAATCTGGCAACCTATGGTTGAACTATAGAAAAATATTGTTGAAATGTGCATTGATTTGGTACTCCAAAGAAATGCTTCTACCGAATATTTGTTAAATTCGTAGCGGTTTGTATAAACTCTAGGTATTTCATACCCTCTTACATTTACTTCTAAATGTATGGATCCGAAGTAGCCATTCAAAAAACCAGAAAACCATTGCTTACTTCCTTCGGTCCTTTCCTCATGGTGTAGTGCGAAAACATAAGAGTTTCGACATTGTGCAATCGCTCCGGTACATCGATATGAAGAGATAGTAAGCAATATTTCCCTTCGTAAAGGCCTTCGTCATGCTGAATTTTAGAGTTGAGGCACTCGTCAAAATTACCGTACTGGTTCAAATTTCCCTCCAAAATACCTGAGTTCGGTTTCCCCCACGAGTCAGCCACTGAACAAAAAAGATATAAACACACTTAGTTGGTGGCCCTCAGGTTAATTGATCATCCTTGTAGCCATTTGGGTCTATCATGTTTGATGGACTCACAGAACGAACCCTACCTTGGAAAAAATAGCCATCAACCTTTCCTGGGAATGAAAATGTATAGAATGAGAATCTCAGAATGAGAAACCCTTGTTGACGCCTGCCTCATATTACATAACTTAAAATATTCACTTGACTAGCCTAGGAGTTTATGAAATTATAATACTCATGCGAAAATCACCAGAAAAAAAAAAAATTGTTATTCACTTCTTAGAGCGCCCAGATCCCAGTTGTCTATTCGCCTGGCTGCCAACTCAAGTGCATCACGACAGCTCTTCAATTCAGGCCTTTGAAGTCTTTCCGTCACATCTCGCAGTTTCGGCAAAGTCACCATTTGAAATAGGACTGGAATGGAGTCAGTTACGGATAAACCTAAAACGGGAAGTAGCGCGGCTTCACAGGTAGGTAGTATTTACCAACTGTCGGGATTTGGTCTCAACATTGCACAGCTTACTCAGATAATTTTGTTGGCAAACAGTTTTCTGGCAATCTTGTAGTCAGAGCCCCAAACTCCGACAGTAGAAATTCAAAAGTCGTGAATAATGAGGTGGGCATAGGATTGCGGGGCTCGCTAATTATTCAGTCATAACAAATAATGACTGTGTGGAGATTTCCATGGAGTTAGATAAAATGTGATACCCTCACACACCAGAATAATTAAGACGGTGCTATACCGCAGGTAAGAAGTTAGTATTGCATTTTTTTAAATTAAAAAAAAAATTGCACAGATCTTTCCCTAAACCATTTAAGAGCAGTAAGAGGAGCTGATAATTGGCCTTAACTCCTCCTCTTTTCTGGCATCATTCTAACAAGGTCCTAGAGAAGAGCCCAATGAGTGCATAAATACATTCTGAACAGAATTCGAAAAACTCGGAACTTTGTAATAGTAGGTCACAACTCTCAATTTCTGAAGGGCTATAATGCGGTCTTCTTCTAATGCCCCTCTGAAGGTTTTGGCCACAAACACCTAGGACATGCTTATTTTTAATTTAATATTTGTAAGCAATTTGTTTTTAAAAGCAAGTTTCTTTACTTTCACGAAATATCTCTACTTCAAAACATGAAGACGTGAGGCGAATACCAAAATATTTTCATTTATTCTCCACATTTTCCATTCTCTATGATTGATTCATTCTTAATCGAATCTTGTAGTTTACCTTGTCCCGTAACATCTCGGCAGTATATGGTAGATACCAAAATCAGTAGAGCCACTTCTAACCACGACCACGACATATTTGCACCTGACTCACTCAACTGATCAAACGGTCACCGTTTTTATAATATAGCTTTTTAGATTAAACGAAAGGGAAAGCAACAGGATGAAAAGAGAAACTTTCAGTGTGGAATATGTTAATTAGCGGGTCGGTGAAATAATTTAAGCGGAAGATGAAACAATTGAGACCTCGCATTATGACAACATAGGAACCTACTTATAAACAGGATAACTCTATGGGTAAATTTGGCATTTCGTTGAATCACACGACTTCTATTCCTGATGTAGAGATTGTGCTCGACTGGAGCATCTACTCACGGGTAATACGAGTATACACCATAAAACCCTGACATCCATCCAAGTAATTTTATCCTGTGATATTCCAAGTTGTCTCTATCTATTGAAACACTTTGCGTTTTCGAGGGAAAAAAACGCTGCAAATTCTTTCACACGGGCTGGTTATTCCTTGGACCTGGCGCATGGAGACTCATTTCTTCAACATAGGGAAAATGGAAACAGTGGGTGTGGCAGGTCCCGGACCCATTCCAATCGATTCATCGTCAAAAATTTAGAGGAAAATGAAACCCCACACGCCTAGGTATCAGAAATCTCGAGAACACACATTCAAAATGGGTAAATAGGTAACCACTTTCACACATAACCTAATCCAGAGGGCGCTAATCGTTCCAGGACCCATTCCATTGGATTCAACGTCCAAAATTTAGTGGAAAATGATACCCCACACGCCTAGGTAATAGAAATCTTGAAAACTCATTTACAAAATGGGTAGATAGATACCCATGTCGAGGCCAAAAATGATTCATTCGCGATTTATGGCCATATTTTTACGAATTACATAGAAAATGCGGATATTGAAGGAGGGTTTTAATCAGTAAATCATTTATTCTGCTTTATGCATTTATTTATTAATACAGATACTTCAGTGTTTTGTTCTTTTCAACATTTGACTGCTACAAAATACCCTCACGAACGACCGGAAGTAGTTCAGAAAACAGGTGTGTTTAGGGCGCGTCCAGTTCAAATGTTCGTGGGCAGGCTTTCATCCACTCATCTGTTCGCTTGGACCCTTGAAAATTGTTAAAAAATAAAATAAAATTTCTTATTTTAAGGAACAACAATTAACAAAGGAAACCGAAACGATTGCAGGGGTACCTGTATACTTTGCCAGATTGCGTCATGAGGTGTTGTCGCTTGTCACACACCAGCTGAAGGCTTTGCGTTTTGTATTTTAAGTAGAAGTATCTGAAATCCAAAGAAATAACAACATTTTAGTGGCGAACAACTGAGGTGCCCCTCTGGCGGACGTGTTTTGCGCTCATAATTGGCCTTTGGAGTTACTGTCTAGCTCATACTGTTGACCATTCAAACCTAGATCTGGAATGAAGTCCAAGACCTTCTCCAACCCCTTCAGTATTATTCAAGTAGTATTGCTGTACGAAACCACTAACGATGGGTCACATGAAAACCAGGAAGGTTTGATATAGACGAAAAACTGCCTCTCAAGTATCATGGCAGCTCACCATCGCAATCGAGTCTGACTGTAGGCAGCTGTAATGCCGCAGCTAATTTATACAATATTGAACGTACCTGTTTTCGGAAGACAAAGACCTGCGAGTGTACACGCATTTGTTGGTAAAGTTAGCGCAATTGTTGGAATTCTTTTAGTTTTACTCACATGATTTTCTCTGTTGATTCTCTGTTGTTGCCTCATTCGGTTAACATAAGCGCTCGGTCTCGGTTTCGTATAACCCACCCCCTCGACTCTCTTAGGGCAGTGCGAGTGCGACATGATCTTCTTCAAAAGTATTTCGTTTTCCCTAACTATTTTGCGCATCTCTTCGTTGGAGAAACTCATGTTCATCCTATTATTACGGAAAACAGCTTCATCGAGGGACCGCTTCGAACTTATGCACGTAGAACGGTGGTGGTCGCGCGAACTGGGGTCGTACAGCGTTTCGTGATTGAAGCAAATTTTAGGCAAACCATCACAGCAAATTCTCAATTGGATTGTGTTTGTAGATAATGAAGTCGTAGAGACCTCTGTCAAGTCGCTGGTGTCTGAAGTGGCCGAGATGGTTTCAAAATCGTCTTCGTAGCTCTCACATTTCGGGGTAGCCATGGACGCTTTGGGAATCATCTTATCGTTCTCTGAGCTCATCTTCTCGTTAACCGACAACACTCGCCGCTATCTCGCTCTTCACTGTCAGCGGGAAACGGTGTCACATTATAGTTGGGTTGCCATGGCTGACAGTGCGTGACCGATCCCTCGACATGTATTGATTCCCAGTCACCAACGAAACCTTGTTCCGGCAATCATAAGGAGTAACTACGGAGTCATATTCCGATCAGGTGCCTTTTAAAGGGCGAGCCAATAGGTTTTCATGAAATTTATGGAACTATTACTCAAATGAGGTAAAATTGCAATAAGGCACCCCAAAGTTATGGTTCAATTAATTTTTTTGAAAACTAGAATCACGAGTAAAACTCCCATCCAAATCGCAACCCGTCAATTTCAAATCCGATCCACGAGTAGAGGAACTAGGTAAATTACAGGGAAATACCTGCTGTCCTATTATACCCTCTAGTTTGATAAATTCAAGCATAGAATAAGGGAAATTGGTTACGGGGGGGGGGGGGGGTATTTAGTGTTGGCGGCTATGTAAAATAAGTTCATCAACAGTGGTTTCAAGTGATTTCTTTTTTATATGAGAAGTACACAAATTTGAAGCGGACCATTAACCTTAATTCATCTTCATGGCAGCCCTTATCAACCAAACGAAATCATTCACGATTTTTGGTAATTTTTTACCAACTTTATAAAGGAGATGCTCGTCAGTTACACGGCAAGTATATTGGGAAAATTCGTTCAAGCTAATTGACATTAAGCGAAGTTCATAATAACATCATTTGTTTTAAAATAGTGTTTACGAGTAAAATAGCGTTTTATTGGCCGAAATTTTCAGAAAATGCTTCGAATTAAACTAATTATATATTACGAATAATTTATATGCTTATAAGCAGTAGGACCTTTTTGTGTCTTTCTGCTGAACTTGATTTATGAATATTACCTATCAATCATATATGGGAATTAAGCATGTTATTTGACGAGAAATGGTTGATGATATACATTTATGTGATAATACAAGCTGCCTTGCTCTGGATGCAAATTTTGCAAGACATTGTGGCATATCTATACTTTTATGGAGAGTTGGTGTTTGTTCGATGATTAGCATCTCATGTTGCAGAATATTTACTGTGAACCATCCCTTGAGACTGAGACAATTTCTCCTCCTGGGCTTGGTAAATACCCTCAACATAAAAACTGATGGCTCAAGTAATTCCTATCCAACGTGTGACATGGTATTAGGGCTACACACTTATGAATATTTTAATATAATGTACGTAAACATTGCGTAAATTAATATTTTGCGAATCTTGTATTTGTGTTCTCCACGGTGTAAGCAACTGGGCCTTTAAGAGGAGCCTTTCTCCTTTGCATCTGAAATTGTAAAATGAATTGGATGATTCTTAGTAAATAATCTACAATTACGTTAATAATTATTAATTATTATTATTATTATATATAATATATGTAATATAATAATTATTATTATAATAAATAATGCATCGCCTGTACATTTGCATCTCTACTCGTTAAGGATTCAATAGAGGACCTCCTTACAAATCAACAAAAAGATGAAGCAATAGTATACCTGGAACATCTTCCTCTGCAGTAGTTTCCCCATCTTTTTTGTCTTCTGATTCACTCTTCTTTCCAGACAGTGTAGGTTTGGGGTTGGGTGTTGCACTAGGGTCCAGCAATATTTTCCCAACGTTCTTCCGGTCGTGCATTTTTTGCATGGCCTCAGCCACCTTCAATGGAAATGATGTCATAAGAAATCAACCCAAATAAGTACATTGACAGCCGTGGATCATCAACAACTACACGTGTTTACTCACATCTTCAAATGCCCAAATTGAATCGATGACTGGCTTCACAACCCCTTCTTGCCATTTTTTGATAACTTTATCAAATATTTCTGCAACGTACTTGCCGCCATCTTGGCGGTACATCAAATGTCTCAAATTAAAACCGCACAGGGTCTTGTTCTCATCAAAAAGCTTCAAAGGCGAGTATTTGTCTACATGCCACCACTGCAAAATAATAGGCAAAATATGAAATTTTCACTTTTCATTCATAATTTTCTCATTCGTTCTTCAAGCATATTTGCAGCATTCCGACCGTGAAGTTAAGTTGAGTCCTACTGAAGACACAAAGTTACATAAAAGTTACATAAAAAGAAGTAGATGAAGCTATCTCATGCATAAACTGAATGCTTACGGATCTAGCAGCACTGAATATGCTTTTTGTTTCTCCAGTAACCACATTACCAGTTCCTGCAAATTGCAAGAAAATTTTGTAATAACTTTATGCTAAGATACTTCATAATTATATCTTTCTGGATATTTAAAGGGAATAATGCAAAGATCTTACCATATAATATGTACCTTCCCATGGGCTTAAGCAGGTTGTATCCACGACCACTGTCTTCGCCGCACATACAGTCCAACACGATATCAACCCCATCTGGGTGAGCTCTGTAATACAGTCGCATTGACGATTTTAGATTAAGACAATGGACTCAAAGAAAGCCAATTAAAAGAGCAAAACGAAGTTAGATTATACGGATTTTTAAGGGTGAACAGCTAAAAGCATTCAAAACTTCTGCTGAGGGATATTGTTAATATTACACTTTTCCATGATATTTACTCCAGGCTTCTAAACACATACCCACCTCCCTGCGAGGTTATGGCATGAACAGAAAACGCATAGCCTACCTATTGGTTTACTTCATTTCTCGACCCATTAATCATGCTGGTGATGATCTCCGAATAGTTACCATGCAAACTGAGATGAGATTGAAGATAGCACACCGAATAGGTACTCAAAATATTGAATTGGTTGCCTTGGATGCCTTAGATGGCTCGTATAGGCATTCATGCATGACGGTTTCAAGAACAAATTATTGAAATTACCTACTAATGCGACTAAACATCTGCTTTTTGAATTCCAAATGTCACACTTCTTATTACATTGTCCATGCCTCTTCCTCCTTCAAAATTACTCCAGGCTGCGAAATATATTATTCCTATGTAGATTGATTAACATCTACAATTTTCATGCTTCTCACGAATTCGGCTTGTTGCCAGGGAGGCTTGCCTCTCACCGATAGCAAGGAAGGTTTACCAATGCACCTGTTTGCATGGAAGTAGGACCCTCAGGATGCAATCTACAGGTCATCTCTTCATGAACACTGTTCTGAACGCGTATTTTTACGGTTTGAGGGGACACACGGTCTAGGATTGTCTCGGTTTTTCGTTTACTTTTTATTGATGATTTATTTAAAAACCGTACCCAAGATTTATGATTTCCGTTGAACTACAGGATCTTCCTTGAAAAATGAATAAGCTCGGTAGGCTTTGGAACAGGTTTGAAAAGAAGAGCCAATCTCACATGACAATAAACCACTGACGATTTTCTCTTTTGTTTCAGATAATAAGAATAAAGCAAGAAGATAGATATGGTACGTCAACACAAAACAGTCAAAAAACATCCAAGCACGAGCATTCGTTTTGTTTGAGCGAGGCGCAAATCCACAAAAAAAAAAAAAAAAAAAAAAAAAACCTCAAGAGAATAAAAACGTACTTGCGGACTTCGTTTGTATAATCGGTTCCCCTTTCAACTAAGGTGTCTATTTTAAGTCCTTGGAGAGCTTCGTGCTTCCCTTGAGAAGCTATCCCAATGATCTTAACCTCCTCTACAGTACGACTCAATTGGACTACTGCATGCCCCTACAAAAGTAACCCTGCATGAAACAAACAAGTCTGCTTGCAATAGTTAGTTGTATGGTTTCGAGATGAGATATGAATTCGATAATCCGTCGCATAATCTAATAGATTATCTAGTAAAGTAAATAAAATTGTTCCCACTTCAACTCAAAAGTGCTCTAAAATCTGCTCTGTGTCGTTAATATACAAATTATTAAGAACTGAAAGAATAATTTCCTTCGTTTCATTCGCTCGTTGAGAATGTATCAAGTTCCTAACCAGAACCAGATCCTTTTAGCGGTTCAGTCATCTTCTGACCCTCCTGGTAGCACATGTACGTTTGGTAAGAACCATTAGCAATAGGGCAAAGGCGCAGAAAGCAGATATCTTAACACTCGATTACAAAAACTTTGATTGCTAAAAGAACAGACGGACAATAATGCTTAATAAACAATAATATCAAAAATAAATTTGGTATGTCCATCCATACCTGCCAAATGAGACCTCCTTATTATGGCACCGAAAATTTCCTTATTATTAAACTTTTCCCTAGCGTAAAGTAATCACTATTTCAGTCTTTCAACGGCTAATATACGGGCTACGAACAACACTACTGTACTGCATCAAACAGCACTGCTATCTAGTACTCATTGTTTCAGCAGCATTTAAATCATGATTTTGGTATTATTCAATTTCAAAGTAGGGATACAATCCTTTATATTGTTCTTACCACACCACCCCCTGCTGAATGGAGTAGTAGCGATTGATGCGGTGAGAGACCTCCAAGCTCAAACAGGAGTATGTATGCGACGCAAAAATTCATTCCGATGGCGGCGGCATCGTGGAACGACATGTTCTCCGGTATTTTGAACACGCAATCTTCTTTCACAGGAACAAATTCCGCCCAAGCTTTGTAGTCAGTGAACGCCACTACCCTCTCACCCACCTTTGATGGAACATAAAATAGAACAGCTACTTGGAGTATGGCCTTCTAATTAGGTTATTCATGATCCATAATTATGAGCGATCTATGATCCTCGAGAAAAGAAACAGGATCGGTTATATAAAGGCCTTCAGGTATCTGATGAAATGTAGTCAAGCTCAGTTATTTCGCCTTCTTAATAGTCCTGACGTCCATAATAGGGGGCGTTTGGCCCGCTCAATTATGCAAATTCTAGCTCCGGTAGTGGGCGTAGAGGCACCAGTAGTTCCCCTCCCGGGAAGCGTTTGCTGCCTAATAGTGAACTTTGCTGGTAATTTCTGAGAAATTGTTTGATTGAAAATAAGATGGCCTATTAGGTGAAATTGAGACTTTTGACTGAGGAGCTAGGGGGATTTAATTTTGAAACTATGTTAGAACTGTCCCACTAATTTCTGACCTCACCTTGTACTTTCCATTTTCGCTAGCCGAAACTTCGATCGTTCCAGCGCATTCAAAACCCATGATGAAGGGTGGTTTTAGAGGAGCGTCCAGAGCCCCTTGTCGAGCCATCAAGTCTTGAAAATTCAATCCGCTGAAAGAATTAACATAACACACTATCAAGGAAAAGGATGGTCAACAGCTCGATCGGCAGAGTGTTTGTGTTGGCAGATGGCATTGATTCCGTTTACTTGTATCACTCTCCACAACTGTATAATAAAAACGCAGCTAATTCATCACAGGGGTTGGTTATTCCTTGGACCAGGCGCATGGAGATTCATTTCTTCAACTTGGGGGAAATGGGGGAAACAATGGGTGTGGCGGATCCCGGACCCATTCCAATCTATTCAGGGTCCAAAATTTTGTGGAAAATGATACCCCACACGCCTAGGTACCGGAAATCTCGAAAACACATATGTATACAAAACATGGGAGAAATGGTCGAAACAGTGGGTATAGCGGGTCCCGGACCCATCCCAATCGATCACGGTCCAAAACTTAGTGGAAAATGATACCTCACACGCCTAGGTAGATATCTCGAAAACACATATTCAAGATTCCCTACCTCGCCCAAATTTGGTCCGATCGGGGAGAAAAGTTTTGATCAGCAGGGATAGGGTCATTTATTTTAAATCCAAATTTTATGTACAAATTCGCAATATCTTATAAGATATGATATGTACTAATATATATAAATAGTGCCATGTCACATTACCGGCTCACCAGCTTATATATATCCAAATACTATATATCTTCCAAAACCCATGAAACTCATCCAGGCGCATATTGTGAAATGCTCACAATGAAAAGGTTCATACGGCACATTTTTGTTTAAGACACTGCCTTTCTACGTTATGTTCATTGTCCATTGCGGAAAAAGGGTGAAGTATCGGAGAATTTCGAGCATTTGAGGTAAATCAGTACGAATGAGTCCACAAGTAGGTTCATGTTACAACGTAAAGTGGATTATTCTATTCTGGTGCATAAAGACACGCGAGCTCAACTAGGTAGAAAAGGAACTATTCAGCCCGATCGGACCAATTAGTTGGTGGGGAGGGGGGTTAAAATTTGTTTTCTGAAAAAAAAGATTTTTCGAGAGTTTTCGGTACTTAGGCGTGTGAGGTATTATTTTATACCAAATATTGGGCGCCGAATCGATTGGAATGAATCTGGGACACTCCACACTCAATGTTTCCCCCCATTTTCTCAATGCTCCTAGTCTGAGGAATAACACAACCCCTGTGAAAGAATTTGCAGAGTTTCTCTCTTCCTTCTTAAAAAAATCTGCAAATTCTTACACACGGGTTGGTTATTCCTCGAATGAGGGAAACAGTGGGTGTGGCGGGTCCCAGACCCATTCCTATCGATTCAGGGTCCAAAATTTAGTGGAATATGATACCCCACACGCCTAGGTAGCAGAAATCCTGACACATACAAAATGGGTGGATACATACCCATTTTGACTCATAACTTCTTCCGGTGGTTGCCAATCGTTCTGGGACACACATCATTGAATTCAGCGTCCAAAATTTAGTGGAAAACTATACCCCACACGCCTAGGTAGCAGAAATCCCGAGAACACATATACAAAATGGGTAATATATACCCAATTTGACCCATACCTTCTTCCAGTGGGTGCCAATTGTTCTGGGACCCGTTTCATTGGATTCAGCGTCCAAAATTTAGGGGAAAATGACACCCTACTCGCCTAGATCGCCCAAAATCTCGAAAATCCATTTTTCAAAAAACACATTTTGACCCCTACCCCCCCCAATTTGGTCCGATCGGGCTGAAAAGTTTCGAGGATCCGTCTCGGCCGGGAACAGCCCCTGACCCAAATTTCAGATTTGTAGAAAATTTTCTACTACCAAAAACGGCGTGGACAATGGACGGCGTACGGCGTACGGCGGACGGACATCGACCTTTTGGTTGGTTATTCCTCGAATGATCAACCTATGTTTTCATGATAGTGTTCAACCTCTCCAATTTGGCTCAAAAATTTTTTCTGGACGTTTCATGATGTCCTGATCAAAAAAGGTCCGATGTCCGTCCGTCGTACGCTGTCCGTGTTCCGCGCCGTTTTTGGTAGTAGAAAATTTTCTAAAAATCTGAAATTTGGGTCAGGGGTCTGTTCCCTGCCGAGACGGGTCCTCGAAACTTTTCAGCCCGATCGGACCAAATTTGGGGGGGTAGGGGTCAAAATGTGTTTTTTGAAAAATGTTTTTTCGAGATTTCGGGCGATCTAGGCGAGTAGGGTATCATTTTCGACTGAATTTTGGACGCTGAATCCAATGAAACGGGTCCCAGAACGATTGGCACCCACTGGAGGAAGTAATGGGTCAAATTGGGTATTTATTACCCATTTTGAATATGTGTTTTCGGGATTTCTGCTACCTAGGCGTGTGGGGTATAGTTTTCCACTAAATTTTGGACGCTGAATTCAATGATATGTGTCCCAGAACGATTGGCAACCACCGGAAGAAGTTATGGGTCAAAATGGGTATGTATCCACCCATTTTGTATGTGTCAGGATTTCTGGTGCCTAGGCGTGTGGGGTATCATATTCCACTAAATTTTGGACCCTGAATCGATTGGAATGGGTCTGGGACCCGCCTCACCCACTGTTTCCCCCATTCGAGGAATAACCAACCCGTGTGTAAGAATTTGCAGATTTTTTTGATCAGGACATCATGAAACGTCCAGAAAAAATTTTTGAGCCGAATCGGAGAGGTTGACCATTATCATGAAAACAGAGGTTGATTATTCAAGGAATAACCAACCAAAACTGGTAACTTTTATTCCACTCGGCAGTAGATACTTGACGCTCTTCCAGGAATCGTAGGTATGTACCTCGAACACTCTCAATCGACAACCCAACTTCCTAGCTTTTGTCTGAATTAATACGTGGATACTCATGATATTTCCTGTTTTAGACAGGTGGGATCCTCAACTCAACTTATATGATCAACACTCAACCCTGATCTTCTCAACTTCATCTCCTGTCAGGAGCGACCTCGGTACGACCAGGGATATTGCCATCTCATTCCTTTCATCACATCCATTAAGGCTTTCCAAGCTGAAAAATCCTGCAGCCTTCATTAATTTCCCCCATCTAAAGCTGCAACTTAATTTACTTTCTTAATATATCATAACTTGTGATTTGTATGGAAGGAGCTCCTCCATTAGCCGATAAAGCTATATTATTTCAACATTCTTTACTGTCAAGATATAACCTAATATCCTACGTCCCGGCAATCCAAGAAATATCCAAGAAATTCTATCCATTTTTACAAGTAAGTAGCCGTTTTTTTATCATTTACTTATAACCCAGCCCCTTAAAACAAATGGACTTGATTGAATCCACCGTCAACAAGACTAATATAGAATGTAAACGGACTGTGGCAAAAACCGAGGTCAAAAAATTCGATTCCAGTAGATACGTATTATCTTTCAAACATTAATTTGTTTTTCGACAAGAATAGGCCCATGTAGTGGTGAAGGAATGCTATAATTGTTGCAATGATGGGTACAGTATTGGTGGATATCTAAGGACCCGACCAGCGAAGGTGCCATTTCCTCCATATGGAAGCAGACTGTGAGACACGTATGGATAATAAATATCTATTGTAACTCAAGTTGTCTCTTATCGATTATTAGTAGTCATGAATAGGACGTAACTATCAACTAGTAGTGTTTGATTGAATGGGGAGCGTAGGTTGCCTAGTTGATGAAGTAATGACGTAGGTCTGTACCTGCCCACAGAAGAAAGAGATGGATCACCAGTTGCCTCACTATTTCAAATTGTATATGTAAAACAGTGGCTAACGTAGCAAAAAAATGATGCTTGGATGATTCGTGTCCATAATTTTTCAATATTCAAGTAAATCAGAAAACCAAGATCATCGAACGAAATCATAATGACTGGTAGGTAGGTGGGGGTAATGTAATGGTGGGAGAAAAAGGTGATCCATTTGGATACGCCTTTGCAGTTCTTAAAATATCATCACTATACATGATAAATATTTATTATTCATTCCGCATGGAATAGGGCATAGTACAATTGCTAATGATTCCCTCAAGTAGGCAAACTGGTATTCATAGATTTTCTGTCATTCAAATTAAGACCTTATGTTAGCTGTGCAATGCTGAAGTTAAAAAAAAAAAAATTCGAGCAAGAGAATTTAATCCAAAACGTGTTGTGATCTCAGGGCGTTATAACATGACTAAAGAATAATTGTATCTTCCAGTGACGTCAAAAAAAAGCCGGTTATGGGCGAGTTTGTCGACGCATATGGTACCAAAACGCAGTGATGTAAGCCAAGGGTTTTCGGCCGATAGGCGTCGTCATGTTCCGGATGAACGCTCACGAACCGCTCATTTATGAAATAGATATTGGACTCATGCAATGAAAGATGGAACAGAAATATCATGCGACAAAGGCAACGTAAACCTACCAAGCCATGACTCTGATGATGACTTCTCCGTCAACGGCGGTTGGTTCGGGCTTTTTCTGGACTCGGACGCCTTTCAGTCCACCGAATCCTGTACAAAGGACGGCTCTCATCTCCTTTTTCGACTCATTCGTGGACGTTTCGCTTGGATTTTCCGTTTCTGTTGACATTTTCAGGCCTGGATTCGCGGGCAGTTGTTGGGCGTCGGTGGTTAACTGTCAAAGTAACAGGTGGGGCAATACGCCTACTCGCCACCCCCGCGGTCTCCCGCCCCACTCCGTGGAGAACATTGCGCCTGACTAAAACCCTCACCCCCAACACCTCTCGATTCCTTCTTTTCGTGATCAACAAATAATCCAATACGATAACTAAGTAACTCTGCGCTTAATCTTAATTAAGTCAATAGGCATGTCCCTGGATCAGTCTCCCAGGGCCGAAGCATCGTAACAATTCAAAAAATAATTTAAGCTTATGTGACAAGTCGGCCTCAAAACCTGAAAAAACCGCTGTCACCACTGCTTTCTATTTATTCTGAAGAGATTAGGCTCTAAAAATCATTGAGTCTGCTAATTATCAGTAAATGAAAAATAACATTTTTTGGTATTTCTTCTCCAACTGCATAATATCTTTAAGACGCGTTAAACGCACGATCCAGTTTGGGCTGATCACAAACCCTTCCCATGAGCGATGTTGGATGGTTCTCATGAAGCATGGCGTCGATTCCAAAAATAAAACACTCTCAGAATCAAAGTTGCCACCTTATAGATTCTCATATCGGTACAATAAGAACCATTACTATCAACATAATCTCTTCAAAGGAAACTACACTCAGGCTAGAGATGAGCGGATTTTCAAAGAAATTATAACAGTTTTGGAACAAACACCTAGGAGGTTGAAACAATGTCTCCTCCCCAAACACGCTCTCTAGCCTACAAAGGCCATGGGTAAGATTTCACTACTTTTTTGTCACTCCCCAGTTACCTGCCGAAAGAATGAGCAGTAAACTTTGTCTGCCACGCAAATTATATTTAAAAAAAAAAAAAAAAAAAAGTTGTTTGACTAATTAGCCTTTGTAAATTGGGACTGACGCGCGTAATCCAATCCAGCTGGCCGCACAATGTTTGTGCAGAAAGAATCGCAGTAGCTCTCAAGCAACAGGTAGGTATTGGAATTAATTACACTTCATTTTATTCCTAGTTTTGCCATAATTATTGTGTTTTGTTACAAAGAAAAATGCATGTAGACATGAGGATATTCTTTGAGCTACAGTTATTTTATTTTATATTGACATTGTGAACTGTTGAGGCGCGTTTACACCAACCGAGCATTGTTCGAGAACGTTTGCAAACGTTCAAAAACATTTGCGAATAAGCTCGAGGGGCCCCCTTCAGTTCTAGATGGGACCAATGCTGGTAGTCCGACGGGTTCAGATTTAATGTGGGAACTCAGGAACATTCAGCGCCAGCCATTCCTGAGTCGTTTGAGCCTTGTAGGCTGGAAATGAGTCCTACTGGAAACTCAGTGTGTCACATGGAAGCGTCACTACTTGCTCAAGGATACCTTCCTGGTTGTTTCAGGCCCGATTCTTTACTTTTTGTTCCCTAAAATCTGTGGTGCCATCAAAGTGGAATCCCTACCACACCGTTACTAAGGCGGGATGGTTGTCTCAGTCGATTCACCTTCCCAGGTTTTCTTACACCTCTCGAGAGCTCCAGGCATGAACCCTATCGTTTTGGCCGTTACATTTTTGTGAATTGTTAAAAGCAGGTTCATTAAATGTAGGACTTAGTACATCTAAAGGGGCGCGGAATCTAAATTGAATTGCAATTGGAATACATTAATCCAATACATGAATCACATACAGGAGGGGAGTTTACTTGGGTCATAGGAAGCTATCGAGAGATCAAGGAGCTTGGGAATTTTCAAAATTTCGTCAAAAGCAGAATGGTACCGCATTATGTTCTGATGTAGGAGAAAGGAAGGAAAATGGTATATGGTAATATACATCTATTAGAAAAACGCATAACGACATTTATTTTGACCATCCAGTGATCCTTTACAAGTATGATTATATTTCAACCTCCACCAGTCTTATATCACATGAAACCTGCAAATGTTGCATCGGGGGAAGTGCAGAGTAGAATTTGCATATTTCAACTTTGGTTGACTCGGAAGAATTCATTTTTACAACAAGATTTTCGTTTCTTTCTTGATTGCATTCCTGAGAGTATAATGTATCTAGTTCTTTAGTTTTTTTTTAGTTTACACTTACCCTGCCTGAATGGGGCGTATGTGAAATACCTCTTCATTTCATAGGTAGTTGTAAAGAGAGACGGGTACGTGTGCAAAAAAAGTGTTTCTGGTATTATTTTCCTTTTAGAAAATGTTGAAATCAAACATAAATTGGTCCATTAGGACAGTTTTGATCAAGTAAAAACGTGTGAATACAGGAAACACAGGAATACACGCAAAATTCAAACTTTAGAAAAACCAATGGGTAAAATTAGAAGGGTTCCACACTAACCCATCCTGGGGGAACTCTACACTTGCCTGCTGTGTCCACTTGCCCATTTTTTTCCGCTCTGCAGTTACCCCAGCAAGAGACAAAAGGGGGGAATGCGGAGTAGGCGTTATTTTTCTTAATAGCGAAATAATTTTTAAAAACTCGATACGTACAATGAAATTATAACATTGAAAGTGAATTTTTACTTCATCGAAAATCACAAATCACCAACAGGTTTCCAGATGGAGTCAGATGAAAAAGTTTCTTCCTCCTCTGCATCCTAGATGAAACTGCACCTGTCACTTAATCTCACAGTGTGGAGGACTCAAACAAAACTAACGCAATCTAGTGACGGATTCTGATACTTGACAAAATGGTTTACAACTACCATAGAGAACATCCATACCTGCTTCGAATTAGCATGTTTTGAAGGCATACTCTGCACTCGCCCCATTTCCACCAAAGTTAAAAAAAAAAAAAACAAACAAAAAAAAAACACTACCTTCGTCAATTAACTCAACATGATGAGCAGAGACAAACAGAGAGCAGAAATAATAATAAGAAACACAAGAACTGCTCTTACAGTAATGTAACTTCAGTGCAGTATTCAGTATCCATTGGATCAACATACCAACACCCTCATATCTTCCACTCGAGCTGGGCGCTCAACAATCCAACAATGCAGCCATGCAATAGTGGTTATAGGGATTGGCGTGCTGATACTTGACTACAATTATCTATCACAACAGTTTTGTAATATTTACGGCATCTACTGTGGTCATTTCGAGAGCCAACTAAGCAAAACGCAGCACTCAAACAAGGCTGGTTAAACCATAATTGGTACAACAGTAAACAACAAGCGACCAGGACTTAGTAACCCCAGCCAGGCAAGCTCCCAGTCCCCTCAACTCAATACACCCCCCCCCCCCCCCCCCCAACACCATTCAATTGATGATTCTATAGACAACTTTGTGATGATATTAAATGTGTTTAATGAATAGGGTAGGTTGCTAGTCATACAACCACAAAGCAACAACAACACTACTAGTAGTGAGTAGTTAGCCAACATTGATAGCTCTTGCCGACTTCACACCCTCATCACAACCATTGATCTATTTTCATCATTACTATCAACAATTGTACTATTGTAAAAAAAAAATAATAATAATAATAACTCTTGAACTACTTTTAACCCTCAAAGTCTTTCTGAAGACAAATATCATCACTATTGTTCAAATAAGAAGGTAGGACTTTGATGAACATGAAGTCCATTTCACAGAAGAAGCTTCAAATTCCCACTGTCCAGAATTTAGGGTAGTGATACCTCATTTACAATTTTGACTCAGCGGATAGCAAATCTTTGAGCTTCTGAGTGAGCATGATGTTACCCTGAATCTTCAATTTGCCCTTCATAAATGCTGCTTGTGGGCTCAATTTTCCAGTGGCCTGCAAAAATCATTACACATGAATAAAAAGTTATATAGATTTGAACTGTATAATATTAATGAAAGTAAAGTCAGCCATACCATATCCACCAAATCTGAATCATCCACAATGAGGGTTGTATTCACTTTGACGCCTTGTTCTGGATCACCTGGGTAAATTTTTCCTTTAACTAGATCGGAAGCTGTGAAATTGGGGCACAAAAAAAAAAATAAAATAAAATAAAATAAAATTTCCCGAGGATCTGATAATTTCAAACTAATTAAAAGATTTTAAGTTTATGAAGTATTACTCACTCCAGCGAGCAGCTTCTTTACCCCCAGACATTATCTTGTACAGGAATACTCCATTGATTTTCTTAGCCAAATCGGGTTTGGCCTTCAATCTGTCAATCATTGTTTGAAAAACTGCGTCGCTCTTTAATGTAGAACCAGAGGTTTTTCTAATAGACAAACCATGACTTTGCTTGGTGGTGTCAAACTCAATTTTATGTAAGTCAACAAAAGCCCCTAGAAAACAAAACACATTAACCAACTTGAAATCAACATGTTCAAATTCAATTCAATTCAAGTTCAAATTCAATTTAAAGTTAGCTAAAGCTTTTAAGAAAAAACGCTGCAAATTCTTACACACGGGTTGGTTATTTCTCAAACCAGGTGCATGGAGACCAATTTAAACCTCGGACCAGGCGCATGGAGATCCACTTCTTCAACACGGGGAAAATGGGGGAAACAGAGGGTGTGGCGGGTCCCGGCCCCATTCCAATCGATTCAGCGTCAAAAATTTAATAGAAAATGAAACCCTACACGCCTAGGTACCAGAGATCTCGAAAACACATATTCAAAATAGGTAGATAGGCACCCATTTTGACCCACTACTTCTTCCGGTGGGTGCCAATCATTCTGGGACCCACTTCTTTGGATTCAGCGTCCAAGATTTAGTGGAAAATGATACCCCACACGCCTAGGTACCAGAATTCTTGAAAACACATTCAATATATTTTTTTTTTTCAAATAATGCATTTATTCATAACTATATACAGAACACAATCACATTACAATTATCAAATGCTTCAACCCCTGTAAGAAAACTTGTGCTGGGGTTGGAGTTGCAGTGTTACATTTTGTTAGTAAGACAAAACCGCATTATACTTCCGCTCCTAAAATTATCCCTAATTAATATAGATTCTACATGTCAAATTAATGTTAATTGAGAAATAAATGAAATCTGCACCTCAAGGGCCAGAAAAATAATTAATTAAAGATCCACTTATACGAGCAGTTGAAGTAAAGATAAGGACAGAGATGTACTCTATCACAAGATACGGCCCTTCTCCGAGACATTCCTCAGAGTTTACATATGTTAGGATTTTCAATACTTTCTAACCTGGAACTTACTGTAAACAAATTGTCCGAGATTGTAAGAACCTAAATTTGTTTTTGATTTCTAATTTAAATTTTTTTTAATGAGACAGGCTGCATTTTATTTTCGAATTTATATTTATTAAACGTCTGAACACCTAGGTAAAAGAAGGATCTCTGACCCGCCGACGTGAATCGCCTGGGTATTTCTAAAGCCAATTTGCTTGCGACTCTATTCGTACTTTTCACAATATTAATACTGTTCGTTAGGTAATTTTTGTACATTACAATCAGAGTGGTTTTCTCAAACAGGCTCTTGAATTTAAGAATTTGTCTGACTTTAAATAGCAAATCCGAGGAAAAGCTGAGGGGCTTTTTGGGTAAAATGGGTAAATAGGCACCCATATTGACCCATAGCTTCATCCAGAGAGCACCAATCGTTCTGAGACCCGTCTCATTGGATTCAGCGTCCAAAAGTTAGTGGAAAATCATACCCTACACGCCTAGGTAGCAGAAATCGCGAAAACACATATTCAAACATGGGGAAAATGGGGGAAACAGTGGGTGTGGCGGGTCCCAGACCCATTCCAATCGATTCAGGATCCAAAATTTAGTGGAAAATGATACCCCACACGCTTAGGTACCAGAAATTTCAAAAACACATATTCAAAATAGGTAGATAGGCACCCATTTTGACCCACAACTTCTTCTAGTGGGTGCAAATCATTCTGGGACCCACTTCTTAGGATTCAGCGTCCAAGATTTAGTGGAAAATGATACACCACACGCCTAGGTACCAGAAATCCCAAAAATACATATTCAAAATGGGTAAGTAAATACCCAATTTGACCCATAACTTCTTCCAGTGGGTGCCAATCGTTCTGGGACCCATTTCATTGGATTCAGCTTCCAAAACTTAGTGGAAAATGATACCCCACACGCCTAGATCGCCCAAAATCTCAAAATCCATTTTTCAAAAAACACATTTTGACCCCTACCCCGCCCTAATTTAGTCTGATCGGGCTTAAAAGTTTCGAGGACCGTCCTAGGCCGGGAACAGACCCCTGACCCAAATTTAAGATTTTTAGACAATTGTCTACTACCAAAAACGGCGCGGACGGCGGACGGCATACAGTGGATGGTCATTTTGGTTTTTTTTATCTAGGCACCTTAAAACGCCCAGAAAAATTTTTGAGCCGAATCGGAGAGGTTGACCTTTTGCATGAAAACATAGGATGATTATTCAAGGAATAATCAACCAAAAAGATGGGGTTTAAAAGCGTCAAATTGAAGCCTCATTCATCAAGGAGGCAAAAGAAGCAAATATTGGTTTTTGTGGATGGACAATAGCACTTTCCATATTTCCCCATATTCCCAGACCTATTCTAATCGATTCAGGATCCAGAATTTAGTAGAAAATGATACCCCACACGCCCAGGTACCGGAAATCTCGAAAACGCATATTCAAAATGGGTAATACATACCCAATTTGACCTATAACTTCTTCCAGAGGGTGCCAATCGTTCCGGGACCCACTTCATTGGAATTAGCGTCCAAGATTTAGCGGAAAATGATACCCCACACGCCTAGGTTCCAGAAATCTCAAGAACACATATTCAAAATGGGTAATATATACCCAATTTGACCCATAACTTTTTCCAGTGGGTGCCGATCGTTCTGGGACCCGTTTCATTGGATTCAGCGTCCAAAATTTAGTGGAAAATGATACCCCACTTGCCTAGATCGCCCATAATCTCGAAAATCCATTTTTCAAAAAACACATTTTGACCCCTACCCCGCCCAAATTTGGTCCGATCGGGCAGAAAAGCTTGGAGGACCGTCCTAGGCCGGGAACAGACCCCTGACCCAAATTTCAGATTTTTAGAACATTTTCTACTACCAAAAACGGCGTGGATGGCGGACGGCGGACGGCAGACGGACATTGACCTTTTTTGATCAGGACATCATGAAACGTCCAGAAAAAAATTTTGAGCCAAATCGGAGAGGTTGACCATTTGCATGAAAACATAGGTTGATTATTCAAGGAATAACCAACCAAAAAGGTCAATGTCCGTCCGCCGTCCACGCTGTTTTTGGTAGTAGAAAATTTTCTAAAAATCTGAAATTTGGGTCAGGGGTCTGGTCCCGGCCTAGGACGGTCCTCCAAGCTTTTCAGCCCGATCGGACCAAATTTGGGCGGGGTAGGGGTCAAAATGTGTTTTTTGAAAAATGGATTTTCGAGATTTTGGGCAATCTAGGCGAGTGGGGTATCATTTTCCACTAAATTTTGGACGCTGAATCCAATGAAATGGGTCCCGGAACGATCGGCACCCACAGGAAGAAGTTATGGATCAAATTGGGTATGTATTACCCATTTTGAATATGCGTTTTTGAGATTTCTGGAACCTAGGCGAGTGGGGTATCATTTTCCACTAAGTTTTGGACGCTGAATCAAATGAAATGGGTCCAAGAACGATCGGCACCCACTGGAAGAAGTTATGGGTCAAATTGGGTATATATTACCCATTTTGAATATGTGTTTTTGAGATTTTTGGAACCTAGGCGTGTGGGGTACCATTTTCCGCTAAATCTTGAAAGCTGAATCCAATGAAGTGGATCTCAGGACGATTGGCACCCACTGGTAGTAGTTATGGGTCATATTGGGTATATATTACCCATTTTAAATATGTGTTTATGAGATTTCTGGTACCTGGGCGTGTAGGGTACCATTTTCCATCGTGGACACTGAATCGATTTGAATGGGTCTGGGACCCGCCGCACCCACTGTTTCCCCATTTCCCCCATGTTGAAGAAATGAGTCTTCATGCGCCCGGTCCGAGGAATAACCAACCCCTGTGTGAGAATTTGCAGCATTTTTTGTGTCATATATCACGTTGCATTATATTCAAATGTCATGCAATACTTCGTATTCACTCAAACCATAACAGTATGTGGGATGTAATATTAGCTTCCAAAGAGCTTCAACTACAGTATTGTGCCAACATCTTAACCTTAATACACAAAGGAAGCGGTTCCCACCCACTCACCAGTAATCACTTTTTGGTTTGATTCAACTGTGGACGTTTCAAAATGTATCCTGTTGCCTTCTTTCCACATATCGATCTTCAGGGTTTCCCCTGGGAACACAGGCTTAGCAAATCGAGCCTGCACACAAATTAATAATTATTTATGATGGGATAAAATCTAGAGGAAAATGGTCGTGCTCCTCAATACTATGGTTCATGTGCCATTAATACGATTGTCTGTTGTAACACTATCCAACCATACAATGAGATAATCAGAGCATCAATTTAAGAAATCACGTGCACTTATCAAAACTACCATTTCACCCACCTTGACACCTTTGAATAATTCAGCTTTGTTGTTACCAAACAGCTGCAGCACACATCGAACGGACACACCTAGCGTGCACAAGCCATGAAGGATGGGTCTGTTAAAACCACCAATAGTAGCGAAACTGGGGTCAATATGCAACGGATTTAAATCACCACATAGCCGGTAAAGAGCTGCCTGAAAATAGATTTTTCATTACTGCACACAATAAATCTGCTTATGAAGGGAAATTGATTCAACTGAGATCACCAGGTGGTATCCTAGGTCAAGTGGATGGGAACACTGGTCGCAAAGTCAGTAATAATAGCGTCTGCTGGTATTATTGGGTGGCTGAACATTTATTGATATCCAGGTACTGATGTTTCTGTTCAAGTTTTCGAAAAGAAATTGCTTCAATCTTACTTACTTTCACTATGGGCGAAATTCTAACTACTTAACTGGGCACTCGCGAAATAAGTTGAAAGTTGACTCACTCACTCCAACCATTGACGCAATCCTCCCAACCCAACATATCTTATAGACAGGAATACGTTACTTAAGGATTTTCGAATTACAAGGAACTAATGAACATAAAATTAAAGCGAACATATTTGTCCTTTCTATTACCCTCAAATATCAAGATGTCACATATTAATTTACATCGGTAACAAATTTCTAAATACATCCCCACCCCCCTTTCAGGGCCATAAAATCCATCCCATTGTGAATAGTAGTCTCACGGAGTCCTTACTTGATCTAGAGAGGTCTTGGTTTCGATAGTAAAATCTGGATTTCTCTTGGGCGGCTCTTTGGATTCAATAGCCTTGCTTGATGATCGCTTGCCTCCAAACCCTCCAGCACCGACCACAAAAACTGTCATTTCGCTATAACACACTTTATTTCCACCCTCGTCGAAGGTGTCAACTGAAACCACCAGGGAAATGTTACTCAATATCAATCAATCACTAGAACAAAGCCAACTAAGGATGGTTGAAGCATACTTCCAGTCACAATGACGGCGTTCTTCCCTTTGTCCAACACGTCCAGTATTCTGCAAACGTTCTTTAGAGAACCCGAAGAGGGGAGAGATCCATACACTTCCAAGTATTGTTCCCCATGGAGAACCTATAAAACAAGAGATTGAGTGAATGTGCATTTAAATTAGGTAACTCGCTTTAGGTTGTTTATTCCTTGAGAGCCAATCTCGATGCTTGCGGAGGGGACAGTTAGGCTAATTTACTTCTTACGCCAAATGGGTATGTACCACTGGAGTAGGAACATCGTTTAGAGCACGATTTGTTTGAACTGTGGTGCCGAATCAGCCATCATTACATTCATTTCAGCCATGTGAAGTGTGTTAGTGAACATATCATGGAACGATTACCACTCAAGCAGATTGCCATCGAATATAGGCAGGCAACGCTAACCCGTGGTTATGATTCGAAGCCGGACCAAGAACAATTCAAGGAGATACGAGGAACACAGTTCATTATAATTGCCATGACATTTTTCATTTTTCAAATTCATCGAACTTTTTCCTTAAATTCTCTTCAACAGGCGGTATCTACTTAGTGTACAGGGCGGCCAATTTGTTAATCGCATCAGTGTAATCCGTAAATTGATCGTTGATGTTAGCAGAAGCAGCCCTCAATAATTTTTTTCCCATATTGATTTCCATTGTGTGGACCCGATCCATTTTTCTGAACATTAGCTCCGCCTTGAATTTTAAATCTTCGATAAGCGGCATGGTTGGTAGCAATTTTTTAGCGAGCAGCACGGATTAACTGTTTCCGATCGATACTTTTGCCGTACAACGACGTGACCACAGCGCCAGGGAAATTGGCGATCTCGATTGAGTTGGCAGCATTGTGACCTTCACAAGAAGAATTTCTGGGGCTATTTAGGATCCCTAATGATTCAAGATTACAATAGGACTGACGTATTATCTCCCTAATCCCTACACTGACTCTTGCACAAACAACGACTTGTTCGCAACTGCACACTGTGAGCGTGTAGGAATCAAGTGCTCCCTCAACCAATTGGTTTCTGAAAGTTTTCGAGGAAATTTAGTTTTTGAAACCAACTGACCAATTCAACCAAATTATTGTAGGAACCTTCTTCAAAATCCGACCAAAAAGGATCAATACACGACCGGGGTGTGGGTTAGACTTCTTTTATATCACGATTTGTTCAAACTATGGTCCCAAATCCCCCCCCCCCCTAGGTCGGGGTAAGTGGACTGTATTGGACGAATTGAAGGTATTCCATAATCTGCTCTAAATTGGAGGTGGTAGAGTGCGGGTAATACACCTTATCGGACGAGAATTCTGGTAGAGGGGCGCCCCCTAGTTGATCCTTACTTGATGGTGGACGTCTGAGACAACACCCGGAACCGACATGATCAGCTGAGGTTGTGTGGTGCATTTTGGAATTTCGCTTGCGGGGGATTTTCTTTGAAATATTTTTTTGTACCATAATAAATCATGGTTAAGAGAGCTATACCGTGTACAGCTTTGGAGGGCTTACGCCTGCACCCCTCTAGTGGGTTTTAGTTTGTTATTCCTTGAGAACCTATGTTTTCATGAAGAATTTCAATCTTTTTGATTCGGCCCAGAATTCTTTTCGTTCAAGGTGACTAGATCAAAATAAGCAAATGACCGTCCGCCGTCAACGCCGATTCGGATTTTAGAACATTTCCTAAAAATCTAAAACATTGGCCAGGGACCCGTTTCTGACTCTAGTTGGTCCTTGAAACATATCAGCCCGATCGGACCAAATTTAGGGGGTAAGGTATCATTTTCGACTTAGTTTTAGATCCTGAACTCAAAGAGACGGGTCCCGGGACGATTGACGTCCACCGGATGAGGTTATGGGTCAAAATGGGTACCTATCTACCCATTTTGAATACATGGTTTTCGAGATTTCTGGTACTCAGGCGTGGAAGTTGCTATTTTCTACTAAATTTTGGACGCTGAATCATCAAGGAGACTCATTGCAATCGATTCAGCGTCAACAATTTAGTGGAAAATGATACCCCACATGCCTAGGTACCTGAATTCCAACGCCAATCGTTCCGGGTCCCGTCTCTTTGGGTTCAGCGTCCAAAATGTAAAATGCAAAAATGTCGTCCAAAACGATACCACACGCCAAGAACGCAAAAAATCTCGAAAATCCATTTTACAAAAAACGTATATTGAAAAAACAGTTGAACCTCTTCAGAAAAAATTATAACAATGCTTCCAATACAGACCATGAGTTGGGCAACCACATTCAATACTAACCTGGGACAGATCAAATGACTTTCCAGGAATAGCAGATGTAACCAACGATGATGACATTACTGCCATTTGCCCAGGGATGATTGCTTGAGTCGGGAACATCGCAAAATCTGAATCGTTTTCATATAGATACCTCAAGTTGTTCTCATTTTGGGTGGTAATACCAACTGAAAGGAGAATAGAAAATTTCCAATTACTGAATACTCTTGTTGAAGTGGACCTTTTCCTTGTATTGAAGTGAACTACTTGAGTTGACTCTGCAGAACAGAATAGAAGGCTCCCCAGTTGAAAATCGAGTGATATAATGAAAAGGGAAAAGGAGCAATACGAACAACGACCTAATCACCCACATCAACGGAATACAATTTATCATATGTTGTGAATATTTAAAAAAAACGCACTCGCAAGGGAATACAGGATGCAGTCTTTGTTGGCGAATTCATATGTGTCTTCAACCTGCAACAAGACAAAATAATCAAAATTGATCCTGTCAGAAAAGGAGAATTGTTATTGAATTTTAATGACTTCACAAACATCACCTCGGATTCGTCCAAATTGCTATTGCCAGTTTTGAGGGACTCGATATGGGTGAGTAAGGAACCAGTAGCCTCCTGTGAAAAGTAATCATTCTGAGTCATTTTGACACCAGTAGCATATCTTCACATCATAACGTTATTACTTATTACTTACTTCAATAGATGATATGCGATCGAAAGTAGCAGTATCTGAAATCTTTGGCCAGTTTGCTCGCACGGTTTCAGGAGAAACTTCATCAGATATACTTTTACGGAAAACACTACCTTGACTCCGAATTATGGCATCTGAAAGGAAAAAAAAAATTATTTTTCTATTTCAATTCCTACACAGATAGTGCCAATTTCTGATAGTACGTAATACCTACACTATTTAGTTGGAGGCTGAGAGAGTTTTGACACTAAAAGAGGCCAGTTGGGTAGAAAAATAGAATTAAAATAACTAAATACTTTACTTACAATTAATCACTTCACATTCCACCACCAACCTCGTGTTCACCCAGGTTGGTGTGGAGGCAACGGGGATTCAAACTTACATTTAGATGCCCAGCCAGCAGCTGACTCTATAACAGCTCCATTTTCCTCACAGCTTTCATGACAGAGCCAAACCACAACTGGCGCAATAAGCTCAGGTTTGAGCTCCTGAAAGAGATCTGGGAAGCAATTGAAGCTCATTAAAATCACCAATCATTAACTGATGATACAATTTTTTCAGCCATTCTACCTTCAACAGAAATGGTACTCGATGATAATTGTTAATATGGAAAATGCATACCAGGCGGTAAAATGTCCTCTGTTAGCCTGGAGGCAGCTGTTGGAACGATTACGTTGCAGTTGATGTTGGCACTCTTTCCCTCAATTGCGAGGGTGTTGCACAATCCAACAAGGCCCATCTTAGCGGCACTAAAAATCACCAGATTTTCAGTTTAGTTCTCATATCTAGGAGCTCTGACTTCCAGGTGACATTTTTATGAAGACACAAGGCAGTATAGAAAAATGATAAGCTGGGATTTTCCATGATGTCAATACAATGGGCACAGGTGTAGTGAAAATTGAAAGAAAAACACATACAGGGTCCGCCAACGAAGTAGGCAATTTTGAAATGGGTAGTACTCAGCGTGGGGAACTCTGTGAGGGGTGGGGTTGGGACCATCGTGTTCACAATGAAGGGAAGTTTTTTTTAGGTTAGTTGCAAAGATGGTTTGGACGATGCCACAACGTGTTTTCGCGGTAAGTCGGTTTTTAGTGACCGGTGAGTTGATAATTCAAACACAGAGAGATTTCCATCGAGAGTATGCGATTTCTCCCTTCGGAGCTATCCCAACTCGTAATGTAATTCTAAGGTGGGTTGAAAACTTCAGGGAAACGGACAGTGTTACGAAAAAAAGGAGGGGAGGAGATCGAACAGCGCAAACTCCAGAGAAGAGTGAGAGTCGCTGCCCTCCAGAGCCCACACCGTTCCGTCCGACTTTGTGCAGCAAATTTGAGCCTCTCACAATCAACTGTTCGTCGAATATTGAAAGCCGATCTACACTTTCATCTGTATAAGTTGATGATTTGTCAGCAATTATTGCCGGCGGATTATAACGTAAGATGTTTTGTGAGAGGATGATGGATGACAGCGTTTTGAGGAGCTTCACCGAAAGACTCGATAAATGCATTCAAGCTGATGGGCATCACATGCTTGACGTCGTCTTCAAAAATTGAACATTACCAGAAAATTCCACTTCTTGTGAACAGTTAAAAAAATATATATATATATATATTCTATCTTGAGAAATAACCGAGTTATGATTTTTTTAAATCTACCCTACTTTGTTGGCGGACCCTGTATGTAGTTTCAGTTGAGTTACCGAGAAAAGTAAGTACTTTCAAGTACATTTTTCACAGTCCTGCTAAAGAGGTTAACCTAGAAAAATGAGAAGGATCCTGTAATCGGAGATTACCTATAATTTGCCTGGCCAAAATTGCCGTACAGGCCAGAATTCGACGATGTGAATATAACTTTGCCATATTTCTGCTTGCGGAGATGCGGCCAAGCAGCTTGGGTGGTCTTGAAAGCACCTCTTAGATGGACATCGTGAACTAGATCTGAAAACCAACATAAGTAAATGAGATTCAAAACAATGTCATGCCAAAACCTCGCTGCGCGAAGTTGTTCTTCGTATTTGTAGGTATTTCCTATTAGATTTTAGTAAATCACTTAATGATGTTATTCTTTTCCAGGGAAATATTGTTTGTAAGTGGTTTCACTTGGTGCATTAACCAACTGAAGCAAGAAAAAACTCGTATGTTATTGGCAAAAGTACTACATGTGTGATTGGATTGATCCAATTGCAGGTAACAAGCCTACAGATTACAGCAACATCTACAGTAATGATGAAATTTACAAAAACAACTAACTCCAATCGCTGTCGCTTATCCGAGCGAATGACTTATCCCTCAGAATACCGGCATTGTTAACCACTATGTCCACGCGGCCGAAATTTTCAAGGGCTGTTTGTACAATTTTGTCACCCTCTGTGACAGAGTTGTAGTCTGCCACAGCCTTTCCACCTGTTCCAAAAAATAATTAGTACAAGATTATTGGGAACTTGGTAACACTGCCAAGAGTAGGTACATAATGCCAAGTCTCGAGAAGCTCTGCTCCGTTTACATAGACAGCCTAAAAAATGCATACCGTTGCGACGGATTTCCTCCACTACTTGATCTGCAACATTGCTACTCTTCCCGTCACCAGATCGGCTGCCACCCAAGTCATTGACAACAACGGACGCACCTCTACTCCCAAACAAAAGGGCATACGCTCGTCCGAGACCTGGAACAAGTGATTTAATCCTTCAGAACTTTTTATTAAAGAATTGTTTCACTACAACTTCTGAAGGATTTAGCAGAGAGAGTGTGGGAGTGCCATCCTAAATACAATAAAAGTAGGCATCAATAGTAAAGTAAAATAAATTGTATTTCTGTTTATCAATAAGTTTTTACAGGAGGCAGAAATGAAAATGTCAGGTTCTGAACCAGAGCTAACATCTCTTATTACAACAACAATAAATCAACTACATAGTGTACCTGCTCCAGCACCAGTTACAATGGCGACTCTTCCATCGAAGCGCAAACTGTCTTCTTGAACCATTGTCTGCACGTGGAGGTTCTGAAAAATGACACCTTGAATGCAGGTAATTTTTCAATCGTATCACTTCAAATACTATTATCATAGAGTGTAAGATTAACTCCATCAAACAAGAAATCGAAACAGGATTACTGAATGCAAAAATACAAGCGCACATGACGTAATCCCCTAGTATTCATAAAAGTTAGTAAGCTGGTCCGAAAGGCACAAAGACATGTGGATTACTTTCATTAGCAGCTAACAACATGAAAATTAGGTGAACAGGAGCTTTTTATTTACCCGGGCATTACGGAGGAATGAGCGCTGAATGCAAAAGCGAGCAGATATCATTGACGGTACAGTGACGGTAAAGGGATCGACTGTTTTCAATTAGGCTTGAAGAAGAATTATGCAAAGAGCTCCATCATTAACCTGGCAAAATCCAAGACCAACGTATTATTCTCCTCCGAAAACTCGAATCGCCAGTAAACAAGTCGATCGGGGAGCATTTGTGCTAGCAAGGCCATTTACTCATGGTACCAACAATGAATACATTTTGACTTGCAAGACTCACACATCTTTTCAACATTCATTAAAAAAAGAGCGGGGGATTTTTTTAATTTGATTGATTATGATACGAGGCGTTTGTCCAGCCACTCCTAACCTACTACGTATCATGGAAGAAAAAGCTTCTTCCTTACGCACCATCCCGTAACCCTCATGATAGTCGCCCAACGGCACTATCACGGCATTTGCAGTCCTGGCTGGCTCCTACACACTGGATAATAATAACAAAATCAGCAGCACACGATTGAGGAGAAAGATAAAACAAAATCGAAGAAATAGTATAACTAATTCAAAAACGCTGAAAATTCTTACACAGGGTTATTCGTCAGGCGCATGGAAACGTATTTAAAAACATGGGGGAAATGGGGAAAACGGTGGGTGCGGCGGGTCCCAGACCCATTCCAATCAATTCAGTGTCCATGATTTTGTGGAAAATGATACCCCACACGCCTAGGTTCCAGAAATCTCAAAAACACATATTCAAAATGGGTGATATATACCCAATTTGACCCATAACTTCTTCCAGTGGGTGCCAATCGTCCTGGACCCATTTCATTTGATTCAGCGTCCAAAATTTAGTGGAAAATGATACCCCACTTGCCTAGATCGCCCAAAATCTCGAAAATCCATTTTCCAAAAAACACATTTTGACCCCTACCCCGCCCAAATTTGGTCCGATCGGGCTGAAAAGTTTGGAGGACCGTCCCAGGCCGCTTACAGACCCCTGACCCAAATTTCAGATTTTTAGAAAATTTTCTACTACCAAAAACAGCGTGGACGGCGGACGGCGTACGGCAGTCTTGCTCTAACACTGGTACAGTGAACACCTCAGTGGAGTGCTCTGTAAACAACTAGTGATTGTGTAGGGAAATTTTGATATTTTGGTGATAAATTTGTGCATGGACTTTGATTCTGGACTGGACTATGGTATGTAACTTTTTAATTTGCCGGATGTGCAGTAAGTAATTTACAATAGTGCATTTCAACTGAATTTGAGAGATTGCAGCTCTGAGGTGAGGAGGAGCTGTTTTGGTGGATCCTGTAGTAGCAGGTCCTCAAAGGCTCTCACAGCTATCTTGATTGTGGAAGATCAAGGTTGTGAAGGAAGGTAAAGCCACCTCGACCAAAGCTTGGAGGGAAGGATACCAAAGCCTGGAGGGAAGGGTACCAAAGCCTGGAGGGAAGTATAGCCAGCTAGGAACCTAACCAGTGTGGTCTCACATCACCCCTGCACTACTCCCTCCCTCCCTCCACCCTCCATCCACCCATCTCCCTACAACCTTCCCTACACTTCCCTCAACACTCCTCCCTACCCACCCTCCTACACCCCCACACTCCTTCCTGCACCCTGTCACCACACTCCCCCCCCCCATACCCCCTGCCTAAGTTGTAGCACGCCCCATCCACCAGTATGTCAATGTTCCTGTCCTCCAGAAAAACTCTCCGGTCCCCCATCCCAGGAGCCTCACTACCAGCAGCAGGCGAAACTTTTGGGGCTCCAGATCAGGGCGCATCTGAAGTGATGGCAGATAATGCTGAAGACAGTGAACAACCCATCAACCAGCCACCATGCTTCGGAGCCGCACAGGGGAGGAAGAGGAGGAAGAAAGAAGAAGAGGAAATGCAGGAGAGGTATCTGGAGCCCATAGAACAACTGAATGCTGCTGTTAGTACACTCTCCAACTATGTCAACAGCGAAAAGAGTAGGATCAACAAGCAGCAGGCCCAGGTAATCCAAAGCATGCTTGTGGACATCATGAGCTGCAATGCCCGTGTTGTGGCCAATAACACCTTCCTGCTAGGACAGCTGAAAGTGCACCAGAATATGGCCAAGTCTGCCCCATCCCAAGCCAAGATGCAGCCCCTCAGTGTTTCTCCAGTCAGAAAGCTGGTGGAGGGAATGGAGCAGAAGATGGAGGAATGCCATAGAGCCCAACAGGAGACATATGCCAGCATGCTCAAGAAGATGGAAGGGCAGGAGGATGATTTCGCAACTGTACTCAGAAGAAGGGGCCGAAGAGATGCCAAGAGTGAGGGTGCTCCTGCATCAACACCAAAACCAAAGAGCAAGCAAGAGGAGCCCCCAACAGTCAGTGAGGTGCGTGCTGGGCTCCGCGCAAAACTGGTTGACACTGGGGGCCCTGCCCCAGTGTGTCAGGGGGCCACCATCATACTGGCAGCAGAGGATGGCGGTGATGTTGTGCGGAGGCTGACTGGTGCAGTTGAGCCATCTGAACTGGGTGTAGATGTGACCACTGTTCGACCAGTTCGGGGAGGCAGAGTGGCCATTGAACTGAAGAATGCAGCTGACCAACAGAAGGTGCTTGAGTTCCCAATGATGCAACTCCGCAAGATGCTACTAAATGCGCATATTTGGTCACTCTCAGGACGTATGCTTGACCTTTCAGCAGCAATGAGAGGTATTTCTGGGCCAGGGTGGGGGGCATCATACAGGGAGAGACTGCGCTATTACAAAGTGGCCTTCCTCCCTGTTGTATTATATGCAGCCTCAACATGGTGGCGACAACCAACAGCGGTGAATAGAAGAAAAATAACCAGCATCCAGAGAACCATCCTCATGTCATTAACGAGAGCCTACCGCACCACCTCTGCTCTGGCAGTGCAGGTCCTTGCAGGTTGTGAACCACTGGACCTAGTTTTGGATGCGCGTGTTGCAGTGGTGTCTGTGAAATGGCCAGACAGGTGCTGTGCCCCAGTCCACCCTGATCTGAGACAAGCAATAGAGAACCATAGAGATGTGTCGGCCAAGATGGCTGCCATTGAGAGTTGGGTCCACAGCCAATGGCAGTATCGCTGGGAGAACGCAAGTGTGGGGCGGCACACCTATGGATTCCTCCCAGACGTAAGGGACCGCTTGGCCATGACCTTGAGCCTGGTTATGAGGTTACCCAGCTGCTGACAGGCCATGGCAACTTCATTTTCTCAATTATTTCCGAAGAAGAGACAGTCCATCCTGCCCATGTGGTGCTCTACAAGAGACTGCAGAGCACATCATCAGGAACTGCCCCCTGCACAGTGTAGCCAGAGCCAACCTCCAGAGCTGGGCTGACACACAGGGTGAGCTCGCTGGCATGGTTGACTCCCACCAGAAATTCAGGGCATTCAAAAAGTTCGCGTTGGCCTGGTATGCGCTAAGAGGCGAGGGAGTTGACGTGGTCAGGTAGAGCGAGGAATTTTTAATTGAAAACATTTTTCTTTTTAACATAGGTTTTACCATTAGGATAGGCCTTTTTCTTAGAAGGGAGAGGGAGGAAATTTATACCAGTACTCTCCTCTCCCCAGTGTGCAAGTGTATATTTATTGAAAGTGTGTAATATGTGTGGATGAATGCTTAGAGGTAGGAAATGTGATAATAGGACTAGTCTATGTATGTGTCGCTGGTTGGGGGACCCTGCCAGTCTTCGGGGAGGCAGCAGACTGTTAGGTTTTTACTCAAATTTTTTCTTTTAATTTTGTGTCTCTAGCACATGGGTTTTAATTGACTTTTAAATTTATTTCCAGGGCTGTCGGCTCTCCTGGGCTAGCAACACCCTACAGAACGGGACTCAGGAGAGCCACTTCAGGAAGGGTGGGCTCGGCAGGCTGGCATGGATTTTCCCCCTCCCTACCGGCCGGGTGCTGGGTGTGATCAGGGTTGGTCTACGATTATTGTTGCCGGAAGGAGGAATAACAAGTTCTCTCTTCCCACTAGGTCTCTAAGTAGTGATACAGCTTCTGTGATATTTATGTTTTGTGATTTTAAATGCAAGGGATTTACCTGTGATATTTCTGTTTAGGCTAGTTAACGTTAAATTTTAGGTTTTTATCCAGGTACGGGAGGGATATTGAGTACTCGCCCTACCTAAAACGTTCTAGCAAGAGACTCCCTTGCAGGACTGTGGAGACACACATGAGTGGGTGAAGAAAAATGCCAGTGCGGAGGACACAGGTGGGGTCTTCCTGAATTGGTACCTCTATAAAATGCCTGTAAGCTCAGTGATGCCAAGTGGCAAGGCGAGTGAGTGCCGCCACAAAAGCACTAAGTCCCAAAAACTCCACAGCCCACCTACGCCCTTCAGCTGGGGGCGGGGCAGCCTGTTGTACGGGGGAAGCCATAGAGCCTTAGAGCAGGGCTCCCCAATATGATCAGACGCTGAAAATCAGGGAAGACTGTCATGGGCCACACGGCCTCGGAAACAGTCTAGCGTAGGTACAACAGGGACGGCGTACGGCGTCTGGCGGACGGACATAGACCTTTTGGTTGGTTATTCCTTGAATAATCAACCTGTTTTCATGCAAATGGTCAACCTCTCCGATTCGGCTCAAATTTTTTTTCTGGACGTTTCAAGGTGTCTAGATCAAAAAAGGTCAATGTCCGTCCGCCGTACGCCGTCCGCCATCCACGCCGTTTTTGGTAGTTGAAAATTTTCTAAAAATCTGAAATTTGGGTCAGGGGTCTGATACCGGCCTAGGACGATCCTCCAAACTTTTCAGCCCGATCGGACCAAATTGGGGCGGGGTAGGGGTCAAAATGTGTTTTTTGAAAAATGGATTTTCGAGATTTTGGGCGATCTACTCGAGTGGGGTACCATTTTCCACTAAATTTTGGACGCTGAATCCAATGAAGTGGGTCCCGGAACGATTGGCACCCACTGGAAAAAGTTATGGGTCAAATTGGGTATATATTACCCATTATGGTTGGGTTTCCTTGATTGAATATGTGTTTATGAGATTTCTGGTACCTAGGCGTGTGGGGTATCATTTTCCACTAATCATGGACACTAAATCGATTGGAATGGGTCTGGGACCTGCCGCACCCACCGTTATCCCCATTTCCCCCATGTTTTAAATAAGTTTCCATGCGCCTGGTCTGCGAATAACCAACCCCTATGTAAGAATTTGCAGCGTTTTTGAATATGTGTTTTTGAGATTTCTGGTACCTGGGCGTGTGGGGTATCATTTTCCACTTATCATGGACACTGAATCGATTGGAATGGGTCTGGGACCCGCAGCACCCACCGTTTTCCCCATTTCCCCCATGTTTTTAAATTAGTTTCATTTTTTACATTAGCGCCTGGTCCGAGGAATAACCAACCCCTGTGTAAGAATTTGCAGCGTTTTTTGATCCAGACACCATGAAACGTCCAGAAAGAAATTTTGAGCCGAATCGGAGAGGTTGACCATTTGCATGAAAACATAGGTTGATTATTCAAGGAATAACCAACCAAAAGGAAGATTGACTGACTGATCGAATATGTTGATTTAGCGACCAGTGGTGGGATAGAGCCTAGAGGCCCTCTCTTCTACCCTCCCTGAATAATGATAAAATATTTAAAAAGTATTCAGTCCTCCAAAATTAGCAACATCACGCTTATAAGTTAATTAAATTAAACTAAGAGAGAACTGGAAGCTGGAAACCTGTTGCTTTGAAGCAAAAAAATACCATACTAACTATATCTATGATGAGTATGTTATTCAATGCTCATCCAAACTCCAGGTGAGCCTGGAGGCATGCTTTTCCATTTTGCTTATCATACCTAGGGATCAAATCTTACTCTCTAATCGAAAACACACAAACACTCCACATTCGTCGACCAAGCTGTCCCTTCCTCTGATGTTTCTGTAATTACATTATTTAAAATAACCTGATATTATTATCAATTTTGCTGTGTTATTGGGCTCGCTAATTATTGTTAAATACTTGTAGAACCTACAAGTATAAAGGAAAACAATATCAAGGATTAGATATTTTAGGCAATCCTAACTCAGAACGGATCCCTTCTATAAGAAATTGATGTTTTCGGGCCTCTCCATCGATAGGTACCTACCGGTGATGCGAACCAGATATTTAACTGCTTGTACGAAATAGTTTGAACAACTAATACTAGGATTTCAGATGTTACCTGGATGTGGATCAACAACTTCCTTGTTGCCGCTGAATGTGCCAAAGAAAGAGTAAGGTTGAAACTGTTGAAGAATAAATTTACTATCGCGCTCTTGATTAGAGATAATGATAATTCATACCAAGGAAAATTATCCTCATTCACAATGACTCGACAACTTCAAAACATATAACTCTGCTATCTATCAAGAATAATGATGTGAAAAAAAAAGAAAAAAAAAACATGAATGTCATGAATATCAACGATAACCTCTTGGCGTCAGCGGCTTCGGCTTCACGTTTTACCACTTTGTTAGTAAGATCTATGGAATGGCTGCCACAACAATCGACTATTGTGTCGAAAGATCTACCCTTTCTTATTTTGCATTTCTACATCGATACTCGACAGTCACAAAATGACTTAGATTTATTGAAGGTAGGATGGAACTATAACATTTCGTATAGGTTTGAGAATTTGGGGGTTAGCTGCACGAATGAAACATGAAGTATCCTATAGTTTTTTAGCAAAAGGAATGACATAGAGCAAAAACACAAATATTCATTGATTTGTAACGTATGTGTCGTATCTACATTATGAAATGACAGTAAATTAAAATTGACGCACTGAACGAAACTACGAGGTATGAGAGATTCTGTGAAGGGGGAAGGGCTTGATGAATGATAATTCAGACATTCAAGTGAAGATATTATGAAGAATTCACACAGTGTTGAAGTTGAAGCTTGTAAAATGGAAGTGGAACTTTTTATTCAGCCCTTGTTACACGAGTACCGCGCTCCTAGCGGCGGGAATCTAAAAGGGTTCAAGCCCAATGGAAACCTCTATCATCTCTATTTCTCCGCGTCCTCTTAACCTCCCCAATGGCAGGTTACATTAGGTGTACGTAGTAAACAAGTCGCTTGCCTTGCATTACCTCAATTCAGTCTTCTGAGTGGATCGAAAATGGGATTAAGTTGATATTATCGTAAGAGATTGCAGTGGTGTTGTTCGACTTTGCCGCGTGTGTGTGTTTTTTTTAATGTGCGTTAGGAGGCAGAGGAGCCTGAGCTTCTAATATATATGGGCTAGGAAGTTGATGTTGGTGATAAGCTGGCGTCGTATCCCCTTAGCGAAATAGGAGCGGAGGGTGGCGGCGAAGGGAGGATGGCACCTTCCGATATCCTTCCTCCCAAAAAACAAGCGGTCGTCGATCGCTTGAGACGAAGAATTGAAAGTTATCGGAAACATCAGAGTGATTGCATTCCACGATTCGATCAAACGTTCAACGGGGTAGTTGAGCAGAACTTGCAGGACACCTTGTTGCTCAAGCAGAGGTTCCTTGAAAGTAAAACGAAGGGCCGAGGTATCAAGAAATCAGAAAAGAAATTATCGGATAACCCCATAAACGTAAGCCATCAAGTGTACGCTCATATTTATCTATACCATTTTCTACGCAGGTGATGCCAACGTAGGACCGTCTCCCATCATTCTTTACCCCAACAGTTTATCGGTTTGCTTTTCACGTATTCATTCCGCCTGTCGCAATTCCCTTCCAGATTTCTGATTTGGCTCTTTTTCTTTGGTCAGTATATACGTTAGGATCGAACAATAAACCTGAAGCTCTTGAGGTAGTTCCGAATAATCCTCTGAATTACTTTGTGACTGTTCTAGTTAAATAAATAACTTGAAAATTATTCTATCTCCCTGTGATTAGTTGTCCTGAAATCATGGATATGTTTGTTGTTCCAGAAATTTTCGACAAAACGCAGTGTTTCGGAAGAAGGAGAACTCAATGGTGACAACGTCAATGAAGGACCACCCTCTAAAAGCCATCATCCGGGCCAAAAACAAAATGAAAGTCTTACAAAATTTTCAGTTGAAATAGTTCAGCAACTGGAATTCACAACTACCACAACGAATTCGCAAATTTCTACCAACGTTACAGTGAAAGCTCTAAACACGTCAGTTAAAAGTGATGTACCACAATCTCCTAAACCCCCTACTCCGAGGAATCCAGATATTGTGGAGTGTAAAAGAGAACCGGAAAACGCTGATTTCGTGGACCTTGAGCAATGTGCAGCCGCAGTTGAAAAGGACGCAGCGGGAGGCAGTTCGTTCCCTGGGTTCTCCGACTTCATTTGTGACGATACATCGGACGCTATAATCACATCTGACGCATTCAACGACCTCATCTCAGAAATATCTGATTTCAATCCAGAATTCATGAAGGACTTTGATTTTGACGGTGGGGACATCAAACCTCAAATTAGTGAAGAACAACAGAAGCAACCTGAGAATATTTCGAAACCTCAGCAAGGTAATGTGCCTCAACAGCGTCCTCTCAACTGCCCCAGCAAGCTAAATTTTAATCCAAATGTTGAATTCAAAGCAGAGCTTAGCCCGGCTGCTCAAACATTGAAACAGATGGCAGAGCAACATCAGCACAAGGCGCAAATGGGCATGAGCTACAACCCTCCAAGGCCTAGCCCTAAACCTTATGACTTTCAGTTTGGAGGCAACGATTTTTCCAACTCGAATACGTCTTCCAATCAGTCAAATTTCAAACAAAACATAGCTTCCCCTCCGTGTTCTTTGTCATTCAATGCAGATGCCATAAAACAGGAAGTGTTCTCAAATCAAAATTCCCCGCTCGGTTATAGTCCAGGCCGTAAAATACCCTCTCCCCAACAAGTAAGGGTAAATAGTGGGTACAAGCCGCAATTTTCATTTGGATCACCTGGCAATAGCGGCAACAGTTCGTTTGCGTCCAACCGGCCACAACCACAGCAGCAATGTGGGGCTTCACAGTCATCTCCACAACAGCCCAAACCTCAGCAGCAGCCTCCAAGGCCACCTTCTTCAGGAGCAGCAAATCAGTTCGCTAACGCTAATGTTCAAGTTAATCAGAATCAGCAAATGCAGGCCCAAGGACCAGTTCAGGTTACATACAGCGCTTACTGTTTCTAAAGCGTTTTCAATAAAAAGTTGATAATTTCGTAAGACGATGTATTTCACAATAATTTCTTCTACAGGTTAGTATGGCACAAACTCACAATGGAGAGATGAAAGGTGGCACATTATCATTAGGAGCTCAACAAGCTGCATTCATGTCGGGGAGTCAATCATTCTGCTCAGCAACACAGTCGCAAACTATAAACTTTACTCAACAAAGCCTTAGACAAAGAGCTCCTATGAAACCTACACATCCGACCAATATGAGACCTCCTCATCCACAGGTTTGTTTCATATCAAGGTTTGAATAAGAATTGAATTTTGCTAATTCCTTTTTCCTCATTAGATATCATAAATCCTCATGCTACCTCTACCGCCTGTGCTTTTGAAAATTTGATTTTTGCTCTCACATGTCTGAAGCCAAAACTTCCTCTCTTGTTTCGTAGGTTTTGGATGTGATGGGTAGCCACGTTGGCGCACAGCAAATGGGAGCCAGGCCTGATTACTCCAAGAATATGAACCCAGGTCTCCGGTTTCAGCCACGGATGCTATCACTGCAACCAATGCCACCGTCTGGTGCGACCTCTATCACTTTTGAATTCAATTTGCCCTGCTGTGCAACTATCATTCAATAATCCTTGATAATTTAACATTGCACATAATTTTCGTAGGACCTATGATGCGCCCTTCTCAACAATACATCACCCAGAATATGGGGAATATCCATTCACCCAGGCATCACCCATACAGTCAGGGCAAGCCTCGACATTTGATGAACTCCCATGCCCCTGACAATTCTGGTAATTGGAGGCCTATGTTACCTCAACAACAGAAGCCGTCGTTTCTTCAGTCGCAAGGTATACATGTATAAATGCTCCAAATCTCTATCACAACATTACTCCAATCTTGCTCCATTACTGGGAACAGATTTTCATGTTTTGAATGTACTTTTGAAGAATTTGTCTCTTTTGTTTTCAGGAGTCTCATTTTCCTCTGGAGATACGCAAATGTCAGCTGGACAGTTGCAGCATTCCAATATGCCCCTTCATCAGCAATCTCTTGCCTTGCACCAAGTGAATTCCACTGTAAGTATTTACTCAAATATAGTTATTCCCGTGCTATTAGGGCTTTGAAACAAATGCCTCATGTAGCAGTTGATTTGAACTCTTATTCCCTTATTTGTTTGGACATGGGCCTTGACATAAAGGAGTCAGCCCACTTCGACTTGTGCTACGAAATTATGCGGGAAGTTGAACCATTTCATTTCTTCTATTCCGCAGATGTCCCTCCGGGTTCAGATGAGCCAGAACATGGCGACAAGCAGCGTTTTTACCTCAAGTAATTCGAGGCAACAATCAATTGGCCATCGTCACCCTACTCTAACAACAACCAGCTTTCCCCCTGGGAATATGCCAGGTGGTTATCCTTCCCCCTATACTGAACAGACTCAGCAAAATCACCCTCAACAGCAAAATCACCCTCAGCAGCAGCAATCTCAGCAGCCTCCTCAGCAACCTCCCCAACAACAACAATCACATCAGCAGCAGCCACAGCACCAACAACCTTCATTCCAACAAAGTAGTTTGCCATCAGATTTCAATTTAGATTTCTTAGAGCCATTTCCCACAGGTGATGGCTCAAATTTTACAGAGCAAGAATTTCTCAGCTCCTTTGAATCCAGTGCTTCATTTAATTTCCAAGACATACTGTAGTTACGATTCTTAAAACATGAATATAGGTATATATATATATACATAATTATAATATATATATATATTTGTATAGTGTAAATCATGAATATTTTTGAAATTGAAAATATTTTTTAATGATGGCGAAGCAGTACCAGTTCACAATCTGTAAATATGCATAGGTACTATAAGGTTGTAAAATATACTCATCACTGTATAATATGAATGAGGATGAATCATGTTGACTTGAGTTTTGACTGCTTGCATGATTGACATTCCTTATTCTCATTTCCAATTTGGTTCATTCCCACCGTTCATTTCATTCTTTTTTTTTCTAGTATTGCGCAATATCATCCTTATCAAACAAAACTGTTTACCATTAGTGTAGTTTATTTAGTGCAGAAGGATTAAAAAAAAAAAAAGGTATCAGCCAGATGTCTCAGTTTCAAGTTATCTGGAGTTAAATCTGGTGAGTGGAGCTGAATGTGAGTTGATGTATAACTATGCACCGTTATAGCTATTCCGATATTACATGCAAACACATTCTTACAAGATGATACTGGTCAACTGTGTGTAATTAGAGCAGTTCTGGTGGCTCTGGAAATTATGTCCCCTTATATCCAGCTAGTTTCACATCTGCTTTGAGCTGATATGATGCTTTTAGAAATGGGCATACTCATCGCCGGTATTATCCATTACTAGAGAAGCCTTTGTAACACCACACGTTTTATCTTAACAATCTCCCAAAGATCCGACGGAATAGGAGTATTTTGTGCTCTTCATTCCGTGGCCCAGCCACATTTTGGCTAGATTTTGTGGTGAATGTTAGAATGCATTCGTCAATTCATTATTCATGGAAGAATTCCCACTGGTAGTTGACCATTAAATGAGGAGGGGTCTTCTGAATAAATCTCCAATATCTTCAGATTAATTTATTGGGTTGTTTGCCAACCGTGACCCCGTTCGGTCAATTCACTCATCACAGTTAACAGAGCCTCCAGAAGTTATAAAAATGATATATCGTCCGCATGAAATTACAAAACTGTTTTCATTAACTTCATGGTGACGGCACTTTCTTCGCAACCACTGAATCAACCTACGTATGTATTTGAATATCCGAGTTTATTCCCATCTACCTAGTTAATGATTCTTATTTTCTACTGATCTTCTGATTGTTTCATGTAGCGTAATACCCACGTAGGAAGCCCACTTCCTCAAATGAGTCATCATAGCCACACCATTGGCTGAAGTGAGTGGTTGACTTTCCATGATCATTTGATAATTTTTGGCATCATCATTTGATAAGAGTTTTTAGTTTACCCCGCTATACAAATTATATGCAGATTAACATGCAATATGAATCATATTGCGCCCTAGAAAATTGAATTAGTTAACGACACCGGATTTTTTGGTCCAGCATCCAACTTTGGGAACTATTCCACCCTGATTGTGTTTTGCCTCATGTTTTTGATCTTAGGAGTAGAATCCATTTTCACATGTCAGCCGGTTTGACCTAGTAACGTGAGCATTACTTATTTGCTGGGGTAGGAATCATTATCTAGTCGAGTTTTATTAACAAATAGTCCAAGTGATATTCTAAAATCAAATTATCTTTGGTAAATCGTAGGTAGAATGTCCAGCGTTGATTTGGCGGGGATGACACTCAATCCTTATTTATCAGTCTACGGATTCAGGCACAGAATCTCATCTGGTGCCAGGACCTCAAGTTGTCTGGAAATGTGACTTGTGTCTGTTGTGTTGACACCAGCAGGAGCTCAGCGCCCATCCAACATCCCCTCGCCCAAAAGTGAGAGCTGGTCAATTTTGCAAGCTGCTACCAAGGCAGACACGCGCGTGTGTTAAGCCCCCAGACAACCGTATTTTGATACTTAATGCTGGTACTCAGATGGCCTCACGAGTTAACGCTGGGGAGTACTGGATTCGAACCAGCAGCCTCAAAACCTTGACCAGAGAAGTCTGAGCCCCAGGGACGCCTTGACGACCTCGGCCACCAATACACGCAAAATATTAACCACAAAACTCTTCACCTATTGTTTTAGACTTTGTGTAGTGATGTCAGTTGGATTCCAGCTGTGTTTGCGCTCTCATTATCCCTTTATAATGGGCGCTCGGTAGTCTAGTGGAATAGACGAAGGATTGGTGCGGTACTCCGAGCGGCCAGGGTTCGAATCCTGGCTAGAGCAACTTAATTGTTTGTCTTGACCCTCATATTCGTCCTCTTCACTTAAGGGGGTGAGGCAATAAGTAGCCACGAGCGAAATCGTCAGATCAATTTACGATCCTCTTTGGAGGACGGCTGACGACGTCCGCGACACCTGACCAAGGTAGTCGGACGAAAATCCGAGGTGAAAAAAGTGAAAAAAGTCCTTATCCCTTTATAATGCCATTGTTTTTGCTCAGATTGCCAGTTAGGTAACCACTGGGACATTTATTAACTACCGTTCAAAATTGTCTTTTTTCTTACAACATTCATTGATTCCCAATTCCTTATGATCATGTCTTCTTTCTTCATTTTATTATGCCTATGTTCATAACGTTCTTTTAATGTGTTACATTGCGTGTCTTTAATATTCTTACCATAATTTGGGTAGTTTAAAATTAGCTTAAAAGTTTATGGGAGTACATTATGTTGGACAACCTTGCTACTTTTTAGTTCTCACTCATCAACCTGCTACTTGCGCTCTCTTTTGTATTTTTACTGATTCCAGAGATTTTAATGTCAAGAAGAATGTAATGATGTTACTCTGGGGATTATCATTGATGTTCGCTTAAATGTACGAAGAATATCGTACTTTCCTAGTGTAAATGTGAAATGATTCTGGAGAAGTAATAGTTTCGGTTGATGTGATCATCAAAATGTTGGAATAGAAACCTGGCTCAAAGCTCATTAGTTCTACAATAACCTTGGGAAAACGTGAATGAACTTGTGTCCTGTTGTCCAGGATTAGTTTGCTGTTGCTGAACAGAGGGGAATTTTTTGTATCATTAAATCTAGGCTTAGTTTCCCAATGTGATCCTTCTGCGTATTTTTCTTATGAAGGTACTTGTGAGATTCAAACTTCCCAGATTGATATCTCTTCAGTGCTTACCAACAATCAACATTAAACAATGATCACTGCTATCCCAAGACATAGTGCCTCCATTATATTTAGAATTGACGTCTCAGAGGCAGGTTACAACCGACCAATGCCATTTAGTTTTGAATGAGTACCTATCAAGAATCTCTCTGTCGTGTTTAAACTTCTAAAATATGGTGGCAATTCACTCTCAGATGACTCAAAAACCACCTGGAAAAGTATTTGTAACTTTCTGTCTGGATGTTGATTGCAATGTGCGCTACCTGAATCATTCCTCTAATCCATCATCATAGATTCTTGTTTAAATTAGTAGCTATCGTTATTTAAGGTCAACAATGTCTTCTTTCATGATTTCTATTTCTGTCGCCTTTTTCATTTCCAAATCGAGTTCTTCTTGAATTACCGATCAAGTTTTTTAGAGGAAGATTGATGTCTTTCATTAGCAATTATTTATTCATTAACATCGCTAGTTATACCATTTTCTTAATGTTTTCACATCATTTTTTTAAGATTCTCTCAATTTATCACTTAGGTTACACATTGTGCTTCTTCATTTTTCACAATTTTCTCATCTGCAACATGGAAAATGATTTTTATCAAAGGATTACTTGAAGTTTCCTGACAGGATATCATAACGCTCAAAATGAACTCACAAAATAATACGTTATGTACAATGTCAATTCATTAATCTTAAAACATCAAAAATTCATCTCGAAACTGCAGTGATGACAAGCTATTGCCAATCTGGTTCATTATTAATTGTTTGTTTAAGGAACCAATGAGCACGTTCCTTAGAGCAATAGGTGATTTGGAAAGAGAACAGGTGTGCGTATTGTCAGACGCCATAATGATCCAGATATTTTGTCAACTACAAATTTTATGCCTGACCTTTCTGATTCAAGGAAATATTATTCTACAACTGGCTCTCTATGAGTATTTACATGGCATTAAAATGCATTCACCATCTTTAACATTGTTGTAGCGGTACATGACAGAGAAAGGGAGATAGAGAGGTTTTTATTTACTCTCTTAAGTTGGTTTGTTCACATTTAATGAGCCCCGATAATTTAAATAATTGTCCACAATGCAGTGAATATCGCACGAATGAGCTCATGAAAACGAGCACCTTCACTTCAAAATTTTCCTAATTTTATCAAAAGTGTAGTTTTCTGATTTTTATCCTTGACTATACAATTTGAAAGTAAAAAATCGAAGCTGGTCTTCTGAATGTACCTGTAATGCATGCAATCATGAAGTAGAAGTAATTATTATGATAATAATTTATATTAGGCGATCAGTCTGTAAGCGTTCAATTGGGAAACCTCTTTTGAGGCACTCGTGGCAGCCTGTAATCAAATGTATTGAATAGGTAACGTTGTGAGCGACTTAAATCAATGATTTTTATTGAATTTGCATGATGTAATATTGTCTTCAACTCCGTAACCCCGGTTACTTTCTTTTGTCTTCTTTTTCAAGTGGCGTTTTCAGAGATATCACACGTTTTTCTGATCCCAGTGGTAATATTGAACATGCATGTTCCAGTGTCAGAACTGAGTCTTGACATTGTACACAAATTATTAGACCTCAGCCAGCAATCTTCCTCGAGAGTTATCTTTATATTTTTGTTCCTATCACATCAATTCCATGTCAAAGGTTATTCCTCGTATAGGTATTAGACATTGACTAGACCAGTTGAGGTATTGGGGAATGTTAGTACGTATACCCATAAAATATTTTGTTAAAATACAAATTTTATACATTGGTTATTGCATAATAATTTGAATCCCTTAGCTGTCTCATGCTTCACTCCTTAAACGTTATATGTTTCTGACAAATATATGATTTGAGTGTCGCAAAAATTATCAGTATCTACCACTGGTGGCATATGAGGGAGCCTAGGAATATCTTGTACTTCGATATTTTACTTTTGTTTCCTCCTGTCATTCAATGTTTTGTCTCGATTTTTCATTCGAAAGTTGCATGAAGTAGACCTTATTCCAGTGTCTACAGTCGTTCGCCCTTAAAACATGGTGCCCAAGTTTTTCTCACGTGGAAAAACTCTCTTCTCCATGGAAAAAATCCAGGGAAGAATATCGAAGATTTTAAAGGTTGTTTTTGACGACAGTTTCGAGAGAATTCAATAGATATACAAGCAGACGACGTTTGTTCCTTTGCATCAAGCCATGAGACACTTACGTGAGCATTATAACTGTATGGCGACACCGTCTTTATTCACTCTTTATACTATATTACTCGAGGCAGTCGATTACAGTCCGAAGTCAGCGCGACGGGCAGAACAGGGGTGTTGCTATAATATTGTGGGTGGGTCACATTAACTCAAATCACGATCCTGTTCCAGGGATTTTTTTTTCTTTTCGTACACTCTCCTTCGGGATATTGGTAATTTCCACGTCCTGTGTACATAATATTTACATCTGTGCGGAAATGATGAGCCTGCTGGCCTTTTGGTTGGTTATTACATTAATAATCAACCTATCTTTGTACTCAGTCACTACTGAGTACATAGTTATAAAATTTCTACATAATCTGAGGATCGTACATATTTTTTTGTTTCATTCAAGAACTTTCAATACAAAAATATAACAGAATAAATGAACACGTTTCTTCTGCGCTCAAAATCCGCGGATACATGGAATACCTAGTGGACACTGCAGCAATAGAACCCAACTTGTTACTGGAATTCAGTATATGATATGCTCCAGAACAGAAACCAAGGAAAACCACAAATTAGGAGAAAAATGTAGTCGAAGGATACCCACTGAAATAAGACGAAGGTCGTGAAGACCGATAGGGAAGGGGGAACGCTCGCTGAAAGAATGACAGCCTGCCTAGTATCCCAGGGATGCCCAATTCCGAAAACGAATTACGGCATTTTTCAGCACAACGGTCAATGGAAACAGTGAAATTGTTTTGATAAGCGGTCTGCAATCAGTCAACTTTATGTTGGGTTATCTAGCGCCAAATTGAGCTCATCAAGTGTGATGTAAAACGTAAAAATTTGACATACCGTTGAATCGGCAAAATCTCTCAATGAAGAGGGGGAGGGGGTAAGCCACGAGGTGAAGTAATAGTCATGAAAGAAGGAGGGCCTCCTTCTTTCATGGTAATAGTGTTATGTATTTCTAAACTAACAGATTTAAAAATTAAAAAAACGCTGCAAATTCTTACACACGGGTTGGTTATTCCTCGGACCAGGCGCATGGAGACTCATTTCTTCAACATGGGGAAAACAGTGGGTGCGGCGGTTCCCAGACCCATTTCAATCGATTCAGGATCCAAAATTTAGTGGAAAATGATACCCCACACGCCCAGGTTCCAGAAATCTCAAAAACACATATTCAAAACATAGGTTGATTATTCGAGGAATAACCAACCAAAATGGGTAATATATACCCAATTTGACCCATAACTTCTTCCAGTGGGTGCCAGTCGTCCTGGGACCCACTTCATTGGATTCAGCTTCCAAGATTTAGCGGAAAATGATACCCCACACGCCTAGGTACCAGAAATCTCAAAAACACATTCAAAATGGGTAGTATGTACCCAATTTGACCCATAACTTCTTTCAGTGGGTGCCGATCGTTCTGGGACCCATTTCATTGTATTCAGCGTCCAAAATTTAGTGGAAAATGATACCCAACTCGCCTAGATCGCCCAAAATCTCGAAAATCCATTTTTCAAAAAACACACCCTACCCCGCCCAAATTTGGTCCGTTCGGGCTGAAATGTATCGAGGACCGTCCTAGGCTGGGAACAGACCCCTGACCCAAATTTCAGATTTTTAGAAAAATTTCTACTACCGAATACGGCGCGGACAATGGACGGCGTACGACGTGCATATGGCGGACGGCGGACGGACATTGACCTTTTTTGATCTAGACACCATGAAACGTCCAGAAAAAAAACCATAGTTTTATTATTCAAGGAATAAACAACCAAAAATTGAGCCGAATCGGAGAGGTTGACCTTTTGCATTAAAAGGATCGGGAAATTTGTGATGGATTGAGGGGAAAACGGGAAATTTCATTTGGAAAAATTGGCAGCACTGCAGCCACTTGTTGCTGTTGGTTTGTTTTGTTATCTTTCCGTTACAAATGTGCCTATTGTTTTTCTGTGTTGTGAGTTATGCTGTTTCGTGTTGCATCAATAATAACATTTACTCACGTTGCTTGTATATACAACGTCCTTGAGTAGCGCGTAGCTCATGTGCTAATATTGAAGAATACTCTTCAACCCCGGACAAAAGGATGCGGCGCTCGCTAACGAAAGTAATTTTTATATTACTGGCTTCCCTGGGTATCGCCGGAATGACCCTGTACAAATTTAAATACGAACAAATGAAAATGATAGTCGAAGGCGCCGGATTGGCGGCTGTAGATCAGTACCTTCATGCTAACCATCTCAAGCCCCTCGAAATCACCGGCAGCCTTGGTGGCCCATTTGAAAACCCGGTGACCTCTTGGAATAACATCACCGAACATTATGTGTACTCAGCCTTCAACTGCCACCAATCGGATTCGAACTTGTTGGCGAGTGTGGCAGATTTTTGTGGACTCGGCTTCGGGCCAGACTCAGCCCCAACGTACGAGTGCAGTATACTGTTCGATCTGGGCAGGGAAGTTTTATCTGTGCCAGGCACTTTCACGTATTCATCCCAACCTGCTGTAGGGTCAGCAAATTTGATGTACGAATTTAGATGCACCGTTAAAAATTTAAGACCCATTCATCGAAACCCATATGCTCTTATCCTTAAGAAACCCGATCACAAAAACAAGGTTTTAGTGCCTATTTACAAACCTGTGGCCTCAGCAGTGAGCCGCTTTGTTTTGTGCACTTATCCAGACATCATGGGTCATGAATGGCAGATGATGATGGAGTTTCTAGCTTTTCACGACGTAATAGGTATTACCGACGTCATAACCTATGACAATGGAATCAACAGAGCTTTTCTCAACAAAATTAAATATTTGATTCAATCTCGCCCAAAGGGATCTTTGAAATCATTGTCAGTGCTACAGTGGGATTTCCCATGTAACGACCCCAACTTGTTCACATTGGTGCAGCGAGACTGCGCCTTCAGGACGTCGGGTATCGCCAATTTGACCGCCGTCTTGAATTGGAACCAATTTGTCGTATCAAAGGATAGTCATTACATCAAGGATGTTGTTGCTGAAGCTTCATTATCTTATACGCCCCTGGTTGGTCATGTGAAATCAATGAGGTGCTGCACAGACTCTTTGGACGACAGACGATCTGAAGCTTCATGGCCAATGATTCTGAAGAAGACGCTCTGCATACCTAATGAGGTGATAAAGTCGAATATATTTTACGTTCACAGAAATAGGGAAACCTTTCTACTCCATTCCAAATGTTGTCATTACATTGCAGGAGCCTAATGCCATATATATTAACCCTTCAAGTGGTGGATCTTCTGCAACAGAACGCGTGTTTAGCTCTATAGACGTGATGACTTATGGGGAATGTCACGGCCTAGCTTTATCAGAACTCGTTCCAGTCTTCTCCATGTGGACCCATCTAACAGAAATCCAGACAAGCGATCTGCTCAAGTCATGGCGGCAAAGTGATTTATTTTCAATCACGACTAATTGAAGCCAGATAGGGTAAGTTTTGAAATTTCATGTAGTGTTGAAATAGCAGTTCAAACCTACAAATAGGTAGGTACATACGAGTAGTATCTATCCAAGTTCTCCTCATTCTATTCATAGATTGGCCAGAGTATTCATTCATCGTGAACTCACATCTGTAAAGGTCTTATCCAATGACTTTTCTCAGACTCACCTCTGTACGCGTGCGAGCTTGATACTTATGGTAAGTCAATGGATATGGATATGGTAAGTCAATCTTGCTGGGAATGCTCCTTGAGTCAATGATTTCACACTCTAGCTTGGAGGTGAATTCCACTGCTATTTACTTATTTCCTTTTAGGGGGTAGAATATCTGGTTTAATCAGTCTGCAGCACAGATTAGACAGAATTTAATTCGTTTTGGTTGGTTATTCCTTGAATAATCAACCTATGTTTTCATGCAAAAGGTTAACCTCTCCGATTCGGCTCAAAATTTTTTTTCTGGACGTTTCAAGGTGTCTAGATCCAAAAATGTCAATGTCCGTCCGCTGTACGCGCCGTTTTAGGTAGTAGACAATTTTCTAAAAATCTGAAATTTGGGTCAGGGGTCTGTTCCCAGCCTAGGACGGTCCTCCAAACTTTTCAGCCCGATCGGACCAAATTTGGGCGGGGTAGGGGTCAAAATGTTTTTTGAAAAATGGATTTTCGAGATTTTGGGCGATCTAGGCGAGTGGGATATCATTTTCCTCTAAATTTTGGACGCTAATTCCAATGAAGTGGGTCGCAGAACGATTGGCACCCACTAAAAGAAGTTATGGGTCAAATTGGGTATACATTACCCATTTTGATTATGCGTTTTCGAGATTTCCAGTACCTGGGCGTGTGGGGTATCATTTTCCACTAAATTTTGGACGCTAATTCCAATGAAGTGGGTCCCGGAACGATTGGCGCCCACTGGAAGAAGTTATGGGTCAAATTGGGTATATATTACCCATTTTGAATATGCGTTTTGGAGATTTCTGGTACCTAGGCGTGTGGGGTATCATTTACCACTAAATTTTGGATCCTGAATCGATTGGAATGGGTCTGGGACCCGCCGCACCCACTGTTTCCCCATTTCCCCCATGTTGAAGAAATGAGTCTTCATGCGCCTGGTCCGAGGAATAACCAACCCCTGTGTAAGAATTTGCAGCGTCTTAGTAAGACAAAAACTGGGAGGGTTGGTCTCTTTGTGATGGATTCTCTACAGGGGAATTTTTTCTTGTTGGGACTTCTGGTTGGCTTATATGGGATAATGAATGTGATAGATTATGGGGAGCCTCAATAAAGGCAGGCTGCCTACTGGCTGACTCCTTTGCAGAATACAGGTACCCCCCCTGTACTTTGCACCATCCCCCCCCCCCCCGTTGGTACTTTGCAGGAAGGACCCAATTATCAGTTGTTAAGGTTCTATGGTATTATGTCCTTCAATTTATGTCGGAACAGGGATAAGAGATTTCAAGACTGAACGAAAAAGAAAAAAAAGACTGATTGTTATTATTTTTGTCTCATTTCATAATAAGAGGTTCAGCTACATCTTCAGAAGAAATTTAGCTTTCATAGCTGCAAATGAAAATGAAAATGAAATGAAAATGTAATTTTCCGAGTATAGCACTCATAATTACGGTAAATGTTAGATGATAAAAATATACCAACCTTTGGGAAGTTTGTCGTCAAAAGATTCGGTAATACATGTCATACTTCTTTTAAGAGTGGGTTCAATAAAGACGCCAGTTTTTACTGACAATAAATAATGTATTTGTTTTATTAACCACCTCAGTTTACTAGACTACCAATACTAATCAATACCCTCTTACTAACTATTTTATACCTACCTGGATTGCATCATTGGTAGGTATCTGGGCTGGTGGTAAATTAATAATAGTTTAATAACTGACTCTAAGTCTATATTTTTATCTTTGGATGAACAGAGAGATGACAAATTTGTCTCAAAGATCCAAGTAGTCACATACATGTTATTAGGGTGCCTCCTTTTTCAATCAAGCTCGTCATAGCTCTATACCTATTCTTCTCTCCCTCACAAGTATTGAATAATTTTCATCACTCAACATTGTGCTTTACAAATCCTCGAGTGGAAAGAAAGATTATCACTATTCATTAGTTAAATATTATTTGGCACAGATAATCATCATTTCCCAAATGCTTAGTATAACTAGGGAGAACATGGATTGGTAGGTAAATGCTTAATTTCCTAAAAAAAAAAAAAATATGTTGGCACTAACTCACATTTGTACAATTATCATTAGGCTAATATCACGTCATTCAACTCCTTGATTCTATAGTGGGTTGATGAAACAATGTGCAATTCCGTATATGTTTCATTGAGTTCATCTCTTATTGTAGGGATTCAACCCCCTCCGCCTATTTCTCCTTTCATCTTATAGAGTTGATGACAAAGGGGATGTTTAATGGCAAGGAATGGAATCATAATGAAGAACGATTCGACTTTCCGATCATCTTCTATTCTGGCAGGAAGCGTAATTACCGCCGAATTTTCCTTTTCGTGTAAATGACCTTCCACTCAGAAATACTGAACCTGCTTAGTTTTTCTATGTTTTGCTCTTATTTCATTAAAATAATCATAACCGAGTATTACCATTATCATAAATAGGAAACGTCCTTCATGATCCGAGATCAATGCGACCTTTATGGTAAGCATGCTGCCACACTTCCAAAAGAAGCACGCCGGAGTGAAATCTATAGAACACCAACAATGGTAGTGATATCCTCGATATTACGCCCCATGCCAGGACTCCCATAAATTTGAGTTGGAGCTCCTGACTCAACCAGCTCTGCGTGACAAAGGAATCAAGAGCCCATAGCGCCATATTGCTGCATAGTAAGAACGTTATAACCTGTTGACAATGATAGTATGGAGTTATTAAAAATGGTGCAAATATTAAAATAGACCATTGAGCATTATTATCTCATTTGCTGTGTACCTGTCGAGCTGGAGTAGTGAGCAGCTGATACCTGGTAAGCGCTCCCCTTCGAAGACCTTCTTCGATCAAAGTGCTCTGAGCCACAGATTGCACTAGCTGGAGCGTACTGATGGTTAGTAACATGATGTGCTGTCTCTGCTCTAGACTATATGCTGGAGCTACGTACACAGAGCTGGCTCCAACAACAATGCCAAATACTGAGTACAACTGCACACCACAGAGGCAGATAGTGGACAGCAAACTGTCAAGCATGGTAGGAGACTTGCCAATATGGCAAAGTTTCCTTATTTGAACTAGCCCCGGAATCGTGACTAGAACACTGAGGAAGAGGATGATCCCCATGGTTCCAGATGTGATCCAAAAGAGTGTTTCTGCAGGGAATCCGTCGTCTTCTTTCACAACCAAAAATATAATGATGACTACTATTGATGCAACCAAGCATAACAGTCCCAGGAAAAGTCCCTTGCTAGCACCAGAGCAGTCAATCTGTGGCCCAGAACGGAAGTGGTCATGTAAGCAACTAGCTGGGCCCAATTTTCCTATGGTGTTACTCGAGGAACATTTCTTTGAGAGCTTCATGCATGGGATCCTTTCTTTGCCTACGTTTTGCCCCATGACGTACGTAACTCCTGCAGCAATTAAACTGTAACAAAGATTAATGTTGGTTGATGTGGAGTAAGGATTTTGTTCAGCGTATCTCTCTGTTTTCCCTTGTATCTGAACCACATTTGATGGGAGGGAGGGGCACTAACCTGAACTGTACAATGAAAGGATAGAGGAAAGGCATTGATGATGTCCATAGTTGTCCAAGTGTGTTAGTGTTGAGACAGTTATGAAGAGCAACGACTTGAGCTATGTGGCTGTCAGAAATTGGTTGATAAAACTCGTACCGATCTTGGGGTAGACTGTTGTCTGGAAAGAAAGATAGGATCACAGGCTTTTTCAAACTCGAGGACTTTGGAAAATTAACCTATTATTCTCTATACTTACAATAAGAGTCATCGGTATCACGTTCAACTCGAGATAATGCTGCAGTGAAGTATTTAGGGAAGCCCTTCAATTGCAATGGTGTGGGAATTATGTGCGAAGATGCACCGTTTCCATAAGAGACTGACTGTGCTAGATGGACAAAGTAAGTCCATTCTATACCGCTCTCCCATACCACCAACCGCATCCACAGAGCAAGATTGGTGGCTGCTAAATGCATGAACCCAAATCTAGCGACCAAGCCAAACTTTTCTACAAGAACCTGCAAGCAGAATATGTGAATGTTTTAAATTTATATCTTATAGAATTGACACATTTATTTATAAATTTGGATTCTATTTACAAAGGTTATTTGAATTTTTGTTTAACACATTACAACCATTGAGGGATTAATTCAATTTTTTGAAAAATGAATTTATTTTCTCAGTGCAAATCAGAAGTATCAAGAATCAACAATTCACAAAATCTCTCTTCTCTAAACATTTCTCTGGCTGGGTTCTTCTTTTTGGGAAGTGAGTTCAATATGAGCTTGCAGTCTGTTTCCAAGCCCTTGGAGAAATGTTGAAGGACGTGTTTATCAAAAGCGTTAGATTTATTTGGCTTTACACATGATAGTCAATACCATTTTGCACATATTTGGTCTCTCAAATAAACTGAGAAATTATTGTAATTTCCTAGCAGCTTTCCAAAACAGAAAGCTAAAAAAACTATTTGATTGTGAATATTAAACACTAGTTCAAAGGATTTTGAGTTTGCCAATTTTGGTGACTGCTTGGTCTTTGGTGACTTCATTTCATAGCTATTTTTTTCAAAAATGAGGATTTTTTTTTTTTTTTTTTAATGAAATAAATTTTTATGAAAAAGATTTTTAAGATACTAGGTTTACTATTTGTACTATGTCCGAAAAATCATTGCATCGTTACATTAGATGAAAATGTTTAATATATTATCGTTCTCGAACCTGGGAATTGACAAAAAGGAAATGCATCTGCAGAAATGTAAAAAGTCCGTGTAGAACTGGATGCACAAAGACAACATCATTGAGGCAAGGCCCTTCCATCATTGAATGCATGGCCATTTCCAATCCGTTGAAAACCAAAGTGCCTAGTCCGAAAGCTGTAAGGAGGCGAAAATTGTTATCAATATAAATGCAGAAATTCGTTCTGAGAGGAAGCCGGAAAGGAAATTACATACCCAGAGCTCCAATTCTGAGATAGAAACTTGTTGTTGATGTGGCATCTTTACTTATATGTGCCCTCTTCAAAGAACCAAACCTAAAACATTAGAGAGACGATTTTAACTGTAGGCTCCAGCAAAAAAGCCCACTCCTCGGTTTATGTTCATATCTTACCCTGGTGGTGTTCCCTCATATCCACAAAACTCACCTTGACAGTGTAAGCCTTCCAATTTCATTGTCGCCCATCACGCTCGTCGTTATAGATTCGTCGGCATCTCCATTGAATGACGAGCAGCTATCGATCAGGACCCAAATATATATTGAAATGATGACTGCTATGCTCCCGACGTACAGGTACATCAAGTATATCCCCTGAGGAAAAGACGTTCCATTGTCATGTTCGTTTCACCACTCTTCAAGATATTAACTTCAAGGGGAACGTGATATGGATGATTCCAGTTTAAAAAACTAAGCTCCTGATTCTTTGGATCTTCTAAAATGGAAATTTGACTAATGAATTACAGGAGCGAAAATGCTGCTAATCACGCTTTGTAGACTAGAAATTTGAAATTTAATTTTCTTGAGAATTATAATAGTTATACAGGAAGATATGCAATATGCATGCAATTGCGGAATCCTAGCAAACAGGATAAGTGGATACTATGCTGCATGCGTTGACAGGAAATTTTCGGGCTTCAACTGTTTCGATACTTAGCTACTTTATTGAGCGCGATGATATTAAGGTATTTCCGAGCGAAGGCTCTACAGAAATCCTGGCTGTCTACACTCGATGTTCTTACCTACAGTGACAAAATGTCAAAAGTAAGTATGTCAGTAGAGAACCAGTCAAAATAAAATAGTTCCATTTTAAAAAGAAGAAGAAAGAAAAGTGACCGCGTCCACAATGTGAGGAGCTGTAATTGCAAAACTCATCACCATGCTAATCTGTAGGAGCCACTGAAATTCAAAAATGTGTCCTTCTTCTATTTCGACATTCAATGTAAAAGTTCAGTTCCAATATTCATTTTTATTTTTACATTTTATCCTGTCCAAATAGGTGTACTTACAAGTAATCAATATGAAACAATGTCCCTCATTTCAAAACCATAATACTACGGAACATCATCAAAGCTTTGCTTATAGAGGTATATCGTTGCTATGAAAATGTCTGTAACCATCACTTGTCGTAGACATACAGGGAAAAAGCATCAATGGAAAGGACAAGTATTAATTTACTCTACCTGAAGTGAAAGCAGCCGTACTGAGTTATCCATGACTTCGATGAGGGAAAATGCCACCATGAGGACAACCAAGAGTTTGCCATAAAGAGAACTCAACACAATCCATAAGTAACAACTGAAAAAAAAAATGTTTTCTTACAGATAGTATAATGGGTTAAGGAAGGGATGATGACTGTAAGGAACGCTGTCACCTACAAATTTTCTTTCTGATCCAACATTTCTGTGGATCTGCTTCGATTGAGGCTGATCTTAGTAGTCTCAACAGGTATGCTCCTTGACCAACTTGAGGTTGAATTCAAACTGTCCCTTTCTTCACCATCGTTGTAATCTTGAATATAAATAATGGGATCAGATTATTCCGCAGGCAGAGTGAACTTTCGGTGTGCGTATTGAAATGCATTAGCCATTGTCCTCCCTTACCCAATAGCTCTGCTGGCACATTCAACCTGGCGTGTTTACTTGGCGAAGAAGGTGCTTCTGGATTCCCTAAAACATATTTGAACAGTATTTACTACGCGAAGGATATAATTATTAGGGAATAGGTTCGTGTACCCATTCACCCAGATTCATTGTATTCCTCCATTTTGGTTGGTTATTCCTTGAATAATCAACCTATGTTTTCATGATAACGCCGTCCATCGTCCGCGCCGTTTTTGGTAGTAGAACATTTTCTAAAAATCTGAAATTTGGGTCAGGGGTCTGTTCCCGGCCGAGACGGGTCCTCGAAACTTTTCAGCCCAATCGGACCAAATTTGGGGAGGGGGGGGGTCAAAATGTGTTTTTTGAAAAATGGATTTTCGAGATTTTGGGCGATCTGGGCGAGTAGGGTGTCATTTTCCACTAAATTTTGGACGCTGAATCCAATGAAACGGGTCCCAGAACGATTGGCACCCACTGGAAGAAGTAATGGGTGAAATTGGGTATTTATTACCCATTTTGAATATGTGTTTTCGGGATTTCTGCTACCTAGGCGTGTGGGGTATAGTTTTCCACTAAATTTTGGACGCTGAATCCAATTAAATGGGTCCCAGAACGATTGGCACACACTGGAAGAAGTTATGGGTCAAATTGGGTATATATTACCCATTTTGAATATGTGTTTTCGGGATTTCTGCTACCTAGGCGTGTGGGGTATAGTTTTCCACTAAATTTTGGACGCTGAATCCAATTAAATGGGTCCCAGAACGATTGGCACACACTGGAAGAAGTTATGGGTCAAATTGGGTATATATTACCCATTTTGAATATGTGTTTTTTGGATTTCTGCTACCTAGGCGTGTGGGGTATAGTTTTCCACTAAATTTTGGACGCTGTATCCAATTAAATGGGTCCCAGAACGATTAGCACCCACTGGAAGAAGTTATGGGTCAAATTGGTTGTATATTACCCATTTTGTATATGTGTTTTTGGGATTTCTGGTACCTAGGCGTGTGGGGTATCATATTCCACTAAATTTTGGACCCTGAATCGATTGGAATGGGTCTGGGACCCGCCACACTCACTGTTTCCCCCATTCGAGGAATAACCAACCCGTGTGTAAGAATTTGCAGATTTTTTTCTTCTACTTCAATGTTGCTTGAGTAGATTGGCTCACCAAATTTTCCATTCTTCTACCTGACATGTAGCTTGTAGCACCATAGTTATTAGGTATATGACCTGTAGCTTGAGCAAGTACGCCAAAAATGTCTAATAATCGTTACCTTATTACCCTAAAACATTATAAAACGTAGAACATACATGGCGGGATTTATAATTAGATACTCAGAAAAAGTCGGTATAGTATGAAATGACAGACGAGAATAAGAGAAGGAGAAAAAGTAATCTTTTAAACATGATACGAAACGGGTGTTCTTCGAATAAAATAATGTAAGAGGGATTCCTGGAGCGAAAAATTCACGAAACAAAATCAAGTGGACAGTTATTCAGTTTCGTCACGATTTCACAGTGACAGAAAGTCTGCATTTACCATACGCAATCTATCGAAGTAAACAACCCGTCGTTATACTACTAGCCGACATTCACCTGTGCATTACTTTTCATAAAGGTTGGTTTATCACAACTTCATTTCCTCTTGCTGCCTGACCTCGTGCTGCCCCGGTGAATTAGAGCTCAACGACTTCGATTAAGTACCTAGATAGTGAGGTATGGGAGTTTGGAAGTACTTAATCAAACACTTTCACTGTGAGAACATCCACAACCTTCATATAACATTTGTTCCATCGCAGAAATTACGTAAGATGGGTTGACGAGGTGCATCTTACTGGTTCAAGAAACAACATACTACTCCACACATTTAAGAATTGAATTAAAAAATATTTCCGAATAGAATTGAAACATGATTGATCCATGAATTCGATAATTATATCCATTTGTTACCGTTACCGTACCATAACTATTGCTAAATTCCATAGGAAAAATATTTGCTCACTCCTATCATTTTTTGGGCAGGTGACATACTAGGATTTTTTTTTTTCGCTGAATAATTAATAGCATATGGAAAAATAATCATAGGAAAAATTATATTTGTGACTCAGCCACAATGTGATTTGTTCAACGTTACAACAATTTACAGTAACCACATGGTTAAACTTAAATATGTACTTTATTCCCTTTAGAGGCGCACCTATCTATTAGAAGGTTCATCCGAAATTCGCCTCTCACCTGCGATATTGGGGTTATCCAAAATGATTTCCTCCAAAAGCTTACTCGTCCATCAATGGTCTTATCGCACAAGACAATTTTCTCTAGTGGTTCTAGTCAATATTTTATCCTCAAAACGGGAGACAGATACCACACCCAAGGGATTGATACAACGTCATCATTCACGAGGGAAATATATATACCCTTTTCAAATTTTTTGAACAGATCAAAATGGTCCCTAAATGCAATGAAGTCTGTGTTTAACAGGGGTTTGAATGAGGCACCAGCCAATTTAATTATCAGTATTGAGACATTTATCTATTTTAATCACTTTACCTTCAATGGTCTTTGATAGAACGACTACTCGAGACTTGTCCTCACCTATAACACAAGAACAATCAATATTAGATGGAGCCATTTTTTTCGAGCGTACATAGACGGAACGTATAATTTTATTTATTGAATTTTTGCGCATGAGGATTTTCATGAAGGATTTCTACAGCAAATGAAAGCGTTTTGATGAGTAGGTCAAGTCTTGGCGACCCTTGCTCTCCTGCTCATTTCATCAGAAGAGAATGACGATTCATTGGATTGAATTGTTTTGCATATAACACTGGTAAACTCTAGAGGCACTAGTGTAAGCCTCTCTCGAATTAAAATGAGTTTGAATTTTACTATAATTTAATTCGGGTTTCTTCGGAGAATTTGGAAGGGACCTAGCGAGAGGATACAGGATATAAGTCCAAGACTTACGACTGAGCAACTAGGGATACCAAGGATGAACATAAAATACATTGATACAAACTGAATTATAATTGAAAACAAGGACTCGTTGCAAAGGAAAATATGCCTCAACCTGGGCTAGAATTGATACAAGACAAAGTAAATTAGACAACATGTGGAGCATAAAATACAATTAATGCAAGTGACATGAGATTATGATTTACAGGAATTACAATTTAATGAACAAGTGCAACGATACCGGCTGACGAAAACGGCGTCGACGTCGAAGGAAAAACAGGAGGGGGCATGCTGTCCCAAAGGTACGCAGCGAGGCTTAATTAACTTGAGTCCTTTATCTCATGGGGAACACAATGTAACAGCTTCGGTCGACTTCAGCACGGTCGCAGAGTTCACTTCAGAGCAAGCACAGGACGAAGCCAGGATGGACTGAATGAGATGCACTTGCACGACAGGTTATAAAAATATATAACTCCAACATGTTGGGCGCCTCGATGACGACTGCCTGGTTGGACACCTTCAGAACGAGTCAGCGCTGCGCCTCTCTCCAAATGCGACGTCCGGGCAGGAGCTGCGCGCCCCTCCTGGCGCATGCTCCCTCCCTTTTGGCCTTCTGGAGGCAGCAAGCCTGGGGGCTTACATCTTCCCCTCCTTTGGGAGCCACCGCCCTCGGTGGTGATCCATTAGTGATGGTGCATGTTCTGGGGTGACAAATTCCAGCTGGAGTCTGATGTAGCGCTTGCAATTACATAAATCATAGGCGGGGGGCCAGTGCTCAAAAGTCAGCACAGTACATAGTCTAATGAACAATAAATTGAATACAAATGAACAAATCAAATGAATTTACCAAATATTTGCTTTCCCAATCATCATGACCAAAACACTGCCAAGCACAACAACCATGTCCTCAAATAAGAGCAAATAAACAAAGTTCTGCAACAGTAGATAACATACTGCCCCTTTTACATGATTTCCTAACTATCATCGACACAATTTAAATTTGAAAACAAGAGAGTGATAAATCAAGACATATTACAACATTATTACAACTGTAAAGAATTAAAGGGACAATGTAGGGTCTCAACATACAAGGACAACAAAGGAAAAGCTTTCCAACAAACTATGTTGGTACTGAGTTTCCAAGATTTGAAATGAATGTGAGAAGTTCACCCTGGGAAAATGAACAAATATAGGTTCCCATGGGCTGAACAACAACCCTTACTAAAGAAGGAATGCAAGGTTTCCTAGAAAAAAAATAAAGTCATACTGGGTCCGGCAGTCAAACCTGACGGTTTTTAAGTGGGGATAGGTGGTGGTGGGGGTGACTGGGCGGGTGGGGATGGGCGCCATCTTGTTCACCTTGAGTGGAAGTTCATTAGTTCAGTAACAATGGAGCGTTGGACCGCTGAACATCGTGCGTTTGTAGTCGAGACGTTTTTTAGAAATAATGATTCTGTGATTCTAACGCAAAGGAGTTTCCGTATACGGTTTAACATTCCCCCTCGTGGTGCGATCCCGTCACGAAACACAATTCTTCTGTGGGTTCGGAACTTTCAGAACACTGCGTTTGGAACCACAAGAAGGAGAGGAGGATCACCTCGAACGGTAAGAACTCCTGCTAACGACATGCATGACGAACTTTTCCAAGAGACTCGTACAGTGTACAGAAAATGGTGGTCAACATTTAAATGACGTAATTTTTGCGCCGTAAGCTATTTTTCAATTTTTTTTAATACTAAATGTAATTTCCAATTCTCCTCTTTACAATAAAAAAAAAAAATATAAATATATCTCAACAGCTTTTTAATTTATCCAATATCAAAAACCGTCAGGTTTGACTGCCGGACCCAGTATTACAACAGCAATGAGTGAAAGGGACAAGGTAGGGTCTCAACATACTAGGACAACATGGAAAAACTTTCCAACAACTATGTTGGTACTGAGTTTCCAAGATTTGAAATGAATGTGAGAAGTTCACCCTGGGAAAATGAACCAATATAGCTTCCCATGGGCTGAACAACAACCCTCCTTCCAAAGAATTCTGCAATCATTGCCTCTAGGAGTCCTCTACAAGTTCTTGGAATCCCTAGCTCAGTAACACGTGGGGTCGTGTGTGGCGAACCTACACATCGGATCCCACCCGCTGCCACCATTTTTGTAAGCCTCTCTCAAATTAAAATCTGTTATGAATTTACTATGATTTAATTCGGGTTTCTTCGGAGAATTTGGAAAGGACCTAGCGAGAGGATACAGGATGTAAGTCCAAGACTTACGACTGAGCGTTAATTAGGGATACCAAGGATGAGCATGAAATACATTGAAACAAAATGCAAAGGAGGATAATATGCACCAACCTGGTCTACAATTGATATAGGACAAAGTAATTGACAAAGTACATTAGACTACATGTGGAGCATAAAAAATACAATTAATACATGATACATGAAATACAATTAATGAGCAAGCGCAACGATACCCGCTGACGAAAACGGCGTTGACGTCGAAGGAAAAACGGGAGGGGGCATGCTGTCCCGAAGGTACGCAGCGAGGCTTAATTAACTTGAGTCCTTTATCTCATGGGGAACACAATGTAACAGCTTCGGTCGACTTCAGCACGGTCGCAGAGTTCACTTCAGAGCAAGCACAGGACGAAGCCAGGATGGACTGAGTGGAATGCACTTTCACAACAGGGTTACAAAAATATATGGCTCCAACAGGTCGGGTGCTCCAGCAACGAGTGAGCGCTGGGCCTCTCTCCAAAATGAGATGTCTGGGCAGGAGCTGCGCGCGCATTTGGCGCATGCTCTCTCCCTTCTGGCCCTCTGGAGGCAGCAAGCCTGGGGGCTTACACTAGCAACTCCTTCAGTAATAATTAGTGAGAGCATACACGAGAGCGTTTTCGTTTTGCACACACATGATTTTCAAATTGTTTCTATCATTTTAGTTTCAGTTTTCTAGAGTTTTTACTCAATCGTTTGAGGGTGTTACTCTCTCTTGGTGATGCTAGATACTCTACAAGGATGGTATGAAGACTTGAGGAGTCTCCAAATCCCGTCGCTCGGGTAGCATCGAGACCTAGTGAAAGCTCTAAAAAGCGAAATTGCCTCCACTTTGACTGATGAAACGTCACCATTCAGACTAGCGCGGTCCTTAACGAATCTCTAATGGAAGGGAAATTACGATCGAGGTCCCAGCTTAGCTCTGCATTTGACTTATTGGCATCAGTCTATGCGAAGATAGGAAAGTATATACGTACACAGTTCAAATCGCACCCGTCGTGGAATACTGTCACATCTCAAAAAATTCATTTTTCTGTTCGTGACGGCAGCGTCTAATTTGCTCGTAGAAAAAAGCACCAAGCGCAGTCCAGTAAATGGCCGCCGGACAAGGGTAGTTACAGTTTCAAGTTGAGGGGATTTGCCTGCTGCATTTGCTGAATACTGTTGCATCTTTCACTCCAGTAATAACCTTGAACCCATCTGGTCCTTTTCGCGATGTGACAGTATTCCACGACGGGTGCGAAATCTGTTTTGACACAAAGAGCAATTGGTTCAATCAGATTATTTTTGTGTTTTCGACTTGACATTACTAAAACGGTCATGACTCCTTTAATTTACAAGATAAACTCAAATCTGAATACACCGTTAGAAAGAGCGTCATATTTCCCTTCAGATGGGCTCCTCAACGTCTCAAATAACTATGTACTGGTATTCACTAATTCAGCTTAAAGTTAGTAAACGATTGAATACGACAAATCTTGTTAACTTTCAGCCGAGTAAAGGAAACATTTCCCCCCAAAAAACTCCCGCGTTTATTCTGGGAAAACTCCCCCAAAATACCAGCTTTCCAACGGTATATTTATATTTATTTTTGTGTCATAATTTGAGGGAGAAAATTACGTTAAGTGGAGGTTTTCTCATGAAAGTACCTAAGTCTTGGTGGAGGGGTTTGGCCGAAATAACCACTTTGTAAGTAATACGAAAACTTTTCTTATTGATGAGGCTTAACAACTGGATCCTCGAGCTTACATCAAATGCATAAATCTAGTTTTGTTGCATTGATTTGGTCCTCAGACAAGCGGTGTAAGTAGGTACGTACAGGAAATGCCATCCGCTTTCACCCGCCCTCTTTCCAGTAATAGTCCCGTGTTTCTTAGAATGGACATATTGTTCGAATCTAGTTTCTTCACTCTTCCGTACTAGTGGGTACGCTTAAAAGACGGATAAACAGGTGAACAGATATGGTATTACATAGACCTTCTAGGGATAAGTGCATGATCGTTGGATCGGTCCTGCAGATTCCTCGTTAATCAACGCTCGGCCGCGATCTACTAGAGATAGAGATGAATCGTACCTACATTGTAGTGTTGTACCCCGACATGAAAATACTATGTGATTTGCCTGCTAGGAGTGATTAAAACTAACTGTCCACTGAGAAACCAATGGTCGACCATTAATCAATGTACATAGCATGATAGCATTATTGCAAGGAGCAGGTCTGTACAAAAACTCAGTGAGTACACAAACGAAACAGTAATAAGAATTACATGAAACGTTTTATGCGTAGAAATCCACATTGTCGGTACACATTCTTGTATACGTTTCTCTTCCCCGATGAAATTTGAGGTAACTCTTCTCCCAGATGCAATTGACTTAATATTATATTATGTCTATGGGTGGATGTACAGAATAGAACGAGCGGAAGTGCATTTCGCAACTTGAATAACCAATTGAATATCTTTCTTGGACATTTCAAGGGCAAAGTCGATAAATGCTCAACATTTGAATACCTATTATTGTAAAAAAAAAAAAAAAAAAGTAAATACAAATGATTATAAAAGTACGCATCACATTCTACGTACGTTATCCGTATGTTTCTAATTTCTTAAATTATGGGGAGTCAGTATCCATTCCACTACTTAATGGGTTACTTCATGGGAATATACCTATCCGCCTACACGTGACAAAATAGGAATCCATAAATGTAATTTAGGGTTGCAATTAGGATTAGAGAATTTAAAAAAAAAACTTCCAAAAGGAAGTTTCGTGAAATTTTAACCTAGGGATTAGGATCGGATTTGGTTTCGGGAACAAGGGTTCTTGAGGCGTAAATCGTTACGCAATTCATGAGATTCCGAGTTTGTAAGGTCGCCAAAGGAGGAACGATAAGCCCGCGGTCGTGAAGCGGTGATAGTGAAAGTTGCAGGAAGCGCCCGTGAAGCGACCATTCCCGTTCGGACGACTGCCCACACGCCCAACCCATCAGATAATGCAGTACGAAAATAAAGTTGCATTTGGCAACACGGTTCAAGGTGTGAATGTTGAAGCCGATTGAGGAGCCCTAAGAATAGATTGAAAGATGAAGCCATGGGAAAAATTTACAAATTATGATGCAAAAATAATCGCAACAGGATCAAATAATGATGGATTGGCGATTTTCATTTCATTGATGAAGTAGAAATTAATTGTGCACGAAATCAAGTTTTTTCTTGAAGGATGGACCGCAGTCGACGGATAGGAGGGAGGGAGCGGGAAGGGTTTTCCAAGTACTGATCGATTATCCAGAGTGCTAGTTACTAGCAGAAGTATCGGTGCATCTGCACCCTCTGGCCATGGTGAATAACGACAGTACAATCATAAGAACCCCATCTTAAGGGCAGAAGCATAAGGGAATCTTGCTCTGCAAACCCAGATGATCACGTCGGATAATCAATTTGGCAGTATTTTGGCCTTCGCTAGCAATTACAAACCTCAGGTATCTACATGGCTAGATTCACGCAAAGATGGAGGTGATCTAAATCATGGTGGTGGCGTACTCTTGGTTATCTGCTCGTCCGCTAAGAATCGGGTAAACAGCCGTGCTCTGAGAGGACTCCGCCAAACAGAAATGAGAAATTTCTTCTAAAATTCAACCCAAAGAAAGTAATAAGGTGATCTGGCTTGGCACATAATTATTAACCACTCTGTGAATCGAATCGTTTTTAGGTCGGGAGCTACCTTCGTTGTAGATTATGTATCATTTACCGCATATTTAAACATTCTACAATCACAAAATAATAAAAGCTCCCGCGATTTTGAGTCGCATTGTTATTCAATCATGACATTACATTCGTAACTTCACTCTAGTCCGGGAAGCGTTCGTAGCAATTGCATAATGTAACTCCACATTTTCAGTGGAAACATGTAGACCATGATTAGTAGATTATTATTAGGCTCGAGAATGCTCAGATATTTTATTGATCAAATCTCATTCGTCCACCCGCCCAACTCAACTTATCGTTAACGTACCAAATTCTGTCCAGGGAAGTTTCACTATCACGGAAAAAGAGTGAAGATAGTAAAAATGATCATCTTATTGTTTTCATACCTGCCTAAATCAATAAAAATAATATTTAAAAAACTGCAAACTCTTTTACTGGGCATGGTTATTCCTTGGAGAAAATGGGAGAAAACAGTGAGTGTGGAGTGTTCCGGACTCACAGCGTCCGCGTTCCGCGTTCCGCGTCCAACATTTAGTTGACTCCAGACGTTTATAAAATACCCAAAAACTTGAAAAAAAAAAAAATTCAATACCAAAACAGTGTACGGCGGATGGACAAGGTACCTTTTTTGTTTTAGACATCATGAAAGGTTCAGAGAAAAATTGTGGGGCCGATCGGAGATGGTCGATGGCCTAGAGTCGATGTTTGAGTAACGTGACAACAATGAATAAGTTCGCTGTTAAAACTGTATTTTGCTATAATAAATTTCTTCCAGTGAGATGCACGTCATATAACCCCCTGACATAAGCATGACTTCAGATTTGTAATATTGTCAAATGACAAAGGAGTCGTGAAACAAGCCCACCCTTCTTCTCAATAGATTATGATTTATGTATATCATCAGTGAAGGTTTGTAATTTAAATAAAACCTCATTGATTGGGCTCCTGCTGATACCCAACGATTCGGGTTCGCAATAAAGAAATGAGAGAAGGTGAGAATATACGATGGGGATAAGGACGAGGAAACATAAACAGGACAACTTTTTCGGGTGATCAAGATGGGATAACTCCTCGGGAATCGTGAAAGTTTGGTGTAAAAACATATTTTGGTCTCGCAAAATGACACAAAAGTGGCCCTCTCATCCTTTAGTAATCTGCAAGAGAAAAGTTTTCTTCTTCATTTCCTGTTAGGCAACTTTCGTACGTCTCATGACGTTATGATTGATGAGCTATTAAACAATTCGAATAATAGAGCGTTTTCCTCAAGGTCTGGGCCTCATTATTGTGCGTGCACAGGTCATTGCCACCTGAAGTAACAAAAATAATACTTATTCTATTTTTAATTTTTGTTCCTTTTCCAAAATTATAGATTGAATTGGATAGATGAACCGTCAGTCTAATCCTACGGCTGGTTCAACCAAGATTACTCTTTCGTGAAATATTTACTAACACGATCATCGTTCAGGTGTCATAAGATCCTGATTTTTGGGGAGGGCCCACCTCAGGCGCATTTCCTTATGAAAAAGCAGAAAACTCTCAAACAAGAAAGTGGATAAGGTCAGTCGATGGCCTAGCATTTCCGATGGAACAACCCTCAAAAAGAAAGTAAAAGTGGTATTAAAACGACCACCTTTCGCCGCTTTCGTCCTTATGAAGCCCGTTCGACAAGTTTTTGTTTCTTGCGACGGCCTTAACGGCTCGGGTATAACGCTTCCGTTCTTCAGACTAACTGATACG
>CM034007.1:12512856-12576006 GCA_019603395.1 Cyrtorhinus lividipennis
AGATTTTCTCCTGATGCGAGTCCCTCCCCCTCACCTTACAGATACCACGAAAATGCTCTATATTGAGCACTGTCTAGTGTGTAGTGATATGATTTAACAGAAGAGCAGTATATAACATTACTCCTTTATACATACTAAACAGATATTCAAGCCGCTACCATTCCTTACAAATTCATATGAGATCAGCTCAATGAATTCAATCGCAAAGTCACAATAATTCTATTAAGTGTAAGAATATCAACTGTTCTTACATATACGCTCGTTGAAAATAGAAATACCGTCAATTTTCAAATCTTGAAACCCAGTAAGAGCTTGCTTGGCTAAATACCACTTACCAATACTAGGATTTTTGTTGATTTGGTTGTCCAACACAGAATTGTTGCCGGATGAGGGTCTCAAAGCAATGCGCTGATCATTAGCCACATCTTCAGATATACACTCCTTCTCAACAGACGGGTCAATAAATGAGATCGTCGTTTGTGAGACTCTCTGTGTTATCCGGAAGTCAAATTTTGGAACGAACCATTCTTTTCCCAAGGCTGATTTGCATTCTCCGTTAATCAGTATAAAAATATTGGTAAGCCCAGTATCTTTCCCAAAACACTGATTAGCTCCGTTTGATGAGATTATTCTCCTGAAATATTAATAAAGGTGACGGATTATTGATGAGAAAATTCTTTAGTTCCTAAATATGTTGTAAATAAAATCACTGAATTTTGGCTTCCATGTAATCAAGAGCTATGAAATGACGATGATAGATAATATCAACATGAAGAAAATTACCCAAACATTCCCTTCAATTAAAGTGTCGAGGACGATTCAATAAATTAGCATTGTGATGCAATCCATGCTCCATCATCATGCTAATTGATTGAAGTCTTAATCGATTGTAGCACCTATGCAAAATTTTGCAAAAGGAACTAGCTCATCAGAATGAAACACGTTATCTACTTACCGATATATTCTGAAGAGGTGCGATCTGATTCTTTTGTCGCTGTCTTCATATGAGGAGAGCTTTGGGATTCGTATACGGCAAACGTGTTTGGGAGACACCACAGTTGCTCCAAGGACTATTGCTATTTCTTTAAATGAATTTCCTTCGGCAAGCTCCTCCTCAAGGCACTGTTGAAATTGAAAAATTTCTATCAACACCTATTCACAAGACGGAAAATTATCATTTTATCCGTTTGGATCTCATTTTCAAATTTCCTTCGATGGGCTTGGGTTTATACCATCAACACTGGAAAACCAACCTACACTCCTCAAATATTCTCTGCACACACAGAACGAGGAGTAGTAAATTCTACAGTTGCGACTGATCATTGACTTTCATTATAATCTAACCTACGATAATTTTGAATCAGAAAGTGCATATGGTTTCCAATTATTCGATTATCGATTCGTTGGTAAGGGTGAAACAACTTTGAATTTCCTTATCACAACCATTACGAAGTTTGTCATCAAAAATCCATTTTGGTGTATTTTTGGAAAACGAGCGCATACTTACTTTGAATGTAGTTTCGAATGTGTCATAGATACTTTCAATCTTGTCGTAAAAGTTGTTGGCTTTAATCTGTTTGAATGAGAGCGGATGTCTCTGACTCGTTGAATGAATCTTCTGAAAAATAAGAAACGTCTCAATCAAGCTTGGGCATAATAATTTATTACGGAGCAACCATATTGCCAAGCGCCCTCTGACCATTACACCAAGTTTATTGTGGAGAGAAGCGTTATTAATAAGAATGAATTGAACTAACTCGTGCCCTGGCAACGATCTCATTCTTATCGGGTGCCGTCAAGTTTCGTGGGCCCCACTGGGTTACTTGAAAATTGCCAATTTAGCATCGTCTCTTGTTAATCGAACATTTGAATGAAGCACTAAAATTTTCACATATTTACCTCAGAGTCTTGTCTCCTTCTCGACACTAATTCTTGAAGCCCTTCGTAGGTATACGGTATTTGATTATTGTTGTATGCAATAAACTTGATTATATGTTTAATGATTATTGCACAGGCTTTTCGAGACATCAGTCCGTCAATGTCCACTTCTATATTGAGGTTCATGTTGATACGACAGAAGGAATTGATATGAATAACAACGATAAAAATGAAAATGATGGTACTAGTTTTCAAACATTGAGAAACAAACAGCGGACCACAGCACCAAAAATCCACACCAAGTCACCAATAAGATAAGGGAAGAAGGGGGGGATAAGGGTGACGGCGGGAAATCCCATGTTTTAAAGCACGATTAGGAGCTCGGAAACTAGTGCGGACACAAAGAATGATCATACATTAATGGGTGATGACAATAATTCCGGAGTTTCAGATTGCTGATCTCATTGTGTCTGCACAACGACACAATACTGAAAAGCCTGATGGTTTTTTCAAAACTCAACAAAGTTCAACCTAGATCTAAAAAAAGTAGTAGCCTCCTTCCTGAGTAAACAAGCCACATTTCAAATGAGAAGAGAAAGAATATGCGATAAAGGCTCTGATAAGCATGGAGCTGATAAGACAGCGGAAGGTTGTGTCATTGTTTTAATTTGCCACTCAAAATTAAACTATCTCTGTTCCCATCTCGTAAAAACAAGTCTCTAAACTCAAATTTTTTCTTTGATTTGCTCAACATTTATGGCAAGATTGCTATGTGTAGTTAGTCCCTTCAAGTAAACACCAACTATAATTTTACATTGCACCTTATGTGTTTGGATAGTAGTTAACATTATGCCTCTTATAGAAAGCTTGGACAACCATATTCTTTTTTTCTTGCTCATAATGTTGGTAAATGTATTCCTTATTATTTACTACGGGGTCATTTACTTCAGATCAAATGTCTTGAGGTGAGTTTTCCCCTTGCTGTACCTTCAAACAAACAACACATGAAAATGTGACGCAATTTTTCCTTATATTTGCAGTCGAGTGAATTCGAATGACAATGAAGGTGAGTCCATTTGGAAAGCTGGAACGTATTGAATGTCTACAAAAAGAATTGAATTGATAAAGGCCTTTCATCCTGCAATCGTCGTAGTATTGAAGAAACGCTAGTCTAATCAGTGATTGATTCCTTCCAAAACCTGAAAGTATGACCTCGAGCTGTACAAGATAAACAAGTAGTAGCTGGTCTACTTGGGACTGTAATAAAGGAGATGATTCATCGATGACCCATTTTGAGTTGCCGTCAAAAGGAGTCATAACTTGGATAACTACTTTATTGTTGCGGCATCTATCTACCAATTATGGTTCATGAGCTCCTACCAACAGTAGAATTGTACGTGATAAAGGTCATTGTTGTTAAGTATTCCCAATTGCTGGGCAGTGATTTTAATAAATTCAAACCTTCTATGGAGCGAAGTCATCCGATCATATATCATTGTAGACTTTGTGGAGACGGCTATTCTATCCTCAGTTATCATGGTAGGAGGTACATGTTGTTATATCCTATGAGAAAAGATTTGGTTGGTTTCATTTCTACGTAAAAGAGGTGAGAAAGTGTGGAGTCAATGGACTCACCTGGTAACTTGATAATACGATTCATTACTTCTGCTATTTGGAAAAGGATAGATAATTAGTTATTGTTCTTTTAAATCCTCTGTTCATGCATCGTACGCATCATTCTGCACTGTTTATTTCTGGCAGACTCTCCTCAGCCTCCGCCCCCGCACAATACGGGCATGTGCCCCATATGCCGAGGGGAACCACAGGTTCTCGCTGTGGAAACCAACTGCGCGCATCTTTTTTGTGGTAAGTCCGATGGTTTTCCAGAATATAAATGTTTAAAACAGGCTCCCTGCTCATAATGGGATATTAATGTCTCATGTTTAGGTGAATGCCTGAGAATGTTCTGGGAGCGGATGGGAAACGTGGGTAGTTTTCTGTGCCCAATGTGCCGTCAATCGGTAAGTTTGATCAGATTCATATTCCAGGTTCCAGAAGCTTTTTCGAACTTCTGCAAATCGAAATTCTCCATTCTGTAGGATGCTTGATCCTCCTTCTGAGGTGCTTCAGAAACTAAGGGCGGAATTCATAGTTCTAACTCAAGTTAAGATTTTTCTGTTTTGACAGTAGAAGGGTGCTGCTGTTACAAGTGTGATGGAGTAGTTACCTACCTGCACGCCCAATCAAAAGACTTGACATTTGAAGGGGTTATCATTAATTTAGTCATATTAATCTACGTATCGCTCATTTGCAGCTTAGTGCGTAACGTTATAATTTAAAGTTTCACTTTTTGGCTTCAATGCAAAAAAATCTGCAAATTCTTACACACGGGTTGGTTATTCCTCGAATGGGGGAAACAGTGGGTGTGGCGGGTCCCAGACCCATTCCAATCGATTCAGGGTCCAAATTTAAAGGAATATGATACCCCCACGCCTAGGCCCGCATCCTGAACATACACATGGGTGGATACATACATAACTTCTCCGTGGTTGCCAAGTCTGGCATATGTAGCGTCAAATGAGTACATATACCCCACACGCTGGCACCAGAATCTGACAATACAAATGATAATCCCATTGAATTCTTCCGTGGTTGCCAATCGTTCTTGGACCCATCATTGATCCAGCGTCCAATTTAGTGGAAATATACCCCCCTCGCCTAGGTAGCAGAAATCCCAAAAACACATATTCAAAATGGGTATTAAATACCCAATTTGACCCATTACTTCTTCCGGTGGGTGCCAATCGTTCTGGGACCCGTTTCATTGAATTCAGCGTCCAAAATTTAGTGGAAAATGACACCCTACTCGCCTAGATCGCCCAAAAACTCAAAAATCCATTTTTCAAAAAACACATTTTGACCGTCCTAGGCCACAGAAACGGCACGAATCGGAGAGGTTGACCATTATCATGAAAACATAGGTTGATTATTCGAGGAGTAGCCAACCAAAACTGACCTCCCTGGTACACCCGAAAATTACTGTCGGGGGGTCGTGTTGTAAAAACTCGCCACGTTATTTTCAAAATTAATTTTTGAAGACCTAGTGTGTGGTTTTTTTCACTCAATTACGGACGCCAAATTGAATGAGACGAGTTTCTGACGGAGGCAAAAATTTGTGAAAATGGGTTACCGAGCTTTTCGGAGTCACTGGCGGATAGGGGTATTAATTTTCTCAATAATGATTTAATTTATTGAGATGACTCCTAAGACGATTGTCATGGGTGTGGGTGAAAATGTTGAAGCTTTTAAAGCTTGAGCCTTTAAAAAATGGTTCGTCTCTCCTTTATAATTATCATTTTTTGCATACCTGGATTCAAATGTCTTCTGAAATCCTCTCTTCAGCTTAAGCCACATCTACCTGCAATTTAAGCATTGTGGAATCTACCTAGAACCAACTTGCAGCGTTATCGATCAACGGAGGTATCCATTATCATTCCATAACGATGGACATCATAATTTTTAGGTCTCATTACTGTTCGACGTGTTTTCCCCTGAAGAAGTGGAATCCCGAGAAAATGAGCGAGCCCGTGATGAAATAGTACAATTTGTTCGGATGTACAATTATCGTCAGAATATGAACGGCGCATTTGCCGTGAGTATGATGAAAACTATTCCCTTGGCATGTAATACGGAGGAATAGTTCTCGCTTCGACTAACATATTTACGAACTTGAATGTTTCAGCTATTGGACAGGATACGCCAAGTCCCAATTTTGTTGCGGCATCTTTACAACGAAATGCTCAGCGGGCAGCTAGATTCTTATTTGATAGTCCGAATGATCTTCTCCATTTCCATCTCATTTGTTTACTTAGTATTACAAACTGACGTGGTCCCAGAGAGCTTCTTTGGGCTCCTCGGCTTATTCGACGACCTCTTATTCTTCTTGTTTGCAGTTTTTTACATAACCAACGTTTACCGTAATTTTGTTGGCCGTGTGGAGGACTATCATCATGTTGACCGCTCATCCTCTGTGACTGTAAGTCCTCCTGTTTTCATGGACTAGGCATCATATATAAAGATTTCTACGATTTTCAACGAACTTGATGACTTTGTGATATCCCTTATACCTCTGGACAATCATGAAGAAATTCGTGGTTTATAACAATATTCAGATTATGATCTCAAGGACTTGTACGTAGAGTTGTTCAGCAGTTTTTTAGTTTGTTTGTGTTAACAGTTTGTTAGCGAGTTAGCGTATAGGTAAATTTGACTTGGAATAAGTTACTATTCAACCAATCAACTCCTAATACTTTTATGATGTGGGCAGAACTTTGTTCATCGAAGCAGTTAGTTGTATGAATTATTATGCCTGGCCCTTGAGTAGGTATTATAAATAAGTATTCCCCTTTTCCAATAGTAGGTATTAGGATATAATATTCTGTGGAACAGATTTTATAGAAATGGAGGCATGTGAGCCTTGTGATGAAAGACTAGGTGGAGCACTCCTAATTATAATTTACAACAGAATTTGAGCTTAATTTGAAATCCTGCTCTACCAGCATTGGAGAGGATCCAAAAGTGTAGGGTTTTTGCCCCTAAAAAGCATTCATTGAAAGGAAGACCAAACTAGAAACTTTAACAAAACTATATTTCGGTCAATTTACAAAAACTAAATCTATACGTTAAAAAAATAAATATTTAAAATTTGCGTTTATCAACATTTGTTACAAAAGAACGCTATCATACTATATCGGTTCAGGTGTTGTGTCCATGGCAAATTATGGTTGGAAAGAAAAAAAAATGCATCACCAGAAAAAGAAAAACAATCAAATATCACTCTCATCTGAAGAAAAAACGTTTTTCGTCTAAACCAGAAAGATTAATTGGTTAGATATATACGCCAATTAACAAAGTCCTCTCAGGATAAAAAGCACATCTGATGGGTACACCACTTTAACCAACATTTTGATCATACAGCAGTTCCAAAATACTGTACATTTTTGCAAGACCAACACACTCTAGTACTTCACAGAGATCTTCAAGTAGAAATAGTTGATCAATTGAATCAGCGCAGTACAGCGAACCACCTGACCAAATATAAGGACCATGTCAACGAGGAAGCTCCCATACTTTCTGCTAAAAATTTTGGGCCGAATTGGAGAGATTGATTTCTTGCATGAAAACATAGGTTGATTATTCAAGGAATAACCAACCAAAAACCTAAATGAAAAAATAAATTTATGAAACCATTATTTACCCATAACTAAATAACGAAGACTATTCATGCCACAGGATGACATCAAGTCGCTATTCAGATTTCACATAATGGGCAATATTACGCAAATGCTACCACTGGAACAAGTAATGAGGTGATAGGCCGAAATCTATAATATTCAATGAACCGGATCAACATCAAGGCTTCATAGGGCAGCACAGGTATTAGGCACATTTTTTATAGGCCAAACTATACCGAGTAAAACCATTGAAATTCCAAAAAATGATCAAAATGTAATCGAGGGCCAATTTTGCCAAGTCAACGAAATCTGCGTTTCTTCGTGTTTTCCAATCCTTGAGAATTTTGAACTAATCGATGGTAAATGTCTCATTTTCGATTAAATTAAATTGTTATCGGCAACACCTGGTGAGACAATTAATGAAGGAGGTAGTTTGATTAAGGATGTCGTTGCAATGCTGCGAAAGGAGACTGATGAGGACCATTTGCAGCGATTTAATCTCTGTTTGTGGCTACGACTACTTTCCAATACAGGGACCCAATGTCTGTCTTAGCCTCGTTACCTTTATAATTTTTTTTGTAAAAAAATGTCTTTCAACACATTCATGTACTCTCCTATATTTTCTTGATCTTATCATATAAGCCCCTAGCTTCATGAAGAAAATTCATCATTCCTGTGAGGTTCAATTATTAATATAATTTAATTGAAACAGTAAAGAAAAATCTTTGCAGAGTAATAAACAAACTGCTTTTGTAGAATGGTAAACAACATACTATGTTGCTGACTTTTAAGTTATTTCCCATTTCCTCTGCCTGTCTGAACACTTGATGTTGATCTTGTCTATTGGATATTAAGGTAATTCGTCAGTGGAATGCTTCACTTCTTTGCATAGCGTCGTTTGCATCAGTTAAGAATTATGCATTTAAAAGTATGTCTACATAGTCGTTTTATAATTTCTTCTGTCATTTTGTGTGACTCTCACCACAGGTATCTGGATACTCTTAATGACGACCATTCATTCATCTGTAGAGCTGCAAAGATCCTCTAGATCATAAGTATCTACCTAGTTACGCTCCATAGCTTGAAATTTGCTCAGGGATGTACATAAGTAATTAGACCAGGGTAACCACCAGGACAAAGAGCACAGGAGGTATCAGAGATACGCGCTTCTCATCACTGGGGTATGAACCAATATTGTGAGGAAATAATCAGAACTCAACTGAGGACTCAATCAGAAGACTCGCGATGACATTCGACTGACGACGCTATAGTGCAATAACTGCGCAGGAACTAATTGTAATTATATATTTTCCCCAACGAGAACCTGAAGAATTTAGAGTGCTTTGTATAGGACATACTAAGCAGTGGGATAACTCAACCCATTTGTCCTACGAATACAAATACAAAAAATAATAATTTCCAAACATTATTCTAATCAAACAAATGCCATGAATCCTGTTGTCGTTTTCATTCGGTGTTATCGTTAATAAGGTTCTACATCAGAGATGAAAGTGAGCAAACACAAAAACGTAACAAATGACCGCGCCATTTTCTCATGCCCCCTAAAATACTGGCCAACTCCAGGGTTAAGGATCTATCTTTTATAAAATCGTGGGTAGGATCCAAATGTGTAATACAAATGTGAACTCCAATCTGAACTGAGGAACATTGGGTCAAATTTGGGCGGTTGTGTGAGCCCAAGAATGTACTCTTTTCTAAGATTTCTCAAAACCATGAAGTTGAGCAGCTGCAAATTATTCCACAACGGTTTATTATTCTGGGACTCGTGTAGGGAAGCATGTCTATGAAGCCTCTAAAGCCACACCTTCATTTTATTTTGAGAGTAAAAGTAAAACAATACATCCCCCCCTTTCAAATTCAGCATCCCACAGTTAGGGAAAAATGATACCCCACACGCTCTTAGGGACCCAAAACTCTTGAAAACACCACTTTCAAAATAGGTAGGTACCCAGTCTGACCACTAACCCCTTCCAGTTGGAACCAATTGGTCCAGGACCCAATTCAATGGATTCAGCATCCAAAATTTAGTGGAAAATGATACCCCACACACCTGCATCGCCAAAAATCCATATTTCAAACATGTTTCGAAACCCCCTCCACCCATCACCCTAATTTGGCCTGATCGGGCTGAAAAGTTTTGACGACCAACTAGAGCCAGAAACAGGCCCCTGACCATAATTTCAGATTTTTAGTAAATGTTCTATGTACTACCAAAAACTGCGGGAACGGCAACACGGGCATTTTACCTTTTCTTTTATCTAGACATAATGAAACTACCAGAAAAGTTTTTGGGGCCAATTGGAGATGATCGACACCCCATGATCTTGCATATGAATACATAGGTTGATTATTCAAGGAATAACCAACCAAACTTCCAATGGATGCTTTAGGGGACACTGCATCAAGCAGAAGGCTGGTGTAAGCCATTAGTTGGTAATACACCTTACATAGCTTAGATGACATATATTCTTGAATGCTGATTTACAGGATACTATCATTCATTTCCTTCATTGTTCAAGAGTTCTTCTCAATTTCAAGGTGTGCATATCGCATGATGTGGATTTATCATCATAACCCTTATCCCAAGCTTGCATGCTGCAAGCAATAGAATTGAGAAAATAAATTAATAATAACAGTTTTAATGAAATTTTAAGAGGTAGGGTTTTACGGAATTTAGAACGAAAACAAAATGAGGGGGTTGAAAAAGACAGAATCTGGTAAGCATTACAGAATTTTGTTCTGTCTCGTTAGGTTAGAAAAAGTTCGCTGGCCCATATAAATTACAATTTTGGTAAGGAGCAGACAAAGTTTACTCGTATTTTCTCATACAAAAATATAATATGTCATCAATGTACCAATAGAAAGCCTTCAAAAAAGCGAACTACTTAGCGGGAGCTCGTAGAATAGAGGAGTTAGAATGTTTCTTGACAACAAGAATTGAAAATAATGGAAATCAGTGGGTTGTGCGGGAGATTGTTCAACGGGGACGCAGCAAACTCCTGCAGTAGCCTCCACATCTTGAGCTGGGTTTACATTGACCGTATCTCCTCGCGCGGCATATGCGTCAGGTAGCCTCGCGAGTCAGATGCGCGAATCACGGGTTCAGGGAGCGGGCGGAGCAGTCAGTGCGAGGTAACTACGGTGACCACTTGCAATCCCGCGCAGATAGAGCTTTTGCGTTCATTATTGCCACTCATATTCTTTTGCGGAGAAGACGTAGAAAGCGCAATCGTCGTTGGTAGTGTGATGATAGAAAACCTTGCGTCTAAGGTTTTATTAAGCACAATCGAACTAAGAAGAATGAAAACGGGATTTAGCGGTGTAAGGTAGAATCACATGATCCATGTGATTCATAATAAAGTTGGATGTGCTTCCATGTATCACCACAGGTAGATGAGGGAGCTATTTCGTCAAAGGTTAGAATACGGGAACAGATTAATGAGAGACATGGCAATAAAATTAGTGGTCATCAAATGACTTTGGAAGATTTTGATTCCCTTCTATCAATGATAGAGATGTTTATCACAATACTGTGGATGTTTACAATCCTACAAATTCGGAAAACTCTAGTAATTTTCAATAAGAATAATGCAGAGCGCTCGGTCCATTTAATAAAGGGTTGAATTGTCCGTGCAACAGAGAACACAACGTCCACAACTGAACAAGACATCCAGAGCAAAACTCCTTTGATGCGCACTAGAAACCAACTGGGGACGCGCTCACCCCGCATCATCCTCGCTCAATGTAAACCCAGCTTTGGAATCTATGGACTCAAAACCGCAAGAGTTGCTCCATAGTATCTAACCTCATAATTGACCAAATAAATAGACTATAAATTGACCGTCTGCGCAAGGGGCGTTTACGAAATAAGCTTTTTATCGCCAGTCTTTGTACCACCCTGTTCCTGCATTCCAATAGGAATGAAGATGAGCTGATACTCATCACCTCAAAAAAACAATATCATCTGCGGTATAGGTACAAGACAAAGGAGCTTTTCGTCATCTACGAAACATGAATCCACTCACAATATTCAATTCACTACAGCATTGGTTGTGCTGATGATGAGGGAGGAGGCGGAGCGGGCAGAGACGGTATATCACCTTCAGTCCAATAGATGAGATTGTGTTCAGTCATTTGCGAAGACTGAAAATGATCTTTCAGCAACACCTGTGAGAAGTTACAGTGCATTTGATATGCTTCATTTTCTCGCTGAGGATCCGAACACATTCTGTATAGGTCTGAAAATGAAAGACAGAATGATTGGTGCCACGGGTAGTTCATTGAGTACAGACAAAATCCAACATGATACCTATGGAACGGCATTTTACGGTGACGACATCACAATGAAATTACCACACCTATATACTCATACCTCTAAGAATCGCAGAGGCCCATAACTGAACATGAACATCGGGAATTTTACTAGCTAGCTGCATTGCGGGTGTCACCATGTTCATACTTTCACGACTATTTCCTAAAGACAAGAAGATATGGCCCAACAAGACTAGAGAGCAAGACGTAAGCCTATTGGAATCTTCAGCATTTGCCATTTTCAAGGTCTCTCTTAAAAATCTCCTGGGGAAAAAAACTGGGTGAGTGAACAGAACTAATCGGATACAGCATGAATACAGTATAAGCGAACAACTAAATACAGAACTGAGGTCAGGAAACAAATGGAGGCTGTCTTACTTGGCTTCATTATGTCGGGCTTGGAAGAAGGATTGCAATCCCAGCACATAGTAAGCTGCTGCCCTTAAACTATGTGAGTGCGACGGTAAATTCTCAGGGTTGATGCGGTCCAACAAGGCATTAAATTCCGTTTCTCGTTTACCTCTCAAATAAACAATGCCTAAATTGAGGTTGGCAAATGTCCAAAGATCTCTTTCCTGCGAAAACTGGAATAAGAGAGATTGAAATCAATAGCCAATCCCAATTCTAAGTGAACAATCCTAATCTCTTAAAGGAGTCGGTTCTGCATTCCATAAAAGTGGGTTTCCCAATATGCTACAGACAATTTTTCTTTTGATACTTTTTCCAATCTGACTTGAAAAAATTGATACTCCAAAGCAAACTTGAAAACGAGCTGCATTTTCAATCCACTTGATATTGGACTCCTCACTGATTGTATACCCAGATTTTTTCTGTTCAAAATTTGGAGTGAGGTTTCGTAATATTAAGTATTCATTAAGTAAGGTGGGTCTTAAGGTTTGAGTGGGGGTGAAAGCTGTGTTCTTGCCCTTGCAAAATTGGGAACAATTTCATTTAAAAATGTAAAATGTTGCTTGCATTAAAAGTTCTTGATTGCCTGTGAATGGTCGAATTCTACAACGCGATTAAACAATGGAGAACTTCACATTTAATACATATCGTATTGTTGGTATCTTCACCAGAATAGCAGCGTTGAGCTGTAATTCAGCAGCAGCCATGCAGTTCATGGACATTGCGTACAATCCTAGTAATACATGAAGTTGCGGTCGATGAGTTTTCATGAGAACAGGATTTGCAGTGCACAGAGCACAAGCTTTTGCCATTTGCGTGAGGGCAATACATTTATGACCCATGACCAAACGGCACATAACCATATGTTCAATCAACATAAGCTGCAGGGCGCAGAGAATACCGCTGTCATCAGAGGCTGTAAAAAATATTAAAACATTTTCTTATTTCAGAAAAGATAATTTCACAAATCAACGAACCAAGCCATGGGTAGGAACCACGTCAAGAAGTATGTCAACTCTTACCTTTTAGTTTTTCTATTTGCATTAACGCCTTGTCTGTATACTTTTGGGCTTTGTCCATGTACCCTGCTTGCATACTATGCATAACGGTTACCAAATAAACAAGAACGTAGAGATGCTCTTTGGGCATCCAGATGAACATATCGCCGACATTAGAACCGCTAACCACTAAAATATATGAGCAAAATACCAACATCTATGGAAAAATAGTTGCAACCACAGTAATGAAAAGCTTTGGAGATGTAAATCTCATAAATTGTTATTAAGAAAAGTGCTTTTGTCATCCTGCTCACCTTCATCTGATGGCCATGATGGTAACATGATTGTTTGAATGTTTTGCTGGAGCTGCTTCAGACACGGTTTTACACTTTTGACTTGCCCCGCCATCAGAAAATGGCAGACCTGTGGATGAAAACATCCAGGAAGAAAACTTGTATGAGGCAGGAAATAATTACAGGTTGAGGAAAGGAACAATGGAGCTATCCTCCTGATTTTGGGCTATACAGGCGCTGGCAACAAACGTAGGTGGAAATATAGCAAATAATCACCAAGACAGGTTACCTGTAAAACTAGAAAAAATACTTTTAGGTATTCTTTCTGATATTGGTTGCCTTGCCAGTTTTCAAGTAGATGCCCAGCTTGATTCAACAATGGTAGAACATCGGAAAACCTTTTGTCAATCAGCATGAGCTATAACAGATATACAAGGTGGGGAGAATGGATTCTTGAGCTGGGGAACAGTGTGAAAGAGAAGTGAAATAGAAATAGAAGTTCATAAAGTCACCACCAAAAATTAACTCACCATGCACCGACTCAATAAAAATAGAACTCGGGTGTAATGAGCACTTGATATGTGAGCATAGTCTACTCCAACGCTCAGCAAACTACACGCTAATTCATAATCCCTCTCAGAGGCATGGATTTGCTGAAAATGAATGCACCTATCCGTTAGCTTTACTCAATAAACCAGAGAGACGAAATTAGGAGGGTGTAAAGTTCATAAATTCTACTGATCTACTGATAATATTAAAAATGATAACTGACTCAATTTTTCATTGCTCACCGCTAATTGAAATAATAATCTGCAATGCCAATATACGCTGTGTTGCGACAGTTCAATCGCTCTCCTTAAAATGGATTTAGATAAATTATTTTGGCCCTGTTGCTCATACACACTAGCCAAAACGCTAGCTGCTTCAAATTTGACATCGTCGAATGGATGGATGTTTTGAGACAGCATCCACTGAAAAAGAAAAGAAATTTAGAAGAAATTAAATTAGTAGATATATAATCAAATTTCAGGTGGAGGTGCACAACGTGACTCCTATGAAAAGAACCAGAAAATCTGACTCAAGCAGGAAACCCACTATGCCGTCACCGTCAGGCACCGTCAGTCACCGTTGCGTTCCGGCAACATTGCTTTGCATTGTTTTAAACGAACGGCAACCCACTATACCCGTCCGTCACCGGCCACGACCGTGTCCGTCAGTCACCGTCGGCCACCATTGCTGTTTGGGGCATTCTTGCCGGATCGCCGGTCCGTCATTTCTCCAGCCGACATTCAACTATCAGTGAAGTCACTCACACAGATAAAATTATGCCTCGGATTGAATCTGAAATCTTGCCAGCCCAATCACCGCACACTAAAGGAGGGTATGGATGAACAATGAATGTGTAGTACCTGAGTTTACATTATGATCTACCGAGGACTAGTACACTATAAATTGTGCAATAACTTGGACAAATCATAGCTAGTAGTTTTCAGAGAATTTGCGCTTTTGAACTGATGCCCGCCAGTTACCAAAAAGTAAATTTAGTGGACATCCTTCCTTAGTTTATCTGTACATTTGTTCCCATCGTTCGTTGTGTCATTAACGCAAGCAAATGCATACCGACTTATTAGGTCGAAGTTAGTTGATAAACTAACCAATTAATTGCTATGTTCATACATTGAGGGAACTGGTAGATAGACCAAAAAAGGTATTGCATGCCCGGTAGCAAAATTGTTTGTACCATGGGCGCGTAGGCGACGGATAAGAAAAAATTGTACACAGAGATGCGACTAGACCAACTGGCATTACAGTGAATCAATAGGACATCCGGTGAGTTTTGAAAGAGGACCAACGGGAGCCTGAGGACCCAACCGAAGGGCTTCAACCTAACTTATTTCTAGGACGGTGAATTGGAGGATATGATGGCTTCAGTAATGAGCAGCTTCTGCTGTTCACTCTTCAGGTAGTCAGGAGAGAAACTTAACGGGTTATCTTATCAGCATAAACAATCCGAAACTGCAGAGCACTAAATCAATTATTCAATTCAGTATCGATCGATCATAGATTGTAAGAGTATGTCACATGGTTCCGGCAGGTGTGACTTCTTCTTTGCTTAATGCAAAAGTATTGATAAAGACCCTCTTTGTTTACATTTGCTGGGAAGCCGTTAGGCGCCAAATAGATCAGGCTATGCAAGATACCCTTGGCTGCTTTCCTAGTATGGAGGGGCAGTGCAAATTCTTCGGGGATAGGAAAAAGTGAAAATCGTAAAGGCTTGATAACTTACTGCTTGCTCCAAGTAATTCCTTGCTAAATCGATGTTTTTGGTATGAGTGAGGAGTACGTTGCCCAATTGGAGGTGAGTCCGAGCTTCAACCCGGCTTGGAGGTTTAAACGTAAATACGGCATGTAAGCACTGGATACACTTTTTAATGTCTGGAGGAGAACATGTCCTAAAGTACTCCGCAAGTCCCAATAACGATAAGTACCAAGCATCCTGAGACGACGCCATCTTCCCGACATCACTACACAACACTAGTGAGACTAAGGTGGGCCTCCAACCAAAGTGGTCAAAAATAAGAAACAAGAACATCCGTGTCTCAGTGTTGCCTCATTCAGCTACTATGACTGACACTAATTAATAGTACAATAGCATCGTCAAATTCATTGAAAAATTAACATTGCGATAAAGATACGCGTTGAAGATACGAGAATACGAACGACATTTGAATAGCTGATCTACTTTACAGCCGTCAAATTTTGATTATTTGATGTTTCTCTAGAACCCGATACCAGACAAAGGACTTTACAGATTTACGGCTTGATTAGCCAATCCATGATGGAAAATGACGGGGGAAAGTCTATACGTCATAACCGAATTAAATTAAAGCATGACGCATCGAGGGGAATTTATGAATACAGATGATCAAATCGTGTCAACGTACAAACATAATAAAATGGAGGTACTAAGATAAGTAGGTAAACGCTAGAGATGGGCATCGAACTAAAAACATCGATTATGGACATTGGTTATTTTTTAGCAGTGATTATCGTCGATTATTTGGTACTAGAAACATCGATTAATTGTCCTGAAAATTTGTTTTAATTGCAAAAGCAGAACAGGCCTAGTTAGTTAGGTTAGGTAGCGTCAGTAATATGATATGGGAAAGACCAAGAAATAAATATTTATGAGATGTACAACACTTAAATTTTCTGGTTGTGTCCTATGGTAAAATAGCTGTTAAGTTAGAGTTTTCTTCCTTTCGTTTACACATTATGACTGACAGTCAGCTGTGATCACGTGATCAAGATCCAGTCACAGCTCTTGTTGTTCAAGCTCAAGGACAAGACAAAGGTGATCGGTTCTTGATCATGTGATCACGGTTGACCATCTATGCCAAAAAGTTTCTATTAGAAAGGATTTGAGATGAACCAAGGAAAATGTAAAAATTGAAAACGTGAAAAACCGAGAAAAGCTACATCATAGATTCATAAATTGATCTTGAAAGCATAAAAAGTGTTAAAAACAAATATTATTCATGTCCCTAAATCCTGTAAAGTAGAATAATCGACCAACCGTAAAAACCTCACTGATTGATTAATTGTTATTAAATCATCGATTCTGCGATTAATCGAAGCTATTGCACATTGATTAAAAATAATCAATTATCTCTCTAAACCATCGATTATTCTGGTTAATCGATACCCATCCATGGTTGACGCCTTGCGCACTATATATCTGTCACCCCAGTTTCCTTACTTTTCAGGAGAGCGTTTTTAATGTTTGAACCACCACCTAAAATCCGGATTTTTGTTTAGGAAGTTGAAATTTGGAGGGAATCACCCTACTGCTACCTACATTTTGCTATCACAACACCGATTCGGTTGACTTTATTGGGAATCTGATAATGAAGTTTATTGTCAATTTGTGATCGAGATTTTGAGTTGACCATATGTGCACAGACAATTTGGCTCGTACTTAACTAATTATTCACGTATTATAAACAATATTTTTATGAATTTGTCACTTCAAGTACCTTCTAATTTTGAGAATCAGTGAATGAAAACAATTCTCACGTCAAAAGTAGTTTTATCATAATGCACATGGTATAATATGCTTATAAAAAACCATAAACAAAAAATTACAAATTACAAAAAAGAAAATTCGCAAAAAAAAACCCAAAAGGTTACCCAATTATACCATTACACAATATTGATTTAAAAAATGAAATTATTCAAATATCAAAATTGCCCAATGAAAATGTTTAAAATTTTGAAAGTTAGGTAGGTACTTAGTAAAATTAAAAATTCCAAAACACAAAAATGCCTGAAAAAGTTATCAAATCTTCGAGATTTTGGGCTGTGGGGTATCAATTTCCACACTAAATCTTGGACGCTGAATTCAATGAATTGGGTCCCAGAACGATTGGCACCCACTGGAAGAAGTTATCGGTAGAATTGGGTATATATTACCCATTTTGAATATGCGTTTTGGAGATTTCTGGAACCTGGGCGTGTGGGGTATCATTTTCCACTAAATTTTGGACGCTGAATCCAATGAAATGGGTCCCGGTACGATTGCCGCCCTCTGGATGAGGGTATGGGTGAAAATGGGTACCTATTACCCATTTCGAACGTGTGTTATCGAGATTTTGATACCTAGACGTGTGGGGTATCATTTACCACTAAATTTTGGACGCTGAATCGATTGGAATTAGTCCGGGACCCACCACATGTTTCCATTTCCCCCATGTTGAAGAAATGAGTCTCCATGCGCCTGGTCCGAGGAATAACCAACCCGTGTGTAAGAAGCTTTATTTTATTATTATTATTATGTAAGGTCCTTTATTTTTTCCAACATGCTGAACTTATAAAATTGTTCCTTATTCAGGGCAATAACACGAAACGGATTTTCCTGTTTATCTGTTCTAACTAACTGAATCCAATCATTGAGATGGTTGATTTTCATGTTTGTTCTTTTTTTAGCGCGTTTGTTTGTTCTAATGAGAGTGACCACTGACTAAAAATTTGTGATTAATGGCTTTCAATTTCGGTTTAAGAGTCAATAAGCATTTTTGCAAAATTATTTTTGTTTTGTGTCTGAATAGAACGTTACTTCCTCTACTTCATCTCCCAAGTTTTGTAAAAAAAAAAAAAAAAAAAAAAAAAAAAAAAAAAAAAAAAAAAAGGTACAGGCTGGAGGTAATTTCATTGGCTCCCCTCGCAGCAATTTTTTCGTCCAACATGTAACAAATTGCCTCTGAAGCTAAATTGTGCACTGTTAGATTGAAGCTCCATAGTTGGCGCTTATAAAAAGAAACTGACGTTTTAAGATAAGGGGTTGGAAGGCATTGCTGTAGGTCAAAAGCAAAAACGGCTTCGGTGGGATCTTCTTTTGTGATCAATTTATCTTTTCTGTTTTGCTCATAGGCATCATTTGCCATTGCTTGATGAACATCTCTCTCAGCCAACAATTCAGTTTTCTCGATATCTGTAGCTACTTTCAACTTTGCCTCAAAGAGTTCGCATTTATGACATGTATCTTGTTGAGGTTTTTTAAATGATAACCCTAAATCATGAAAACATTCAGAATACAAAGTTAAACAGACAGGATTTTCACGTCCCTCCTTGTATAAATCGTACATCCGATAAATAGTCAAATTTGAATCCAGGAACTTTTTATTGGTTCAATTTCTGCAATAGTGAATTTCGTAAAATGGAAATGATTGAATATGTGATTTTACATCTTGCAATTCTTCGGGGGTTCTTTTATTTTTGGCCGGAGCTAAACCTCGAGAATCACTTGGTACAATGCCACATGGAGAAACGTTTTTCTTTTTAATTATCAACTGCACAAAACCTTTAGTTTCTCCGTAAATAGTTTGGAAACACGATCGACAAACCGGAACTTTCTGTTTGTTAATAATCACTTCGTAAGTATTTGTTCAATCGGAAAATTCTAGGAAATGAACTCAGAAGAAAAAATAGGTACAGAAGCAGTCTGTCTCTATGTTCCGAGAGAGATTCTGATGGTAAGCTTCCGAAAAATTCTAACATATCCCTTCATGACCCCGAGTTGCCTTCGTGTGTAAGTAGGTAACTCGTCTTATCCAGGTTCAGTTTTGAAGGCGTAACTTGAGTTGTTCACATTGGTGCGAGAGAACTGTTGGTGCATGAATGGTTAACTACACCTGGACACATGTTCTCCATTCACGACATCCGTGTGTATTTAGTTAACATGACCTAACCAACTACGGTTCTCAAATCATGAGATGGACAAAAACGCACATCGCTATAACTCCGTTTCAAGCCAACGCCCGACTTGGCAACCTATTCACAACGGAAGGTAACACGATTCCGCTTCCCTTATGGCAGTTAACTCATTTTGGGCAAAATTCGACTTGACCACTTATTCACTGGAATGACAGATATGTGTATATGGCAAAAAGATTATGTTGCATGTATTCCTAACAAACCCACCCATCTTGGGAATGTAATGGATTAGAGATAAAACATGTGCCAACTTGTGAATCCTCAGCACATTTTGCTTCCACAATTAATTAGAAGAAAATGGTATCCATGGAAAAAAACTCTTGCCTTGCTGAGCAAAATTAGCTGTGTATATTGCTACCTCATACAATACAACCCGGGGATTGTGTTAGATAGGTTACCCACATTTATGGGATTAAATCATATTTCGACAATGAGGTACCTATTACTTTCTTATTCCGGGGTTACAAAAACTTAAGGTAAGTGCAGAAAGCATTGGTTACAAGTTGCACAGCAACAAGGCAGAAGCATGGCTTCATCTGACATGCAGTCGATTTTTTTAAATCAACTCTGCGCAAAAAATTTGCCAAATTCACAAATTTCTAAAAAAACCATAACTTTTCCTTTATTGTTTCCATTGTGGAACTGGGCGATCACTTGAAAAAACTTGTCCAGAATCTCAGTTCTCTAATAGTATAGTTTTTTTTTTCAATCATTATTATTTATGGCGAAAAGTAAGTCTAAATTGAGCTTTGAGCGTAAAACTCTGTGATTTGGAAAATTGGTACATAGGGCTTGAATCGGTTTCTGCGTAACTTTTTTCAATCTAATAATGACATTCCTGAGAGTTCCCGACTGGGACTTCGGGAGCTTGACTTCGTTGTGTCATTTTTACGTGCTGTCAGCCTCGGGAGTGCATTATAATTATAATATCATGTACCATGTGTGTGTTGTATAATTATTATTATAAGTTTCTGATTGAGAAAACGTTTATTGGAGGTGATGAATGGATGATGAAAAATAATACGCATTAAGTGGATAGTGAAGGAACTCATCTATATTAGGTAGAATCAAAATCTTTTATTGTCAAGGAGAGTGGTATGATTACAAGTAAATACAATATAGAAATTCTCTGCCATATAGGCTCCATCACAAACTACCCTCCGCAGATAACACATGGCTTTAAGGGATAGGTTGAACAGGAAAAATGGTACCATGTGACACAGATTTATTGCACTCTGTCGCCTGTCAGATAATTACAAACAATGAAGTAATAATGTACTGATCAATCCATGCAATTTAGGCGGCTCAGGAACCATGGTGTGTTGAGGGCCCATGCTAGCTGAGTCAAATTAAAAAAATTAAAAATATACATCACTAAGTAGCAGACCCCTAATTTTCATGGCGTTATTCCATGAAAATTGGTAGGTAAAATCTATTATACTCATGTCTGTCATGTAGGTTAGGTGAGACTGTTAATGTAGGGTGGTACTAGAATTATTCATAAGGTATACAGCTCACAAAAAAAAAAAAAAAAAAATTTGTAAAATATGTCTATTATTTGTCAATAATAGAGAAATTATTACTGTAAGATTGAATTAAAAACCTGATGAACATAAGCTTCCTAATTTAAAAATCATAAAATAATACAACAACCCATGTGACTGATCTTTGGCAGCTATCTATTGAAACAAATTGCCAATCACATTGTTCGTTTGTTTGTTTCTTAAATATTTATTTACTCATTTGTTTTTATTTTTTTTTACAAACAGCCGCACATTTGTTCACTCTTAACTAACATAATTTTTATGTACATTATTACAATTGTGATAATTCAACTACAATATTTACATTCACGATGAATTTCTAAAATAAGAAAAGCAAACACGGGTTAACATGGTCGGACATATCTTCCACTCAAGATTATGAAGCTATTTGAAGCAAGCAGACTTGATGATACAATGTATCAAACGTTAACAAGTGAATAAATAACGGCAGAGACAAAACCAGTGCAACAATCAGTGTATGCCTCATTTCTTAATCTAATAGTGTAAAGAGGACTAGTAGGAGGGACGCACGTGGGTACCCAGAAATCAGATTGAAATCCTATTCACAGATCTGGAAAGGAAAGTATGAAGATTTAGAAGTACGTGCATATTAGCTGAGCGAATGTCAGTACAATGGAGTGCCAGGCAATGAATCGATATTCCGTGGAATATGCAGTGCGCTCATTTGCATAAAATACCCAATTGCTTACTAAAACTAGAGTGCTGGAGTTTATTCATTCAATGTAGTATCTAAATCGATACAATTTTTAATTTTCATGTGTTTTCCAAATTGTGTTTGTATTAGAATTGTTTTAGGAATATTGACTCTTGACCTTCAAATATCTATCTACACATCGATGTATTCTGCCGACGTTATTCCTCCTACCTCAACACTTTAGTGTACATTGCTCATGAGGTAATTTGATTAGATAATGTTAGGATTCATTCTATAGCTATATAGATATTTTTCTCTGAGAAGAGATTTGAGGATTGGATCGTACCACTGTGAGCTACAAGTCTCATTCATTCCAACATCCACGTATGTGCTTCAATCGACTTCCAATTTTACATGCTTGTATTAAGATCAGAAAGGCAAAGGTTGACATTAGTTGACACAGATACAGATTCAATGGTTTAACGCAATTTTACAGCCACACAGTAACATTCGAGGCAAGCGAATGTTACCTACGAATAAGCTTTACAACACCAGAAACGCTGCAAACAATAATAGGATGGTTATTATTCTATTATATTTAACTATGGTTATTATTTCGTTCGTGAAGGGGGGTCTTCTGACCCGAATTTATCAAAAAAGGAATGCAAATGTTTTCAAATAAAGTGGCAAAACTACGAAGATCACCACAAATTTTCCATTCTCTGCCTCCGATTCATTTTTATCAACGTCAACAAAGCCAACAGAAGAAAGAAACAGATTGCAAGGGACTACCTACAGCTAAGCTTATTAATGGTTCATATTGTGTTTTGGGATTTGGTGGGACCGAAACTCCTTAAAAAATGTCAAGAATGGTTATCAGATTCATCGACAATACTATTTTCCCCTCAGTGATTTGCAGCCTTTGCCATAATCGTCTGGACAACCAGTGAACTGAATAAAAAATCGAATTATTACAATTTCCATCCGTTATAAGGGAGTAAGCAAGGTGTATTGCGAAATGGCTTCAAAATGTGGCATGCGACACGTCAGAATTTCAATAAGTATTAAAGAAAAAGAACATGGGTTAACATACCATAACGCCCACATTGCATAGAGAAATACAGCAAAAAAGTATAGTATCCCTCCATCTTTGCTTTGTGTCTGAACTCAAGAAGCAACTTAATCATTCACCATCATGGATTTATCTATAAGTTGTAATCCCAACCACCATATTAGTTCATTTTTGTAATAAGGGTGTCATACATAAGTAATATTTTAATTGAACCTAGTTGCATCCTATGATATCATTGGAATGATACAATGAGTCTTAATGGCTGAACAGTGCTGTTTCTACTTACCCAAAGTCTCATGTTGCATTTCAGCTTTGTAAGATGGGTTGTCATAGGCCGCTGTGTGAGGGGCAGTCTTTCTCTGAACTGCCGCAGTGATAGGGGCTTTATTATGACCGTGTTTTTTAGCAATAATGACTAGAAGCGCGACGGTAGCGAGAGTAGTGATTGCCGCCAGTATCGATACGCCAACCAGTGGGCCATAGTAGTCGCTTTCTTTACGAATAGGCGTACCCTCCAATTTCCCTAAAAATATTAAAACGGTTGACTATTGCTGGCATTGTCCTACAAAACGTTGGTGAACTATCAATATTTTCTATCGATATATATTTCTACGTCTTCATTTGGAATGATCACAACAATAATCTCATTTACCTTCCTGAAGGTCGTTAACTGGGTATACCCCCACTTTTGTTGTAAAGTCTTTAACATTGCTCTTTTTCGTTTTTCCGTTTGTCAAATAAGCTTCAAGCCACAAGCGATACCTGAGAAAAAAAAATTGCGAAGCACCATGTTATAATGATGTGTTCAGCCCCTAGACCATAGTACATGATATCATTTACAAACAATCTTATTGGGTAAGTCAGTCCATAAGAAATCTTCCTTAAGCCTTGAACACAGTTTGTCAAGAGTTTTGTTTCATAACATGATTACTAAAGTGACTCACCTTGTTTCAGGTTTGAGACCAGTAATGAGGGTTCCAGCAGGTGAGTCTCTTTTAGCCACTTTGAAAGTGTTCATATCCTCTCTTCCTCCATCATACTGATAAATGGCTCGGAAAATGTTGACATATTTGTCCTCAGGGTACGGCACACCGTTCCATGTAATTTCAATTGAAGTGCTCTTTATATGATGGATGTCTAATGCGAGTTCAAACTTGAACGGATCTGTAAAGCACGTGATCATCATGAGAAACAGCACGAAGTTATCATTAGTTAAGGTGGTATACCTCTACCTTTCTACTTATTGTTAGTGATGAGTGTGTATGAGCAATGTTTTTGAGCAAGGGAGAGCTCTCATATAACGATTTCCTAATTAAAAAAATTGTAACTATCCGTGAAAGAAGAAGAATTTTAAGTTCAACTGACAGAAGAAAATAATTAGACTTTATTTGGTGATGAATACATTGTTCAACCGTGAAATTAACATTAAATACAAGAATCACCCAGGTGGAAGTTACAGATGGTAAAATTAAAACAATTCAGTAATTAAACAACATAATATTCTCTCCTTTGAAGAAAAAAAACCTCAATTCTACCTGCCATACCCAGGAATCGACCAAAGAAGTACCCAGACAATACTCTACAATAGATTTTTTTACAACAGACGTGCCTCCACTATGCACGGGAGTTGTCGATAACTATTAGGTCTAACAATTATTAACTTAGTGACTTACCATTTTCAATGGTTGTGTTCAATGATATGGTTTTTTGGGCTTGTAGCTCAGTATTTTGTTCTGGGAATGGTATAAAGAATATTCCAATCTCATATTGTGAGTCTGGTTTCAAATCGTCGATGGTGTAACTAGTTACTGCTCGATGAATCAATGGGGTTGCTTGATATACCTTACAAAAAGAAGAATGGATGCAACCTAACTGGATCTAATAGAACGTGATTATTCTACGCCTTCCCGTAAGGAGTCCACTTTAATAGTGGGGAGGAATTACTTTTAATAGTGGGGAGCGTACCTTTCCATTAATTTCTTTATATCGAAGTTGAACACCATCGATAAATTGGAGTTCATGAGATTCAAATTTACGCCATTCTACTGTCGCCCATGTTGAGTTTACTTTGCTGACCCGCATGTTTGGCTCCACAGGAATGATCGGAGGTGGAGTTGTCATTTGAACTGAAATAGAAAGTGTCCAATGAGAGCAATGTCAATCTCAGGACTAAGCGGGCAGCTATTTACATGCACTACATATTAGTAAACGCAATAATGAATGGATATTTACCCCCTGGAAGTGTTTTGACAACCAAGATTTCACTTGTAGGTGAGTTATCCAAGTCTCTCATCACGACCGTAATCTTAATTTTGTACTCCGTATCAGCTTGTAGCCCCTTCAGCTCAAATTCAAGTTCTGGCGTGGCTATCATATCACCTGGAGGAGCAAGAACTTGTCTCTCCCACGAGTAGGGATCATTATTTCTAGAAAAAGAAAATCCAGTTACGCAGAGTGATGTAGGGAGATTTTTCTGAAGGGGGATTAAGAACGCTATGTTAATATTTATGGGCGACCGGCCATTACATCATATACCTTTGGAAGTTTCAAAAAACTACATACTTACTACTGGCCCTCAATACATTAGTATAATTTAATGTGACTTTTATCTGCGCATATTCATATTGAATTTCGCTCGAATTCTCAAAACAAAATTATTCAGATCTCGTCGTATTTCATTAATTTGAGAAAATTCGGGAAATCTTGTAAGTAGGCATGTTAAAACAAGTGTTCACAGTTGAAAGCTTTCGTTGAAATCATTGGGATTTAGCACTACTTCTGTTACTTACTTAGGATTAGACGAGTATCTCAATTCCACCCTTCCGTGCAAACCAACAAGAACGGCTGGCACGGAAAATATCAAACGCACCGTGCCATCATCAATAGCCTCCAGGCTGTGAACAATAATTCCGTCTAGAACAAAGTAAATTAACTGTAGAATGGGAAACGTTCTTTGAACATATTATTTTGTTCTAAAATTTTTGTTGTCATTAAGGATGATCCCATTACGTAACCTTTTCACCACTGACCAAATAGATTTGTTACGTTATAATTTTTCATTAACCGAATCCTAATCTTTCTACCTACTGGGATCATTAGGATGGTGCATAGAGAATCCTGGATGTGGTTTTGCTGAAACACACATTACATTGTTAAGACAATGTAAATATTTTCAGGTGAGTGGTAAAAGCATTGAGAGAAAGCAGCATGCTTCGCGCGTAACGAGATTAGTTGCACAGATAGATGGGTAATAACCAACTTGTTAGAAGAATAGTTGTATCTAACTGACGATATGTTAGAATATGAGGTTATTAGACAAACCTTGTCCAACATTTGGTGGCTGTGAAGCTAGGACGTAAACGTGAGTGTCTTTAGTCCGTGAGTCAGTCTCTTCATGTTGTCTTATATGATCAATAATATCAGCAAGTCCTAGGGGAGGAGCACCAGGGCGCTGGAATAGGTGATGGTCTTGCTTGGAGGGGATGTCGTTGTAGTAAGGATGGACAGCTTGTTTATGAGGAGGTTGGTTAAGATTGTTGACGACGTGATAAAAATGATCTGGAGGGGTGAAGTGATGCGCTGGCGAGGTGGGGACTTGATTCTGTTGACTGTACGGGTTGTGGTGATGGCCTTGATTGATCAGGTGGTACAGCTCGGGTGGGATGGGCTGCTGCCCAGGGTGATTGACATATGAGTTATCTGGGTAATCTTCGCTATCGCCAATTTTAGGGGGTTGTCCGTGGGGTTTATTATTATACGGGGACAATATTTGATTGTGATGTTTACCAGGCCTTACAGTGGGGTCTTGGCCATTGTAACTGTTAGGGGTGTCACCTGGCACATTTGGTTTATATGACGTCGGTGGTACTGAGTTATATGAATGTCCGTGGTCCTGCCCAATGAGAGAAGGCTTGGAGTGGTCTGGTTTAACGTCATCTTTGTACTTGTGATATTCTAGTAAATGCTCAAGGAACGACGGATTTACTACAGGGCCAGGTCCAGGAAGAGGATTCTTTGAAGGTCCTGTTTGGAGAGCATTCTCTCCACTGAGCTCGCCTTGGTTTGTGAGTTTATCTGGATTGATGATACCAATTGGGACATGTGGAGAGGGAGTCACCGAGTGGCTAAAGAATGGATTGATAGGAGATTGAAAGTGTTGTACCTCATCATGACCTGTCACATTTATCCCATCATGATAAGGGGCATTGACCTGCACCCTGTCAGCCACTGTTGTGATGGGTAGCTCAGTCGATGGCATGATTGTAGGGACAAATTGCATTGTTGTGGAGGACAACGTCGCAATTTTAGGATCGACCATCAAGGTTGGTTCTGCTTCAGAGGTTGTGGTATTGGCAACTATTTGACCCGAGCTAGAGTTCTCTGTTGAAGGGAAAGATATAGTTGTAGGTGCAGGGTTGAGTCGGATTGTAGTCATAAGATCTGGATTGTAAGGACCGAGGAAAGGAATTGAAGGGCCTCCTTTGGGAAGGGCTGTGGTTGTTTCATTAATCGAGCTATTCGTCACATTAGCTCCGTAACCTGCAAGATCACAACTTTTTACAGCGTGGGTGAGAAATAACAAGGTATGACTATCAGGTAAGTTTCACAAAACGTTGAGACAGTAAAATGAATGATGAAATCTATTGCATGAGATGACGCTTTAATGGCAACTGGGGAAGTTTCAAAAAATACGGCCTTTGAAACATCCTATCAGCCACAGTGATGCTATGCTTTGAGAACTTCTAGAACCATCGATGAAACTATAAACAGCAACATGCATTGACACAAGAAGTTCGATTAAGATGTTCCCTAGAAGAAAAGAAGCATTATGTTGATGCAAATGAGAATGATGTGATTAGATTTTAGTTTGCGCCCCATATTGGCGGTTTCTTATCTTGGAAGTTTTTCATGATATTCCTTCAATCCTTCCAAGCAATCTTTGCGAAACCTCTTTTTTTTTAAAGCGAAAATTAAGGAGAGGGTCATCCAAGAACATGTCTACCCCACTTCTTCAGGAAGTTCGACATCTGAAGATGAGCCTTCCCCAAAAAGGGGGTTTGGATGATGTGGGGCGCACATAATGCATAGTGAGCTACTGAGAGACCCAAATGAAGAGTTGACACTACCTATCACGTCTTGGAGTAGATATAATTTATATACTACTAATAGGTACATTTAAGTAGCCTGTGATAGCATGGGGTTGAGTGGAGATATAACATATGTATCACTTTGAATAAGGTTGGCTTCAGCAACAGTATTCCTCTTAAGTACCTAAATTGGTATTTGACAAGTGAGTCAGTCTACGCCATCAACAAAACATCATCAAGATAGAAGCATTTGGCGGTCAGCTCTTATAGTTACTTCAGGAATAGTATCGTACCCAGACAACAAAAATATTTATGAATTCAAGTTGCAAGCCAGAATAAACAAAGCAGAGAAGTACGGAAATCCACAAATACCAACAAGAGCTGGGAGTGAGAATTACTCTGCGTAGTTACAACGGTGGTGGCTTATCATCGATATGTCAAGAAAAGATGGCCTATAAAGAAAGGCATTGTATATGAACAGATTTTACCATCCTCGGGGCACATCCAAATAAGGCAGCAAGCTTCACCGGGGGGATGAGCGAGAATGGCGGGTTTTTTTGGCAAGCAATGCAGTCCTGGAGGAGGATTTTCGGTTACTGCTGCACACCTTGGTCTACAAGTAACGTTTCCACTTGAGCAAAAACACTTCTCTTCACAGCCCGATAATTTGTCAGGTATGTCTTGCCAGTTCTCAAACCTACATCATAACAGAAGAGTGTTGGTGGATATAAAGGTTTAAACTATGAGTGACGGAGCATCAAACACAAAAACCATGATCAAAACTCACAACAATCCTTGGTAAACGCAAGATCCATTATTCTTACAAACTACAGACTGTGGACAGCAGTTCGGAGCAATTGGCTTGAAACCAGCAGGGACAGGACCCCATTCCAAGCATGTAGGGTCAAGGACATCAAGCCCAAAATCCGTTGGACAGTCAATAGACGCACACTCTACTCCGGACGATGAACATACGCAATATGCTGTACAATTGTCATGGAACTCTTCTCCTGGAAAAGATTAATTCAGGTAACCGGTTTATCCATGAATTTTTTTTCTCTCCTACTACTCCTAAAGAATTGTTTGACGAGTGAGAGTGACATGAAAATTTTCAGTGGTCTAGTAATTCAGATTTTTATGGATGGAGTAGTGTTGTTCATAACGTGGAATGGGCGTGTTGTAGAAATTTGACACGGAAAACTAACAGAGGTAACTCAAATTAACGTCACCATGACAAATTTAGCAGTTGGAAATTGACAAGGACAAAGCTGTTTTACCTAGTTTGTACTGCTTTCCTTTAAATTCGCACATGGTCGAGTTCGCAACAAAGTTGGGAAGTGTAGCAGATACAACGTTAGATGGTATGCTATCCTCGGAAATCACACGGAAATAATACGTTTTTCCTGGCTCGAGTCCCACCACAGCTTGGCCAATAGTTCTTGATGTTTCCCACATCTTCTGATCAACTGATTGTTCAGCGTTGACTCTGTCATGCACTCTCATCTTTTCAAAATTGAGCATGACTGTGGAGCTATTCGCTGGTACGGCTGACACTAATCTAGGGCGATCGACATCCTCCTCCAACGCTAGAAAGGAATTAATATTAATCAATCATCCTGAATCACAAACTGTTTAGCCACGTTTAGTGTGTCAAATAGTCTTTTTGAAACATTAATCAAGACTTGGTCGCAGGTGGCTAGCATAAATCCGGTTACCCAAATCGTCTCCAGCGTTGACATCACAATAAAGTATACTGCAGCATGCATCTTTAGGGTCTGTAACGGATAGGCATCTATCTGAGGACGTTCGGTTTTGTTGTGGACACCTGGAAGCAATCCATATAATTGAAAAGATGTTTGAAACTCAATTGTTGTATTTATTTGAAGTTTGGCACATTTGATAACGTTTCCAGCAGCCCTGAACAAAAAAGTTTATGATTGACTTCAAAGGGGAAGCCTCGTTCTTAAATAAATAAAAAAGACACACACACATGTATTTTTTAATGAGAATTTAGTTTCTAATTTTCTAAAGGTTCCATGGTTAGAATCGATAATATTCCCATTGACTGATAATCACCCATCAATAAGTAATTTTGGGGGGATGATGGCGATTTATGTGTTTACAGAGATGCTACGACATTTTTACCTATCAGTGCAATTCACAGTTCCATCTTCCAAGCAGTGGCAGGTCATGTCACATCCTACGTGGAATACCTCACCGAATTTGTAGGTGTTATTGTTATGAGAGCATCCATCTGTAAAAAAAAAAGACAACAATGAGTCCGAGCTTGTTTCTTCCTCGTGAAAATGATGCGTTATGGCATGGTGAAATATGAATGGTTAGAAAGCCGATTTCCGGGCTTGCCGGAGGTAGGAACTGAACTGGATTTGGGGACGTACCACTTGTGAATGACGGAGCTTCAGCTTCACTAGAGCAAACAAGCGTTGCACAGCAATCGTCCCCACGGACTGGCTGGAGGAAACAATCGGGGTCCCCGGTTGGCATACCGCTTTTCTGTAGAGGCATAGGGCATCTGGGAGCACACTGCAATGCTCCACGTACACAGTGACATCGCTGTGAAACAATCAACTCAATCAACTCGTGGCATGAAAACATAATGATCATAATAAAATCAACAATTAACGTGGAACACAGGAATCATGAACACGGGGGTATTGATTGTGGTCTTTGACCCGGGTACATGATTGGAATGTTGCCATGAGACCTGGATGGAGGCAGTAAATGCTAAACCGAAAACCTGACATCATGTCTTAAGGACCAAATTATCACACCAGAGTTTAATGAGTGCTATGTTTAATTGGTAACTACTCTACCCCACCTTCTTTACAGGTGGATAAGTGAACCACGGGGACTTATAAATGGCATCAATGAATACATTCACACTTGTACGCCAAACCTGTTTCGAATACGTGCTTTAATAAAAGAAAGAGTGCGAGTGGCCAGTAAACAGATTAGGAAACGAGTTTTTACGAGGGCTACAGTTCGGGAAAGGGAGGAAAGTTAATGCTCAAGGTCAACATCTTCCTAACCGGGAGGTGGCTTGATGAGGAGCTGGAATCGCTGCTTTCTGCTCATAACTACTCAACCTACAAGCTACCCTACCAAAATCCTCATCTTCATCCCGCTCCACCTCAGCAAGAATTATTGCCAGTGAACGTGGTTGTTTATTCCTCAAATAATCATCTTACGTTTTCACGCAGAAAGTCAATCTCTCCAATTCGGCAAAAAAAAAAAAAAAAAGTTTTCTGGGCGTTTTATGATGTCTAGATTAAAATATTAAAAAGTTCGTCCGCCGTCCTCGCCGATTTTGGTAGTAGAACATTTTCTAAAAAACTGAAATTTTGGTGGGTCCCATTTCCGGCTCTGGTTACGGGTCAGAATGGGTACCTACCTACCTATTTCAAATGTGTGTTTTCTAGATATCTGGTACCTAGGCGTGTGGGTATCATTTTCCACTAAATTTCGGAGGCTGAATGAGTCTGCATGCTGCTGGTCCGAGGAATAACCAACCACTGTGAAAGAATTTGCAACGTTTTCACATTGAAATAGAGCTTTTAGTCCCAACGATATAAGTATATAAATTACTGAAAGGCCAAATACGGGTTGTTATTGTTCAGTTACTTCAATGTAAGACGATAAATGAATATGAATAAAGTCACCCGTCTGGCATCAAGTTTTCTTATCTTTTTACTCGTCGTAACGCAGTTCCTAGTGTACCTTCGTTAAAACGGAGGTACCTTCGTATTCATCTTGCGTCAATTTAGCTCCTGAAACTCACAGGGTTTCCATTGAGGAAAGTTCCAATGTGAATATTTCGACGGAGTGAAACCAAATATATCTAAATTTCCCCCAGGAAATGTCCATCCATAGTGTATAATACCTACTTGAGTGTAGCGTGACGTAGTATTCGATCAAATGTCTGACATTCACGCGAAATCAATAAATAAGAGACATCGAGGACTCCAAAGGCGACCCCTCCAATTTCAACATTACGACGGAGGTACAGTATTCCAGGTCAAGCTGGATTAGCGCGAGATGTAGAGCAGGGAAATGAGAAAGAGCAGTTCGTGGCACGAGACGTGCGCGGACTTGGGATGTCGAGCACGAAAGACCGTGGTCGATCAAAGTCGTGCTTGAGGGGAATTTCCAAGTTTCTCGAGCATCTTCGAACACGCATAATTCTTTCGTGCGCCCGTAATGCCGAGACGGAAAGAAATCTGTATCACGGAGACCTAATATCATTCGTCAGTACCAGCCAGATCTCGCACGTCTCATCACGTCACCGGTCCTTGATATGTTTTCTGGTGAAGCTAACATAGATAAACTTGCTACCATCGTTTCAACACATTCATTATTTAGAATGTAGGCGTCAGGTATTTTCTCAAATAAGCTGGTCTGCACCATATCAAAATATACCATACAAATATAATACATTGTAGGTTTATTTAAGCCAGTAATCCTCCACAAAGCTCATAATTTTCATTTAATTTTGCATTTATTTCACTCGAACCGTTCAATTCATCTTCCGTTTTGAGATGAATAACCGGCACAAAACCTCGCCTACTTCATTGGTTATTTGATGATGAGAGAGCAAAAAAAAAAAAAAAAAAAAACCACTTAACGTACCTAATCGTCCCGACTCCTGAAGTACCGAAAACCTGTATTCTAAACCTCGGACCAGGCGCATGGAGACTAATTTCAATCGATTTAGCGTCCATAACCTCTTCCAGTGGGCGCCAATCGTTCCGAGACCCGTCTTATTGGGTTCAGCGTCCAAAATTTAGTCGAAAACGATACCCCACACGCCTTGATCGTGAACATTTGCTAATTGTGATCTTGAAACGTACCTTGAAACGTGCAGAAAACATTTTCGGGACGAATCGGAGAGATTGGTTTTTTGCATGAAGACCAACCGAAAGGTTAATCTTCATGATGAAGGTCCAAGGCAGAGAAACGAGATTAAGTACAAAATCCCTTCTCTCCAAACCCCAGTCCGTCGAAAGGTTTTTCAAAGTTGATCATCCGATCAATTAAAAAACCCACCAAGAAGAAGAAGAAGTATATTTTTCAACGTGCATTGATTTTGAAGCCGTAGGTAGGAAGATTTAGAGTTATCATTAATCCGGGGGAGGTGGAAGAAAGGATGATAAAATGTACAATTATTTTGAAGCCATAACCTATCCAAATAATCAAATAATTTCAAATAATTTCTTTCAATCGATCAATCAGTTACGTCGAAGGAAAATCCACAACCCAATAACATAGAAATTGTGAGGGTAGGGACTAAAAATTAAGCCACTTAGTCCATTCTCAATTCAATTCTGTGCATCTACAAATTGATAACAGCATGTTCCTCCTGCTATCTATGAGTAGGATAATGATACAAACGTAATAAAGTGGAATGGCACGATAGAAAATAGTGTTCCTGGAACCTTAAATCTTGGATATTAGTTTCTAAACCTTTTTCTCATTAACTCATTATGGCCTATATACTATTCCTTTATCAATTAATACATTTCGACCTACATAGATATCATTTTGAACCATTCCAAAAAATGATAAGCACTCTGTATGAAAAAATTGCACATGTGATTTCTTCCTCGTTTTAAATCAGAAGTGAGTAGGGCACGAAGAAGTGAAATTGGAGGAGTCACTAAGTAGGGCGAACTCGAGACGGCCGTAGACCTGTGACAGGTAATCGGGTAAGTAAGGAAACTATTTGAGCAATCAGTGGTGGGGAACGGATGAAGGGAACAATGACTCCTGGCGCAGAGACCGGCCGGCCACGCTTGGTGGGGGAGTTTGAGGCTGTTGGCTCAGAACACAAGGCCAGCAACATCACTATCCCTATTCCAGTCGACTATTGCGGTGTCCTACCACCACCTCCTGGTCCTAGTGGACGGCCTAGCCATTCCCTGCCTGTTCCATCTCGCCAGGAGAGAACGGCTTCTCGTTCCGTTTCCACTTCGAATCCGCTGTTTCTCCGGCCTTGCCCATTGTTCTCAGTGCGATACGCCCTATCAACCGCTCATTAACGGGTTTCAAAAACCAGTGAGTGAGAAATCGGGGCACGATTATGAAATGTAGATATTGAAGAGTTTTGTGTAATGCTAGCCATATGAAGTGCTGAGGAGTTTTCAACGCCTACAAAACCACCTAGAAAAATGAATTCCTTGGAATAGTCGATACTGTGAAATCTCTCGATCAATTCCAGTACACACCAGAGGGAATCTCATGGCCGAAGGTTCTCGTTTGCTCGAGGCTTGTCAAGTTCGAGGGAGCAGATGGGTCAATGCAATGTTAACTTTGACATTTTCGATGTATGTATTTTGAGTTTTGCCAAAAGCCGCACTGTCTTCAGTGCACACCAAGGCGTTGAAGTTGGCATCAACATGGTCCTTCTTTGAAATGTGGTAGTACGTGGAATACAGTTTCCAGCACGGAAAAAGTCATTGCATTGAATGCGATATAAACATTGCTAAGGCTCACAGCCACTTGGTGTTCAAGATCGAAAAGGACGTTGCTTTTAAAGGTGATAGATTTTCTCCTTCCTACAACTAGTCCGCACTCTCTACAATCGAAACTTCCAATAATTTCACCAAAACCCAGTCACTTGGTGTTCCCTTTTGAAATGGATTGAGTCTCTCTCATTTTAATAGTGTCACCAAGAAACAACCCTTACCTCATCACATCCCCGATCAACGATTTGTCCATCAATACATTGGTTGTTCTCCATCGAATCATCCATGGAGACGTCATCCAGAGCGCCTTCCGGGTGAGTCAGGTTGGTCCCTCCTAGTGCTCTCCCTTTAACGGCTCCTCCAATCGAGGAAGCTTTCTCTGGAAACGAAAAAGAAAGAAACGGGAATTCAGTTACAACAAAGGCCATATCTTGTGATCTTTTTTGTATTGGAACAGTATCCACTTTTTTTAAATAGCAACGTGCAGAAAATGAACGCGGGGATCGATTTCATCGTATTTTGCAAAGCCTCCACACCATATCCCCAAGTTCGATTCTCTCCACGTCAGGAGCTTTACACCAGAGGACTCAAAACTCCAGCCAAATATAATTCTAATCCTACGAAATAAAGAATTGTAGAAGGGGGAAAAAACCCCACTTAGTTTTGACAGCACATTAGAATCTTAGAAAATATGTAATGTCCAATGTACTAACTAATGCTTTCCTTTAAAAAACTATTTCTGGTTTCTGGATGTATCAAATTGACAAAGACCTGTTTTTGCAAACCTGGAGGAGGGTGTAGGGTACGGTGGTGGAGTCCATTTGGAGTTAGGTGAGGTAGGTACCCTCGTAATGTTAAGGACGCTGTTACGCGAGTAATGTATTCTCTTACAACGGAGTCTCGCCCGTGTGAGGAAAGAAATTTCAAGTGCTCTGAAACCCATCTAATCCATTTGCTGTTCTAAATTTAGCGGAAAATTATACCCCACAACACGCCTTGGCCCCCGAAATATCAGGAAACCATTTTGAAAATCCGATAATCACCCACATTTACCCTCTGATTGCGGCAATCAGTCTAACATCAGGGTCCAAAACAGTTAAAAATGATTTCCAAGAGGTTTGCCACAGTTTTTCTTTTTCGCTCTATTTAGGGGGATAGGGTTGAAAAGTTTCAAGGAGCAACCAGAGCAATGGAGCGTGAAAGGAGTCACTGACTAAAATGGGTTTTTTATTCTAGATATCCATCTTGATACTTAAGTTCTATATATTTCAAGATTGTAGGTAAATCGGAATGATCGACCTTAGATAAAAATGAAAAATATATATAATGAACCTAAAGCCATCTCCATCTGTCACACAAACACAATCACAATCACAAACAATCTAAACCGTGATTATTTAGATATTGCTAAGTTCAATACTTTTCACGGCATCTACTAAAACGATATCAATAGGTCATCTGGAGTTTGGAGGAACGAGCAGACCGAGGTGAAATGGGAGCTCTCCGGTTCACATATATGTAGCGTGATCAGTAAAAGCCGTAACTGGTTGTTGGTAGACTTCACTGGCCCGAGTAAATCATTATAGCCTTCTCGGATTGATCGTCTGTCGTGAAGGTCATACGTGAATAACGGGGTATCCCTTGACGTAGCCCATAAATATATGAGTTCAACTGCATTGCCCTATCCTGCATCTCTTGAGATATATGATATAAGAGCGCACTTTGAACACAATTTCAGGTACGATGACTCGTACATTCGTCATGATGACGATTAGACGGTTATCCGTAGCGTCACCTTATTAGAATCAGTTCAACATCGGAATAATGAATGAAATCCCAGAACTGCCTCGGCGATGCCACGAATGGTGGTTGAGTGATTGGTATGGTGGTTGGGTGGTATGCCATGCTTGACATTCAATAAAGACGGGAAGTGGCGGATTCCTGGTTAGAAGAAAGTGAATGCTCAGTTCGCAGACTGCGAGATCATCCTCTCCAACGGGGGTCACTGATAGGAAAAGACAGACGACTGAAGAAAAGAAAGCAAACTCGACGAATGGGTGGAGGAGCTGCCCTCGACTATCCCACATCTGGTGGCGTCAACATAGGAAGTTTTAAAATTATATGATGAATAATAACAACTCGGGAGAAGGAGACAGGAACTGAAAGTCGAACGCTCTCGGGAAGTCGGCCTCCTGGAGGGTCATCATCCTGTTAGAGACCTTCACTAGGCGGACATCGCAGGCTGCATTTTTGTGAAATCAATGAGAAGCTTGCTCAAATCAGCTCAGCCGCTCGTCGATCAGTTAGTAATATCTCTCGCCTCGACAATTCGCCCGCGCCGCCAAGGCGCCATCATCCAAATGATCGCAATAATTTGGCCTCAGTCCGATCATCTGTCGGTAATAATTTCCCATTATGTACGATACATGTTATCCAGTTCTCCCTATAACTCCCTTGGATTCGGGGCCTCGTCGAAAGTAATCGGTACCTTTTCGTACACTAACATATATGAGAGACACTAATTTATCACTAGACGGTGACACGGTTCGCAAATCGTTGATCTCTTGATTTCGTTTTAGGATGGGTTCAACCAAAAGGTTCTTGTTTTAGTTACACAACAGAAATCTACACTCATAGGGTTATTTTATTGAATTTTATTTGTCCGAAGCGTTAGGGCTTATAATACTATCTAATAGTAACATGACAAAACTATTTAAAATATGATCATACTCGTAGATGAGATATTCTTTTCAAATAAAAAAAGAATCTTGTTTCTTAATAAATCCATTTGGATATACTTGATGAAAATTCAAATGGGATAATTTATTTGGATACAATGAAAATGATAGGGTTAATTCGAATTAACCTTATATAATTATATAATATATAATTATAATATATATTATAATTATTATAATAATTATAATTAACGATAATTATCGTCTGCAGTTTAAAATCATCCATCTTGTACTTTTTAAATAAATATACATATATTTAATTTTTTTTTATTCACATTTGTTAAATTAAAAACTCTTTGAAAACCCGATTTGATTAATTTTTTTTAAAGTAAGAAATAGTAATTAGGAAAATTTGATTTTCATCTGTTTAACGATAACATATCTTTTAGTTTTATAAAAAGATTGGCTGGCCCAATGATTTATTTAATGGCTACAGTATTTTGACTTTACAGGGGTAGCATAATCACTTGTCCTTTAATTGTGGTTTAGAATGAATAGTTGATTAAAAAGGTTTTCCTCATACGCTGGGGGTTACCTTGGAACATCAATATTTTCCGTGAACTATGTTGACTTAAACAAGTGATACGAAAAAATTCTATGAGTTTTTGACGCAGCTTTGGAAAAACAGTGCCGATTGAGCGTTGTTGCATAGAACCCAAAAGTTATAAGAAAAAAAAAAGTTCCTGGAGATAAACTATTTAGATGGAGATCTAGCGCGTTAGCTTTCGCCGAAACAACTAATTTGATAGGATAGAGAAAGCTGGGTCTCACACATCTTTCCATTTCAAAAGGTGAGGGAGACTGGAGTCTCCTGTAGATGTGATATTCAATATAAGTAGACAAGAAGTTGACGGATCCAGAACCATTTCTATACCCTGGGAAATTTCTTTCTATCGACTAATTAAAGCATGAAAGTATTAAGAAGCAGTCCTCTAAAAACAGGAGAACCTGGAAATAGGAAGAATATGGAAGCACTAAGTTGGCTCTTCCTATCTCTTCCCTACTTCCCGTCACATTCTCATTCTCACAACAACGCAGAGTATTTTTCTCATGGCGGGAGATATTTCTGAATCAATAACTAGGCGTCGGCTACCGATATCAGTATCCTGAAAGGCCCTTCACTGCAAATTCATAAAAGCAATTCATACATTGGCAATGTAGAAGAGGAAGAACTAAATGGCTTCAGGGAATATCACTGGAGAATTGAAACATCCCATTGTTTGGTGCCCATTTCTTTACTCTTTTTTTAACACTTTTTTCATCAAGTTGGAAAATGGTTGAAGTTCTGAGAGAACGGGCGGATCATAAACACGTTAGTGACTAGGCTAATGAGGTTCTTACTTGACATCGCCTTAATGACCTCATTCTTCATCATGGTTACATCAAAATTATGCACGTTGTACTTGTTGGTTTTGGACGGTAATCCTCTTTGTCCATGGATCCGTTCATTGTGACGCTTAAGAAACAATCCAGATCACTATCACCTTGGTTTCGTTCTTTGTTCCACACTTCCGCAGAGCTCCGTAATCCTCATCACCTTTCATGTCCAATCTACTGTTCACGAAACCGATTCTGGCACTAACAAGCCACATCATCCCGATATCACTAAAGGCAAACTAGTTTACGACAAGGCTGACGCTTATGTAGACAGCAAGAGGTCAATAAGTCTCAAACGAGTAAGACGTGCTGTCTTATTCTAATGGACCGTCGGTCACGCGCACATCACCGACGATTCTTATCCGATGTGCTTGTCTTGTTCCATAGAACAGATAAGACTTTGCAACTTTTGCATTAGGTTAGCCGTACCTAATAGCTTTGATTACGCAAAATCTCGCCACCGATCTTCTGGAGGTGTGGAGGGTGTCCAATATACAATGCAGCAGAGAACTGATCGTGCGCTGTTGTGGTCTTCGACCGCGCTAACATTTGTTTTCATCGTCATAATTTACTGGTTTCCTCTGTTGAGCTATTATGGGTAAGCCCATAATAGGTTCATTAAGAATAAGCGAACGTAAGCAATATGGAAAATCGAATATTACATTAAGAACCTTTTGGTTGGTTATTCCTTGAATAATCAACCTATGTTTTCATGCAAATGGTCAACCTCTCCGATTCGGCTCAAAAATTTTTTCTGGACGTTTCATGATGTCCTGATCAAAAAAGGGCAATGTCCGTCCGCCGTACGCCGTCCGCCGTCCACGCCGTTTTTGGTAGTAGAAAATTTTCTAAAAATCTGAAATTTGGGTCAGGGGTCTGTTCCCGGCCTAGGACGGTCCTCCAAGCTTTTCAGCCCGATCGGACCAAATTTGGGCGGGGTAGGGGTCAAAATGTGTTTTTTGAAAAATGGATTTTCGAGATTTTGGGCGATTTAGGCGAGTGGGGTATCATTTTCCACTAAATTTTGGACGCTGAATCCAATGAAATGGGTCCCAAAACGATCGGCACCCTCTGGAAGAAGTTATGGGTCAAATTGAGTATATATTACCCATTTTGAATATGTGTTTTTGAGATTTCTGGAACATAGGCGTGTGGGGTATCATTTTCCGCTAAATCTTGGACGCTAATTCCAATGAAGTGGGTCCCGGAACGATTGGCACCCTCTGGAAGAAGTTATGGGCCAAATTGGGTATATATTACCCATTTTGAATATGCGTTTTCGAGATTTCCGGTACCTGGGCGTGTGGGGTATCATTTTCTACTAAATTCTGGATCCTGAATCGATTGGAATAGGTCTGGGACCCGCCGCACCCACTGTTTCCCCATTTCCCCCATGTTGAAGAAATGAGTCTCCATGCGCCTGGTCCGAGGAATAACCAACCCCTGTGTAAGAATTTGCAGCGTTTTTAAATCCCAAAATTGTGCACATTTATCATTAATATCCTGTTTATCTCAGAGGAAAATACTTAATAATTGAGAACTAAGACTCAATATATCCGGATCGAGCTTCGCGGATATTTGGGCATAAGTGTGGCCCATATAGAGTCTATGCATAATCCATATTCCTTGTATAAGCCGATTCAAATAATCTGTGTGAGAAATGCGAAGGAGCAGCCGAGAAAGGAACGAGGCGGGTGGTGTCAATAGTTATAGAAAAGAGTGGTCTCGGCAACAGGTGGTCGTATAAATTCACCTGTTTTCATTTTCGGCATTATTATGTCTCTCCGCCTGGGAATAGCCGCAAACAATGCGCTGGTGTCGATTGGGCCTTCGTTAACTGCCAACTTCTCGTCATTAGGCTTGCTCACGCTATGACAATCTTCAGGAGACTTTTCTCACAAGTAAAAGAAACGAGAAAGTCTGCCGTCACGTGACGATTGCAAAATGTTGTAATTTCGCGGTGATTTCAAACCGTCGGGAATCGATTTCACGTTTGTTCGGTTTTTAATTAGCGCTTTGAGGAAGCAAATGATTCCCAGGGTAACGTCGTTGACTAATCAGTGAAATTTATAGACGAAAGTAATGCGATCTCCTTGAGGGACGGGATAGTAAGGTACGAAAAATACGTCAATGTCTGCTCATCAGGAACAAAATTAACCCGAAGCATGCAGTCTCCATGTAGAAAATCAATATTATCACACGGCGTATTAATTGGCCGACTAATAAAAAAAAAAATCTGCAAATTCTTACACACGGGTTGGTTATTCCTCGAATGGGGGAAACAGTGGGTGTGGCGGGTCTCAGACCCATTCCAATCGATTCAGGGTCCAAAATTTAGTGGAATATGATACCCCACACGCCTAGGCACCAGAAATCCTGACACATACAAAATGGGTGGATACATACCCATTTTGACCCATAACTTCATCCAGTGGGTGCCAATTGTTCTGGGACCCATTTTATTGGATTCAGCGTCCAAAATTTAGTGGAAAATGACACCCTACTCGCCTAGGTAGCGGAAATCCCGAAAACATGTATTCAAAATGGGTAATAAATACCCAATTTGACCCATTACTTCTTCCAGTGGGTGCCAATTGTTCTGGGACCCATTTTATTGGATTCAGCGTCCAAAATTTAGTGGAAAATGACACCCCACTCGCCTAAATCACCCAAAATCTCGAAAATCCATTTTTCAAAAAACACATTTTGACCCCTACCCCCTCCAAATTTGGTCCGATCGGGCTGAAAAGTTTCGAGGACCCATCTCGGCTGGGAACAGACACCTGACCCAAATTTCAGATTTTTAGAAAATTTTCTACTACCAAAAACGGCGCGGAACATGGACGGCGTACAACATTGACCTTTTTTGATCAGGACATCATGAAACGTCCAGAAAAAAATTTTGAGCCAAATCGGAGAGGTTGACCATTAACATGAAAACATAGGTTGATTATTCGAGGAATAACCAACCAATAGCAAGGTTTCATGGGAGAGATTGGTTATTGATTGTTTCATTAACCTTAAAATTGAAGTACGAGTATAAAGCAGCCAGCCTTGGTCGCATATTTACTGAATCATCCTTGAGTCAATGAAGATTGATGATCCACGTTACTACGATGGTTCCTCAGCGAAAAAAATGTTATGTACATAACAAGGGTACCTTAAAAAATCAAATTTTGATTTCTTGGTAATCTTCATCATGCGAAGAGCATTGGAATATTAACAATGAATCCTTTAAATACTGTGAATCGTAGAAGAAATTGAATTGCACTTGATTAGTAGGTTAGTAGATCGTAAACCCTTTCCTCTACCAAGTACCAGGGAAACCAGTTCAACATCTTTTAGGAATGCATTTATGTCGTGTGAGCACGACAGTCACTCAGGCGTGGATTAGAACGACGAAGAAGTGGTCAACATGGTCTTGGAAAATCAACAAATTGACCTCGCAACCAGAATGAACGGCAGAATTGACGCCCAGTTGAACGATCCAAAACCTGAACACCTCATACGTTCACTAGAATGTGTGCTCACAGCCGGCAGTGATGTTTAGGTTTTTATGGATGATGTCGGAGGAGTACTATAGGTACTGGCTAATGACAGCCTGAATGCGTCATGAAGAACACAGGAATTTGTAGCTACGTTAGTCTTTTGCTTCACGTCGGTTGTTTGGAAAAGTACTGGTAATGAAAACAACTCAGGTGTTCGTGAGTGCGTTCAACCAACCAGATGAATTGTCGCTAAGCCTTTTTACTAATTTTACCTTGCGTTAGTAGGTAATTTTAATACTCATAGATACTAAAGAGGCTACAATGTATTGAATACGGCGTACACGACTTTGTGTACGGTTACGTACGGTGTAAATTCATGATAATATCGTATCATATTATTCAGTATGAATTATGAATTGTAGCTAATCAAAAAGAAAGTTGAATAAATGTGCTTATTAGGTATATCGATTCGGTTATAATGGACGCTCCTTGTATTAATTTAAATCTGAGATTTAAATAGTATATTAATAATTTTTGCTTGAAGGTGATGAACTATTCTCTAGCCATTCGTCTCAGTAAAATCAAATTAATTGTAAATATAAACATACAATTCCCCATGGAAGCCTTGAAAATACACATCACCAGCAACTTGAATAAGCAAATGCACCTTAATCAAACCTGGATCCAACCAATCACTTTCGGTACTTATCCAGCCATCCTTGGGGAGGCTCCGCCACATCATCGTGGGTTTTTACGACGGGGTATCGTCGGTGGTTACGTATCGTACTGACAGAAGAAGGGAAATCCACTTTTGCTGATGTGCAATGTAAAAATTGTTGCACAGTTCAATTCATTTTGAAAACTCGAAGATCAGGAGTTCAGAAAGTAAATAGAATATGCAGGCATGGCAGGGTACTATTTTTTGGTTGGTTATTCCTTGAATAATCAACCTATGTTTTCATGCAAATGGTCAACCTCTCCGATTCGGCTCAAAATTTTTTTCTGGACGTTTCATGGTGTCTAGATCAAAAAAATCTGCAAATTTTTACACACGGGTTGGTTATTCCTCGAATGGGGGAAACAGTGGGTGTGGCGGGTCTCAGACCCATTCCAATCGATTCAGGGTCCAAAATTTAGTGGAATATGATACCCCACACGCCTAGGCACCAGAAATCCTGACACATACAAAATGGGTGGATACATACCCATTTTGACCCATAACTTCTTCCGGTGGGTGCCAAACGTTCTGGGACACACATCATTGAATTCAGCGTCCAAAATTTAGTGGAAAATGATACCCCACACGCCTAGGTAGCAGAAATCCCGAAAACACATATTCAAGATGGGTGTATCTATGGGGCACTACGACACTAATTTACTAATATAATATTGAGAAAACGTAGGTAATTTAGAAGGCTATAATAATTGTATTAAATTGAATTGAATGGTACGAATAAAAAGCTCGGACAGTAAAAAGAATTGTAGGCAACTGCTCAAAATTGGTTGCTAAGTTTAACAGCTGGTTATAAACAACAGGATATGACGATGTGTTTTGTTTGTCTATTCGGCTGAAGTCACCCACATGGGTAATAAATACCCAATTTGACCCATTACTTCTTCCAGTGGGTGCCAATTGTTCTGGGACCCATTTAATTGGATTCAGCGTCCAAAATTTAGTGGAAAATGACACCCCACTCGCCTAAATCACCCAAAATCTCGAAAATCCATTTTTCAAACAACACATTTTGACCCCTACCCCCTCCAAATTTGGTCCGATCGGGCTGAAAAGTTTCGAGGACCCATCTCGGCTGGGAACAGACCCCTGACCAAAATTTCAGATTTTTAGAACATTTTCTACTACCAAAAACGGCGTGGACAATGGACGGCGGACGGACATTGACCTTTTGGTTGGTTATTCCTCGAATAATCAACCTATGTTTTCATGATAATGGTCAACCTCTCCGATTTGGCTCAAAATTTTTTTCTGGACGTTTCATGATGTCCTGATCAAAAAAGGTCAATGTCCGTCCGCCGTACGCCGTACGCCGTACGCCGTCCATGTTCCGCGCCGTTTTTGGTAGTAGAAAATTTTCTAAAAATCTGAAATTTGGGTCAGGGGTCTGTTCCCAGCCGAGATGGGTCCTCGAAACTTTTCAGCCCGATCGGACCAAATTTGGAGGGGGTAGGGGTCAAAATGTGTTTTTTGAAAAATGGATTTTCGAGATTTTGGGTGATTTAGGCGAGTGGGGTGTCATTTTCCACTAAATTTTGGACGCTGAATCCAATTAAATGGGTCCCAGAACAATTGGCACCCACTGGAAGAAGTAATGGGTCAAATTGGGTATTTATTACCCATGTGGGTGACTTCAGCCGAATAGACAAACAAAACACATCGTCATATCCTGTTGTTTATAACCAGCTGTTAAACTTAGCAACCAATTTTGAGCAGTTGCCTACAATTCTTTTTACTGTCCGAGCTTTTTATTCGTACCATTCAATTCAATTTAATACAATTATTATAGCCTTCTAAATTACCTACGTTTTCTCAATATTATATTAGTAAATTAGTGTCGTAGTGCCCCATAGATACACCCATCTTGAATATGTGTTTTCGGGATTTCTGCTACCTAGGCGTGTGGGGTATCATTTTCCACTAAATTTTGGACGCTGAATTCAATGATGTGTGTCCCAGAACGTTTGGCACCCACCGGAAGAAGTTATGGGTCAAAATGGGTATGTATCCACCCATTTTGTATGTGTCAGGATTTCTGGTGCCTAGGCGTGTGGGGTATCATATTCCACTAAATTTTGGACCCTGAATCGATTGGAATGGGTCTGAGACCCGCCACACCCACTGTTTCCCCCATTCGAGGAATAACCAACCCGTGTGTAAGAATTTGCAGATTTTTTTGATCAGGACATCATGACACGTCCAGAAAAAAATTTTGAGCCGAATCGGAGAGGTTGACCATTATCATGAAAACATAGGTTGATTATTCAAGGAATAACCAACCAAAATGTCAATGTCCGTCCGCCGTACGCCGTCCGCCGTCCACGCCGTTTTTGGTAGTAGACAATTTTCTGAAAATCTGAAATTTGGGTCAGGGGTCTGTTCCCGGCCTAGGACGGTCCTCCAAGCTTTTCAGCTCGATCGGACCAAATTTGGGTGGGGTAGGGGTCAAAATGTGTTTTTTGAAAAATGAATTTTGAGATTTTGGGCGATCTAGGCGAGTGGGGTACCATTTTCCGCTAAATTTTGGACGCTGAATCCAATGAAATGGGTCCCAGAACGATCGGCACCCACTGGAAGAAGTTCTGGGTCAAATTGGGTATTTATCACCCATGTCGAATGTGTGTTTTCGAGATTTATGGTTCCTAGGCGTGTGGGGTATCATTTTCCACTGAATTTTGGATCCTGAATCGATTGGAATGGGTCTGGGACCCGCCGCACCCACCGTTTTCCCCATTTCCCCCATGTTTTAAATAAGTTTCCATGCGCCTGGTCTGACGAATAACCAACCCCTGTGTAAGAATTTGCAGCGTTTTTTTTTTAAATCTCCGTTTAGTTTAACGCTATGATGTGAGTGTGATGTTCATTTGAGAATCAGATCGGATTCGGAATGTAATTAATTTTTTAGCACACTTCATCTTTACTGATTCAATTCACGTTTTCCACAAAAACATTCAGATATTAAGTAATAATAATCAGTTCAAGAAAAACTGGGGTTCACAATCGATAACCGATCATACTTGAAACTAAGTAGTGACAATTTGAAAAAATACAGCTCTCAATTGAAATAGGTTAAATACATTCAATTTCATATGTTCAGGCCCCACGTTTCAATTTGATGTCTCATTGCCCTCATCGTGTAGAAGCAATATTATGAGATTTCCCATCACCAGCTTTTTGAACTTTGTAAAATTCAATGTTTTTTCCATCATCAGAGGATGGACATTCCAGATTCCTAGTTTCCGCACTTGAAAACGTAAAAAGGGAAAGTTAACATAGTAAAAAAAAAAGTGTTTGAAAACTGATTCCATTGAGCGAACCAAGTTTTAGTTTAATACGACAACAACGACTAGCTGTGAGATGAAGCTTTAGCATACTTTGCAGTTAGTCGTTTTTGGCCCGTCATCTTACAACTTAAACCTTAGTTTACAGACTTTGTTTCCTGTCATTCCGAGTTCGGCTGCCTTTCCATGTCGTCCTAAACTTCATAATTGTTCATATTTGTGGGCGGAGGCTTTTTTACACTTTTTAATTGATATCGACAGTCACGTGATGATAAAGACAGATAAAATGGCACTCAGGGCAATAACATCGTTCGAGTGCCATGTTGACTTCCAGAGTGCACTTTTTACTAAGTAAATAAGGGTAAGCAAGTGACCAATTAAAAAAAAAAAAAAAAAAAAAAAAAAAAAGTAATAAAAGGAACGGTTTTTTTCTTTGCTCGTTTTGGTGAGTGCAAACGTTTCGAGCGTGTAGGCGAACTCGCACGGATACAGCATCGGCCAAACCAACTGTGGGTGACTACGAATTGTGAAAGTTACCAGTGAAAGAAAAAGGGTTGAGCTAATCTTGCGTCAACACCTCCGCTAGTGAAGCAATAAGCCTTCATTGCCTTAAAACAATCGACAAGTCTTCCCACCCATCGTTTAATCACCCTCTGATCTCGTGAACTACCCCGCCGGGATGCTAATGGGATACATACTGTGTTAATCGTCCTGGCCTTGAGGTCAATTTTATTATCGGTACGACTCAACAACACACCCCCGTGATTTTTACCCTTGAAACGATTTGTAATCCCGGACCCAGCGACGGGTTTCTCAGAGGTGGTACTGTTACACACATGACCAATGGTATTCAAAGGCAAGGGATTCCCAACCTCGATCGTATCCTTGTTGCAAAACCTAGTCGCCCCGTTGAAGTGAACAAGAAAGTGTTAAGATATCCTTGATCAATCTGATGCTTTCTATCCGCTCGTTTACTGGCTTGAAATTCTCTACATTGTGCTATTATTAAATGATGGACAACTCGGCGGGGGTGATAGTTTCTTATTTCATGCATCTTCATCATGTAGGAAATTTTTACAGTAGTACCTCTCGATACGATGGGTTCACGATACGATGTTTTTAAGATGCGAAGTGGAATATCGCAAATATTGTGCTCGTGAAACGATACGTTTTGGTTGGTTATTCCTTGAATAATCAACCTATGTTTTCATGCAAATGGTCAACCTCTCCGATTCGGCTCAAATTTTTTTTCTGGACGTTTCATGGTGTCTAGATCAAAAAAGGTCAATGTCCGTCCGCCGTACGCCGTCCACGCCGTTTTTGGTAGTAGAAAAGTTTCTAAAAATCTGAAATTTGGGTCAGGGGTCTGTTCCCGGCCTAGCACGGTCCTCCAAGCTTTTCAGCCCAATCGGACCAAATTTGGGCGGGGTAGGGGTCAAAATGTGTTTTTTGAAAAATGGATTTTCGAGATTTTGGGCGATCTAGGCGAGTGGGGTATCATTTTCCACTAAATTTTGGACGCTGAATCAAATGAAATGGGTCCCAGAACGATCGGCGCCCACTGGAAGAAGTCATGGGTCAAATTGGGTATATATTACCCATTTTGAATATGCGATTTTGAGATTTCTGGAACCTAGGCGTGTGGGGTATCATTTTCCATTAAATCTTGGAAGCTGAATCCAATGAAGTGAGTCTCAGGACGATTGGCACCCACTGGAAGAAGTAATGGGTCAAATTGGGTTTATATTACTCATTTTAAATATGTGTTTTCGAGATTTCTGGAACCTGGGCGTGTGGGGTATCATTTTCCACTAAATTTTGGATCCTGAATCGATTGGAATGGGTCTGGGACCCGCCGCACCCACTTTTTTCCCCATTTCCCCCATGTTAAAGAAATGAGTCTCCATGCGCCGGGTCCAAGGAATAACCAACCCCTGTGTAAGAATTTGCAGCGTTTTGCGATACGATCCTAGTATCTCTTGCCACAAGTTGGCGCGCTACGGGCAAACCTCATGTGTCACTAAGCCAGCCTCGGTACGTCACTATTCAGCTGTTCTGCTATTGGTTGACGTGACGTCATCTTCCTTTCTCTATAAATCTGTTCTCCTATATTTATGGTGCCCAAGAAAGTGAAGAAGCAAGTGTTTCTAGTAAGAAAACTAGAAAAGAAAGTGTAGACCATGATGTATCTCCTCAAATTTAAGTTTAAATTAAATTACATAAGATTACGTTGTTCATTATACGATTTTTTCACGATACGATCCCGGTCCAGGAACGGATTAGGATCGTATCGCGAGGTACCACTGTATTCTAAATTGTTATTCAACAATTCAATTTGTATGCATACTTAACCTCGGTATACGACGGTGAACTAAATTGTCCAAAATGCTGGGCCTGCGGATGGACCTGTCGGATTAGGTATCTCCTTCATTGTAACGTAAAAAGGCATATACATACGGAAATACATAGATGTGTCATTTTAATAAGACCACTGAAACCAAAGCAAGGGTTTCATTCCCCCTAGGAAACATTTGGATAAGTGATAGTAAAGGACGGTTTTCGTTTCATCACATTGAGGTTTACTCTGAGGGTAATAGTAGAGGAGGTAAAGTAAAACGCTGCAAATTCTTACACACGGGTTGGTTATTCCTCGAACGAGGCGCATGGAGACTAATTTAAACCTCAGACCAGGCACATGGAGATTCATTTCTTTAACATGGTGAAAATGGGGAAAACAGTGAGTGTGGCGGGTCCCGGACCCATTCCAATCGGGTCAAAAATTTAGTGGAAAATGATATCCCACACGCCTAGGTACCAGAGACCTCCAAAACAGACACTCGAATGGGGTAGATAAGTACCCATTTTGACTCGTAACCTCATCTAGAGGGCGTCAATCGTTTCGGGATTCATTGTCCAAAATTTAGTGGGAAATGATACCCCAACACGCCTAGGTACCAGAAATCTGGAAAACACACATTCAAAATTGGTAAATAGGCACCCATTTTGACCCATAGCCTCATCCAGAGGACGCCAATCGTTCCGAGACCCGTTTCATTGGATTCAGCGTCCAGAATTTAGTGGAAAATGATACCCCACACACCAAGATTGCAAAAAATCTCCATGCAAATCCATTATTCGAAATTTACATTTTGACCCCTACCCCACCCAAATTTGGTCCGATAGGGTTGAAAAGTTTTGAGGACCAACTATATATAGCCATGAACGGACCCCAGATTTTTAGAACAATTTCTACTACCAAAGTCGGCGTGGCCGGCGGACGGGCATTTGCTAATTTTGATCAAGAGACCATGAAACGTCCAGAAAAAATGTTTGGGCCGAATCGGAGGGATTGACTTTTTGCATGAAAACATAGGTTGATTATTCAAAAAATAACCAACCAAAATGGGAGAGTGAAAATCTGCGGGAAATGCCGGAACATTCAAAGTAACATTAAACCCCCGGGTTATTTGAATACAGAGCCTTTGATCTTATTCAAGTTGTTATCAATACTCGCATTTTTTGTTGAAGGAACAGAAAGCATGCGCACGTTACATCATCTCCCAATATCTACTGATGACGCATCCACCAGATTGACAAATCCGTCATTGAATCGCTTTGAGGTAAAGAAGTGACCAACGCAAGTATAAGGGGCAACATTTCGACGTGTTCCTCAATAAAGAGCCTTGATTAAATGGATCGAAAATACGTCCCCGCAAGAAGTGAGACAATCGTGAAGTGCAGCAGGTGAATCTTTCCAAGACTTGATCATTAGGAGCATCAAAAAGTTTCATAGTCATTTTCAAACAGAATTGGGCTAATGTGAGGAGGGAGGTTTTTTTCTTTTTTTTCAGGCGAGTCATTACGACAGGACGTCCCTAATAATCGCCGACGTACTATGGGGAAAAAGCAGAGGATAAGTAGATTTCGAAAGAAATACGAAATCACGAACTTCAGAAGAAGTTGTCGATCCTGGTCGAAAATTATACCTGCATTTTAGTGCAGACCCTATGCCACGATAGAACTACATTTTTCCGAATCGTGCGCAGAGTTCCAGGATTAATTTCATTTGATTCAAATGATGCGCATTGATGATACCTACCCTATCTTATTAATTGGGAGGAATCGATCGTGCACCTGAGGTCCAAAGCATATCAATGGCGCGGATTTTGTGATGCTTTCGATAATTCCAAAGCCATAGAGGCGGCAGTTAATTGAACACCTCGAAATATGAAGTGGTCAACTTAGACTCAACCAAATGAACGGCTAATCAATGGAAAGTGTACTACACTGAGGTCCTTTTCCCCGATTTTGTGCTGCGAAGAGAGATGCTGAGATGTTACTTGGCTAACAGGCCGACCCCTCCCCGAAACCGTACTCCTATTGTGAAAGGGCGCGCCATCGCCTCCACTATTCTTGCAACATACTTAAGACTCTGAACCTCAAAACCGTAGGAGGTACCAAATTTACGGTTCCGTTCCTAAGTTCATTGGTTCCATCCGAATTCGTTGTGATTGAAAATTAATAGCAACACAGGAATTCTTACTCGAAATATAATTTATTAAAAATAGAAGACCTTTCACCCTGGCGAGCTGGCAACTTTCGTATGAATCATTTATTTATTTCACATGAACGGGACAAGCCCAATTACAGAAAATATAAAAAAATGCATTCGCACGCAGGCCATGAGTCAGTAATGGGATGAAGGTTCGACAGAGTAAAGGTATCAAAGACAGTCAGGGGAGTGAGAAGACCTCAGTGAGACAGGACCGAAGAGAGCGAAGGGAGATCGAGAGCAGCTCGATGTCATGCTCGGCCGACAGCAGGTTAGCCATTCTGGGAAGTCGGCAGAGAGGGCGAGAACGCATGTCGTTGGTAGGCGAGAATGGCACAGCAAAGAGACCGCAGGAGCGCAGGCCAACTCGGGGCACCCGCAGGCCAAACTGGGCTAGCAAAGATTGAGCATCAATGCGCACAGAGAAGATGCCGTGCATGAAGGACATGTCCGCGAGAACCCAGCGGGCAGAGGGGCTGAGCAGGTGAAACTGCTGGCCCAGGGCACTGTAGTCCACGTTCTCCCGACAAAACCCAAGCATGAAGGCCAGGTAACGTAGGAATGCACGGTACACCCTGATGAGCTGATCCACATAGCACTCGTATGAGGGACTCCAGATGACGGAAGCATACTCATCATTCAGAATCGTCATGAGACTGTGAATATATATCAATACTTGCTAAACGTACAAATGGAGTCAGGAAAGAGTTCCGATGGAGTAGAATAGTGAGTGCTACATGCATTGTGATGCTGTGTATTACAATCAAGGATATATTGAACTTCATCTCCACACAACCAATAAGCGTGTTGAATAGGCCGCTAATACGAATGATTCCAACCATCGGTCGGTGAAAATCTTCTGAGACGCTATTACGGATGATCAATCAAGCTATTACTCATGCAAGCTCGCGAGTTCGCAGACCTTTCACTTACGGGATTGTTAAATGGCATCTTCTCGTCCGGGACGAGCAAAGGGAGCCTTATTTTAGCTAACCGTACATTATTTCTCTCGCGCTCTCTATTGTTTGGTTATTCCTTGAATAATCAACCTATGTTCATGATAATGGTCAACCTCTCCGATTCGGCTCAAAATTTTTTTCTTGACGTTTCATGATGTCCTGATCAAAAAAATCTGCAAATTCATACACACGGGTTGGTTATTCCTCGAATGATGGAAACAGTGGGTGTGGCGGGTCCCAGACCGATTCCAATCGATTCAGGGTCCAAAATTTAGTGGAATATGACACCCCACACGCCTAGGCATCAGAAATCCTGACACATACAAAATGGGTGGATACAAACCCATTTTGACCCATAACTTCTTCCGGTGGGTGCCAATCTTTCTGGGACCAACATCGTTGAATTCAGCGTCCAAAATTTAGTGGAAAACGATACCTCACACGCCTAGGTACCAGAAATCCCGAAAAACATATTCAAAATGGGTAATATAATACCCAATTTGACCTATTACTTCTTCCAGTGGGTGCCAATTGTTCTGGGACCCATTTTATTGGATTCAGCGTCCAAACTTTAGTGGAAAACTATACCCCACACGCCTAGGTAGCAGAAATCCCAAAAACACATATTCAAAATGGGTAATATATATACCCAATTTGGCCCATAACTTCTTCCAGTGGGTGCCAATCGTTCTGGGACCCGTTTCATTGGATTAAGCGTCCAAAATTTAGTGGAAAATGACACCCTTCTCGCCTACATCGCCCAAAATCACGTAAATCCATTAAAAAAAAAAAAAAAAAAAAACACATTTTGACCCCCCCCCCCTTTCAAATTTGGTCCGATTGGGCTGAAAAGTTTCGAGGACCCGTCGCGGCCGGGGACAGACCCCTGACCCAAATTTCAGATTTTTAAAAAATTTTCTACTACCAAAAACGGCGCCGACGATGGACGGCGTACGGCGGACAGATATTGATCTTTTGGTTGGTTATTCCTTGAATAATCAACCTATGTTTTCATGATAATGGTCAACCTCTCCGATTCGGCTCAAAATTTTTTTCTGGACGTTTCATGATGTCCTGATCAAAAAAGGTCGATGTCCGTCCGTCGTACGCCGTCCACCTTCCGCCGTCCACGCCAAATTTGGGGGGGGGGGGGGGGGGTCAAAATGTGTTTTTTGAAAAATGGATTTTCGAGATTTTGGGCGATCTAGACGAGTAGGGTGTCATTTTCCACTAAATTTTGGACGCTGAAACGGGTCCCAGAACGATTGGCACCCACTGGAAGAAGTAATGGGTCAAATTGGGTATTTATTACCCATTTTGAATATGTGTTTTCGGGATTCCTGCTACCTAGGCGTGTGGGGGTATAGTTTTCCACTAAAGTTTGGACGCTGAATCCAATAAAATGGGTCCCAGACCGATTGGCACCCACCGGAAGAAGTTATGGGTCACAATGGGTATGTATCCACCCATTTTGTATGTGTCAGGATTTCTGGTGCCTAGGCGTGTGGGGTATCATATTCCACTAAATTTTGGACCCTGAATCGATTGGAATCGGTCTGGGACCCGCCACACCCACTGTTTCCCCCATTCGAGGAATAACCAACCCGTGTATAAGAATTTACAGATTTCTCTTTTTGGGATCTCGTCCGCGTCACCGACCCCAAAGACTTCGCGCATTCTTTTGAGATGATAGAAGGAAGTATAAATATTGTTTTTCCACATAATTTGTTCTACCAGCCTCAAGGTACATGAAATTTGCGTTTCATGAAAACACCATGACTATACTCGGAAGCATTCATTCACGAAGGAAACTCTCGATGCTCACATCGGCACTCGAAACCCTGGGTACTTTTTCACTCACCAAGGCCTCAAAGAACTCGGCGAACCCCATAAATGACATTGCTTCGTAACTTTAGTTACTATGTACAAATGCCTAATTCATTCTACAGATACCCACACGGTGCAATTTTTAGCAACGCCTTTGCGCTCTGTTTCAAAGGCCGTCCACTAAAGAATTTGTTATGCTTCGCTTCCCAATGCTCGATATCTTCTTTCAAACCGTTATGTAAACCGCAAGCCTCTACTACCGCGTTTCCTCCCTTTCCGCAAAATCACCCCACACAATACTGTAACCGTCTATGCGCGGCAGATGCTATCAGGGGGACAGAAAACATCAAGAAACATGAATATGAATCAATACACTTGCGCTGGTTAGTTATACCTAGTAAAGTGCAATAAATAATACCACCAAACCAGAGGCAGCAATATTCGGCTCCGTCACTCTTTCTCCTTTGCAATTGAGCTTAAAATGATTCAAAGCCGTTGACTACTCAATCCTACTTCTGTCTATCAAGAGTATTAAGGATGAATATAGTATACATAGTCATTAACTGGGTTTGAACTGATGAAGGATTGATTTTGTGAACCTAATGAACAATTTATAGATCAATCCACGTAAAAAATAGCGCGCCAAATTGAAAGAAAACTTCAAGAACGAAAAATGAAATAGTGAATAATTCATAAAATACCCTTCTCAAATTATGCAGTTTAACAGAGCATGGGTTCCTAATGATCGCTCCATCGATCGAGCAAACCAGGCCAGTAGAGCCACGGGTAAATGAAAAGATGGAAAGTTTTTCGCGAAAGTACAGCACCTAAAGTGAAACACCTCCACAACCGACGGCGGTGGGTAATCGGGTGTAATTAATAACGAGAGTGTTGTTCTCAATGTTGATCAAGACCAAGACTGATGGGAGTTACCTCACACGATCGAAGTGAGCAGTCATCGTGTATGAAAGCTGCTCTATATGAATACTAAGTTTTACAACGAAAGCTAAAGTGTCAGATAATGAGCAGAGAAATAGGGAAGAACGTAGTGGTGAAGTAAAATGAACACTCGGTTACACACATGTTACAGTTACATCTTACGAGTGCGTCCAAATCTGATCAGACCTTTTTCAAAAGAACAATTTAATACGCCAGCTTAGACTTCAGTCTGGAATAAGCGGTACCTGGGTGCACAAGTTTGGTGAAATAGGAGACGTCAAGCATAACTCTGCTAGAGCTCGTAGTGATTGGCTGTGTCCGACGCTGTGGAACTGAAGGTTCCAGGAATAACTTCAATCGATTTTAGAAGAAAAATAAATAAAACCAATTCTAATCTTTGTGTATGCATATTATTAGCGTAACCAAGGATTTGCATGTTTCGGGGACACACAAAGAGCGCCCCTCTCTGCAAAAATAGTGAGGAACCCTACTGACGAGCGAGAGGATGTACGAATATTTACAATCCCGAAGGAGTCCGCCACTGAGATAAATTTCTGAAGCAAATACGAGGTCGTTAACATGCACCTATTAGGCAAGAAACTCAGACTCTCCATTCAATGCAAATGGATAAGTAACTTCAGAAATCGGCCCTGAGATCACCCACGACTTGTGCACAGTTCTCCCCAAATAGCCTTCGTCCAAATCCGTTTACAAAGGTGTAGGAAGATTATGATTTCCCAACACGTTCAAGGAGGACTTTCCCAGAATTAGTCACAGGCCAACATCATTCGTGCAGTCCGCATCGTAATAAATATGAGCGAAATGGCAGAACGGTCTCAGATGTCCAATTGGATAAGAGGCTGACCACGTGCACAACACCATATATTATTATTACGGTTGCACGTAAAGCTTTACGCTTGATCATTCGCTTTTAGTTTAGACTCTAGACAAACTATCCATGGTAACCTAAAGGTTGCCATTACGTTTGCGGGACTCAATACTCCCTCAGCGTAATACAAACCAGCGTAATATAATTGCTAGTTTATACTGCACTAGATAGTTTTTCACTCTTTCTTACTAGATTAATACAAAATAGACACCTACAAAAGATATGATGAACCTCGACGATAATAAGCGAAAACTTGTGGCCAGCACACGAGTCAGAATTTTACGTATCATATTGGCTAGATTTCTAAAGGAAGGATGTGTCGGATCACCCCTCTGATGAATATGATCCCGTGAGACAGTAAAGTCGAGAGGAGACAATTCAGCCTAGTTACTTGAAGAGCGCAAATACTGCGTCGGGCAGCATCTTTCATCGAGTTATCGTTTTGAATAGACAGTTCATTCAACCATGTAGGGCTCAATTACGTTGAATCATCTAATCGACACATTTCTCAGGAAAAAAACACTGCATGTTATTCTATAACGGCTAATTATTCTATATGAACTTGGATCGGTCGTGGAAAAAATGTCCGAATTCCATTTGAACCGATTCAGTGGTCATGATGTAGAGGAAAACATTACCCCACCAGCCCAGGTATAATTCTTGAAATCCATTTTGATTATTATCCATCACCGTTTTGAGCGACTAGGTTGAACAGTTTTGAGGACCAAAAGGGCCCAAAAGGAGACACTGATAACATTTTAGTTAAACATTTTAAATAAATAAATATAATAAAAATCTGCAAATTCTTACACACGGGTTGGTTATTCCTCGAATGGGGGAAACAGTGGGTTTGGCGGGTCCTAGACCCATTTCAATCGATTTAGGGTCCAAAATTTAGTGGAAAATGATACCCCACACGCCTAGGCACCAGGAATCCTGACACATACAAAATGGGCGGATACATACCCATTTTGACCCATAACTTCTTCCGGTGGGTGCCAATCGTTCTGGGACACACATCATTGAATTCAGCGTCCAAAATTTAGTGGAAAACCATACCCCACACGCCTAGGTAGCAGAAATCCCGAAAACACATATTCAAAAATCTGCAAATTCTTACACACGGGTTGGTTATTCCTCGAATGGGGGAAACAGTGGGTGTGGCGGGTCTCAGACCCATTCCAATCGATTCAGGGTCCAAAATTTAGTGGAAAATGATACCCCACACGCCTAGGTAGCAGAAATCCCGAAAACACATAATCAAATTGGGTAATAAATACCCAATTTGACCCATAACTTCTTCCAGTGGGTGCCAATTGTTCTGAGACCCATTTTATTGGATTCAGCGTCCAAAATTTAGTAGAAAATGACACCCTACTCGCCTAGGTAGCAGAAATCCCGAAAACACATATTCAAAATGGGTAATAAATACCCAATTTGACCCATAACTTCTTCCAGTGGGTGCCAATTGTTCTGGGACCCATTTTATTGGATTCAGCGTCCAAAATTTAGTGGAAAATGACACCCCACTCGCCTAAATCACCCAAAATCTCGAAAATCCATTTTTCAAAAAACCCCTACCCCCTCCAAATTTGGTCCGATCGGGCTGAAAAGTTTCGAGGACCCATCTCGGCTGAGAACAGACCCCTGACCCAAATTTCAGATTTTTAGAACATTTTCTACTACCAAAAACGGCGTGGACAATGGACGGCGGACGGCGTACGGCGGACGGACATTGACCTTTTTTGATCAGGACATCATGAAACGTCCAGAAAAAAATTTTGAGCCGAATCGGAGAGGTTGACCATTATCATGAAAACATAGGTTGATTATTCAAGGAATAACCAACCAAAAACCTGAACGAAAACCTTGCTTGGAATCTAGACATCTTGAAACCCCAAATACAATATTCCTTTCAGACAAATCGGTGATATTCCACTCATAGCGATAGGTAACGATTCTGAGAACAACCCAAAGTGGGCACGTGACACATATTTCCAAACGAAGACTTTTTAAATGTATTTGTAAGAGGTCTTGTGGTCCGACTGTATTTAAATAGGCAAAGGCGTCCGCCTAAATCACCCAAACATTGAAAATTATGGCCACATGTATCCTCCACAGCCATGAGGGAGTCACGATTACGGAGTTCATGATACAAAATAGAATATCACCTTGGTTGATGTTGAAAGTGACTGCCCCTGGGAAAGCGATAGATCTATATTTTTAAAGTGGTAATCATTCGTTTTTTATCATTATTATTATTATTTTATTTTTTTTTTTAAATTACATCCTTATTACAGAATTTAAAATTATAGAACTCATTAGTCCACAAACTACTTGGCTTTGGGGTTGCTGATTATCAATATACACTTTGTGCAACTCACCATAATCTCCTGAAAGCGGAATCTTCACATCATTCCCTGAAACAAACAACCATTCGTTTGTACCGAAGAATTTATAGAGGATAGTATTAGAGGATAGAGGTGTAGCATGAAGTAACGCAGGTGAGCTCCTTATTCTTAGATGTCGCACAAATATTTGATTCAGGATGGCAACTATCGAGGTAAAATCACGTAAGGTCAAAAGAGAAAGACTCAGGTTCCGGAGTGAAAGTCTCCCTCGGCGGCTGTCTCAACATATCTCGTTCATCCAATAGCGATCCGTTCTGCGGAGGGTGGAGAGGGTCAGGGTAAATCAGGTGTCAACACTAGGTGAGTCATAAGTGGCCGATAATGTTCCCAAAATGATGTGTGAGGAAATCCAAGGGACCATCCCCCTTGACACTAGCGGTCCAAATATTTCTCGGGCTACCGCGCACGTGCAGTATTCTGATTTCAGACTGGCACGAGGTCTGCTGGAAGCACATTCGCGAGAACAGCAACAAAGGGGACACTATTAGAATTGAACCAAACAGATTAAAAAATGTTAGTTCAACAAGAGGCTAATCTCGTTTCCAAGCGTTGCTGACCTTCTCCGCAAATTCGCATCCCACCATCACTTGTCTCTCTGAATGATTTTTTCAAAATAAGATAATTTTTGAATGTTTCTGTGCGGGTTCTAATCTCTGGCTGATAAGGAATTAAGTTTTCAGTCGATTTCCGAAGTCACACAGCATTCGGAGTGAAAACTGCGGAGATACCTATAATTCCGTGTTAAAATAGTCAATTTTTTCTTGAACTATTTATTACTTATGAAAATTTCAAAGATAAGCTTGCTGACATGCGCAAGATTTTCCCGCTGCTGCAAACTACTACGCTTTCTAGTAACTAGAATGCCATGTACTAGTTATAAAGAATCTACCAGCAATTTAATAATAAATCCAGCACACTAGGTTCTGTAAACAATCTTCGCTCCAAACTTTACAAAACTTGAACATAAAATAAAATGTTTTTCTTTTTTTTGTGCAAATACAAGGGTGTAACATTCTTAAAATATTGGGGTGAGCAAGCGGTGTGTAGAGCGTCGGTTTACTGGATTTTGAAATTAAAGGGAGTGGTTCGGGCATGGAGCATGTTTCTAGCAAGGATTATGCGGGACTCACTGCTGACATCAGTATTTGGTTTTATAAGAAATTCAGCCTAATGGACACGTTGAATACTTGATTCGTAGGAAATTGAAAAAACGATCTGTAAATACCTAGCGTTCCAGTATTAGTTACACTATTCGCTGGTAATTACAGAAAAGAGACATGTTTCAGTGTCAATGGCATTTCATCCGTACGCGTACTCTAAATCGATATAGACGATAGCGAATTCAGAGCTGATGAGCGTTATGAGGAGAATCGCCTGACTAGGTGTGGGCACGACAATTTCTCATCTGACAGGTGCTTGGTATCTACGTACTACTGTGATTGAGTTTCAATGCGTATTATGTAATCAGACACTTCCCTCAAAGGAGGAAATTTTCGTTACTAAGAGCAGTACTCACGTTCCAACAACAATGTTAGCATAAATTATGCAATAAATTGTCATATTTTTTGTAGATAGATAAAGTAAAAAATATATATTGACGAAAATGGAAAATTCTATCATCAGGCCTAACCTGCAAAACTCGTATTCAAACTGGTTAATCACAGAATATGGTTAATGAGAAGAATTTAAATTCAATCCGTAGCTAATAACCCTCGGGGAAAGGTGAATATGAACACGCGCCATCATAGGGGTGATATAACGTGGCCATCATGTCCAGTCGGTAGATACATCGTGTGACCTACGGTAGTAAAATGCTATGACCACATTAAGTATTAATTATAACTTTTTCACTATCGAGAAGTGTTCGTTGAAAGTGAATGGGACGGCAATCAAGATTGAGCGCAGAGTTAATTACGTAGAGTTGAAAAAAAATCACGTGACCCGACAGTTTTATTCACGTGAATCGATTTAATTAGATAAGAAAGCTTAGATTGAGAAAATGGTGCAATTGTGATTTCTGATGAAGCAAACGATGAGACTCATCTCTAGGATCATTCCTCACGAATGCTATCAGATCCTATACCTGGCATATGAACGTTTCTCTTGAAAATTTCGTGTAGGTATGAATAGTAAACGACTAGGAAAAAGATTTTACGAATTCCATCGCTCAACAAGACCTGACTGCCAAACGTCCCCTACGGGCACCTGTTGGCCGAGAGCCCAACAATTGTAGCACTACCAATTAATAACGTATGGCCGTTCATAGATGAGACTCAACTAAAACGTGATCGTCCTTTCAAGGAAATTCGACGGTCCCTAAGTACGTATCATCTTTTCGACAATCAAAACCAAACTCAACATTAAGAAAAAGTTCGGATAATCTCCAACAAATTCACTTATAATACATTCAGGTCCTTTCCGACCTCAGTCAGAAGTCATCCATTCATCACTTTATTATCCAATCAAAATTTCAATATATGCTTGTGTGATGTGTGCTGACAAAGAGTATCCGGAATAACTGGGTATTTCTAAGAAGGAAGAACAACGCGAGGATTGGGCTTACCGGGCGTTGGGGAGGTTGTTGCACAAAATCCCAGAATAGATAGAAGGCTGAGTACAACAAAGCACGAATACCGACGCATGCTTACGTACACTAAGCGGTACACTAAATCCGTGAAATATCCCGCACGGGTGGGCAGAGCAAGTTGGTATGACTGAACGAATCAAAAATAACGAAACACATTGGCGAAGGGATGAAAGTATCCCGGGTGAACGCACCGACGAGGACTCGTCCACCGTCCAGGCAACTGTTCAAGTTGAGGACTGGAAGACCCGTACTGAAGACAAGGTAGGCTGGATGGTCGAGCTACCTTTCGTCTGCGCGGAGGTTACCCCTTCTTCTTGTCCACAATCTCTTTCTTACCTAGCTCCTTCTGTTCAAGTTTCGAGTCCTTCGAGCCCCTCCTTGGAACCCGCATGCCGACATGCAGAGCTGGAGAAGGTACTTTTGGTTGGTTATTCCTTGAATAATCAACCTATGTTTTCATGATAATGGTCAACCTCTCCGATTCGGCTCAAAATGTTTTTCTTGACGTTTCATGATGTCCTGATCAAAAATCTGCAAATTCTTACACACGGGTTGGTTATTCCTCGAATGGGGGAAACAGTGGGTGTGGCGGGTCCCAGACCCATTCCAATCGATTCAGGGTCCAAAATTTAGTGGAAAATGATACCCCACACGCCTAGGCACTAGAAATCCTCCACATACAAAATGGGTGGATACATACCCATTTTGACCCATAACTTGTTCCGGTGGGTGCCAATCGTTCTGGGACACACATCATTGATTCAGCGTCCAATTTATTGGAAAATGATACCCCACACGCCTATGAGCAGAAATCCCGAAACATAATCAAATTGGGTAATAAATACCCAATTTGACCCATAAATTCTTCCAGTGGGTGCCAATTGTTCTGGGACCCCATTTTATTGGATTCAGCGTCCAAAATTTAGTGGAAAATGACACCCCACTCGCCTAAATCACCCAAAATCTCGAAAATCCATTTTTCAAAAACCCCCTCCAAATTTGGTCCGATCGGGCTGAAAAGTTTCGAGGACCCATCTCGGCTGGGAACAGACCCCTGACCCAAATTTCAGATTTTTAGTATATTTTCTACTACCAAAACGGCGTGGACAATGGACGCGGACGGCGTACGGCGGACGCGGACGGCGTACGGCGTACGGCGGACGGACATTGACCTTTTTTGATCAGGACATCATGAAACGTCCAGAAAAAAATTTTGAGCCGAATCGGAGAGGTTGACCATTATCATGAAACATAGGTTGATTATTCAAGGAATAACCAACCAAAGTCAATGTCCGTCCGCCGTACGCCGTCCATTTCCACGCCGTTTTTGGTTGTAGAAAATTTTCTAAAAATCTGAAATTTGGGTCAGGGGTCTGTTCCCGGCCGAGATGGGTCCTCGAAACTTTTCAGCCCGATCGGAACAAAATTGTGGGGGGGGGGGATCAAAATGTGTTTTTGAAAAATGGATTTTCGAGACTTTGGGCGATTTAGGCGATAGATTGTCATTTCCACTAATTTTGGACGCTGAATCCAATGAAACGGGTCCCAGAACGATTGGCACCCACTGGAAGAAGTAATGTCAAATTGGGTATTTATACCCATTTGAATATGTGTTTTCGGGATTTCTGGTACCTAGGCGTGGCGGGGTATCATTTTTCACTAATTTTTGGACGCTGAATTCAATGATGTGTGTCCCAGAACGATTGGCACCCACCGGAAGAAGTATGGGTCAAATGGGTATGTATCCACCCATTTTGTATGTGTCAGGATTTCTGGTGCCTAGCGGGTGGGGTATCATTACCACTAAATTTTGGACCCTGAATCAATTGGAATGGGTCTGGGACCCGCCACATCCACTGTTTCCCCCATTCGAGGAATAACCAACCCGTGTGTAAGAATTTGCAGATTTTTTACTTCTTTCAGATCATCCACAGAACATACGGCTTATCCGAAGAGTACCTGTTGAATGAATACACTACCCTGTATAAAAGCTAACGGCGGTGAGTTCAAGCGCTAAATCATCGAGGTTTGGGAGCCTCTGAGAGGAGGAACAGACATGATAGGGAGACAAAAGAGGAAGAAAAACATTGCCTTGACGTGTGTTAGTACTTACACACATATTTTATGAAATGCCATCCACAGTTCAATGCGTGTATCAGGCTGATACATAGAATTGATCATGTTCGGACTTTGCGGATATATTTTTAAAATTGCGATTTCGCGATTGGGCACCATTCCTTCCTTATATGCCTAAAAGTTGCGATAGCTACTGATTGATTAGTAACACAAATTGTAGCACCAGCAAATATCGAAACAGAAGGGAAACCAGAAACATAAATTTATTTAAAATTACTAGCTTCTTTAGGACGCAATTCAAAGGTGAGTTCACTCGATGAAGCATTTGGATGCCTTGCAGTCATGGGCGAGGAAGGAGAATTACGTTCAACAAGTGGAATTCTATAGATGGTAACGGTTGATGGGAATCACAGAAGAGGAGTCTCTTATCAATTCCATATCAAGAGTCCATTACCAATGGGAACGAAAAATTAAATTTTGTTCGACGCGTTTGAATGAAGTGGTAAATGACCCTAGTAATTGACTCTGTCTCACACCACTAGCTTTCGTCGAGGTACTGTTATTATTTTTTTATTTATTTAGGTATTCTTTTTTCAAGGCATCGTGTTGGCAATTGGTGTTAAGTGTAAGTACTGTTGAGAAGGGGTAAAATTCGTTAGTCGTAAACGAAAAATGTAACATTGAAAACCAAGGTTGTTTACAAGAAAAAGGGAAATAGACTGGAACGAAGTGAATCATCATTCAAATACTTGAAATTGCCGTCACAACCCAACTTATCTCGAATACGTGAGAAATCTGCGGGTAACCTGTAGAGAAGAAGGGGAAGGACTACATCTCCGGTTTTTTTTCTCCAACGAGAGCTCAATGGCTAATTCACAGTAAGATTCGAATGATTCAGAAGGAAGGTATCAAGTCAACCATGAGAGCGGCAACGAAGGTAAGGCAAGGTATCAAAAATATTTATGAAATAACTAATTGGAAAAGTTAGCATTTCAAATAGTGTGAGTATTTAGTATAGTCAGAAAATCTCTTTAATC
>CM034007.1:12576016-12637935 GCA_019603395.1 Cyrtorhinus lividipennis
GTCCAAAATTTAGTGGAAAATGACACCCACTCGCCTAATCGCCCAAAATCTCGAAAATCCATTTTTCAAAAACACATTTTGACCTACCCCCCCCCCCTCCAAATTGGTCCGATCGGGCTGAAAGTTCGAGGACCCTCTCGGCCGGAACAGACCCTACCCACCCAATTTCAGATTTTTAGAAAATTTTCTACTACCAAAAACGGCGCGGACGGATGGACGCGTACAGCGTACGGCGTACGGCGGACGGACATCGACCTTTTTTGATCAGGACATCATGAAACGTCGAGAAAAAAATTTTGAGCCGAATTGGAGAGATTGACTTTTCGCATTAAAACATAGGTTATTCAAGGAATAACCAACCAAATGAAAACATTTTGCTTTTTTTGAAATCCCATTGAAATCCTGGATCCGCTTGCGCATCGCTGTCGCTTATTTTTGACGAGGTAGGATCAGAAAGATAAACGGAGATCAGTCTATTCGCTGTGTTGGAGACAACGATCCAACGAGTGCAGACAAACATCCCTCTGCACCCCACGGTAATCAACCTGAACGTGAGGTTCCATCGATTCGTGCTCAACAGTGTCTACGATTATCGCGTCCATTACGATTCCTGATTCTCCCGTGGTCCCCTCAGAGATACATGTTGGTAAATGAACCGCGCACTGAGAAGATTATGATTGAGATGAGTGTTTCACTTCGTTGTGCCCAAAAATATGACCTGAGTATGCGCTAAAACCAAAATGTCCGTCTACTGTCCATACCCTCACCGACATCCATAGTGTTCTTTTCCTTTGACGAAAACCAGACTGCAGCCTATTGAGCTTGCTTAATATTCTTCTAGATAGTTGAAGTACGGTTTAGCCTCATTTTCAACATTTTCCGCACGGGTAAAAGTGGGATGGGACGGTAGTCACCCATATTTTCTTCATCCCCCATGCCTCTGACGAAGACTAGTTATGTATGAGAACGGTTATTTTGGTAGTGGTTTCGGTTGGTTATTCCTTGAATATATTTTCATTCAAAAATGCAATCTCTCCGAAAAACTTTGGGCCGAAAGTTTGTTTCTGGGTATCTCAAGTTGTCTAGATCAATAAAGTCATAATATGTCCGTCCCACAAATTTATAAAAATCTGAAATTTTGGCCAGGGACTCATTTCCGGCTCTAGTTGGTCCTCACAACTTTTCAGCCCGATCGGGACAAATTTGGGTAGAGTAAGGGTCAAAATGTGTATTTCGAAAAATTGATTTTCGACATTTTTGGCGATCCAGGCTTGTGGGGTATCATTTTCCGTTAAATTTTGGACGCTGAATCCAATGAAATGGGTCCCAGAACGATTGGTGCCCACTGGAATGGGTTACGGGTCATGATCTTCCCATTCGCAGGTGGTTTTTCAAGATTTCTCGTACCTAGGCGTATGGGGTATCATTTTCCACTAAATGTTGAATGTTGAATCGATTGGAATGGGTTCAGGACACGCCATACCCACTGTTTCCCCCATTTTTCTCTTGTTCGTTATTTTCAAATTTCAATTGGACACATCCTGGCCTAGCTCTAAAATGTACGCTTTCCTGGAATAATAAATACATTTAATAAATATAGGGATAGTTTGCCGGTGTTTTTGCTAACTGAGATGGATCTGTAGGGGTTAACACTCGTGTTATTACCCAATACGGTTCCAAAGAAGTGGGGAAATCCACGTAATGAGCCAATCTGAAGTAATTTGTAGTTTTTGTTTTCCTACCTCTACAATTTTGTGATCGTCGCTATCTTATCTCTTTACTGAAGGGGTGTAATTGATTTTACAAACTTTACACAACTTTGTGGGTGATGTTTTGTTATATGCGTGTCACCTGTCAATATGCGTGAGGTGAACAATCCGGTAATGTATTTTTCATTTGACGCGTAGCGTAGGAAGAATGATCGAACGACCGCTTCTTCGTATTTCGACCAAACTCACTTAATTTAAAAAAAAAATAATAATAATAATAAAAATTGGATGGGGAATTTTTTCTTGAAGTATCTTGTGGAATATGTGGATTACACCGCAGGAGGTATTCCTTTCGAATCCATTTCTGATAAAATGTAATTTAGACCAGACTCCGTCGACTAAAGAGTGGCAATACTTTGCTCATCAGCCGCAGTTCCACCTGTCGTCCAATTAAAAAGTTAGAGCCTCTAAAGAAAAGAAGAGCTCATTCGGGAGCCTGAGTAATGTTCTAAAGCCTATTCTTCTCGTACGATGGACCATCAAATCACACAATGCCCAAGGTTTAATGGTTGAACGTCACTTAAAGCGTTAACGTCCGAGACCGTACCCATTCGAAGAAAAGCCTTCCTCTTCAACTATTCCGTATTTTATGATCAGCGCGCGGACATTGCTGCAGTCGTCTTAGTTCACTTTTCGGTTGTAATGCGCCATTATGACGAACGCGGAAAACAGTCGGGCGTCGCGAGGGACCAGGTGAGTCGGAATGGCTGTAAAGACCATTGAAAATCCTAAACGCGTTGACGGATTTTATGATCACAAAGCCCTGACAGTCGGATGCAAATTCTCGATGAGTGGCACCGCGATTTAACTGAAAAGCATCTGTAGAAGAATTGCAACTGCTGCAGAATAATTTACTGTTTTGTTATTACTACGGTTCGTACCAACTGGGTGAGCCTGACAAAGCGGCACTTCGATGCTTTACTCGTTTATAGACTATAATAAGTCACAGGAGGTTGGTCATTCCCCAGACCAGGTGCATGGAGACTTATTTCAACCGATTCGGCGTCCATAACCTCTTCCGGTGGGCACCAACAACTCCGGTACCAATATCCAAGTACCAAAGTATGAAGTACAAAACCAGGCCTGGACAGCAGAGACCGGGGGAAGATGGACTGAACACCTTATTTCTTGTATCCCTCCATGGCACGAATGGAAGCAGGTGTATTTCTACATGGCACAGTTTACTCTCGGCCCACGGGCTCAATTATCAGTATCTTCACAGAATGGGAGAAGTGAGGGCTTTCATGTGCTCCCGGGCTGTGACAGCCACAAGGCAGGAATGAGTGTCCCTTCATCCAGCAGGGCTTAGATGGCCCCTTAAGTACCGAATTGTGGTAATTCGTGCATTCTAGCTTGTACTACTACTTAAGCAAAGTGGTAGCCAAGTATTACATCTCAACTCCAGAGCCAGTCCATTTTGGTACACTTTAGACGAGTGTATGCAGCACAGGCATCCCCTTATTGGCACCGTCATAGGGTGAAGCCCTCAGGCTTGGGTTTGCCACAACCACAGCCCCTGCAAACAGTCCATTACATCGGACCATTAATTTCCTACCTCAATTGGGGGGGCTGGCCTGTGAAGCATTGCCTATACGCTGCTCAAGTGGCCACCCTCCCCCTCCTTTACCTGTGGTACCATTTCGGAAGAGCACAGGAATGGTCATTTTACTGGCGTCCATGGTTTCCTCTAAGGGCTAACTGGCTAATAGCCCAGAGAAAGATTTTCTCACATGCCTGAAAGAATGCATGCAAGAATGATAAAATCTGTCGGTTGCTCGTAGTCCGTGATCCACGCGAGCCTTAAATACGAGGCGTACGGAGTGAGATTCAGCGGCTCCAAAAGATGGCGTTTGAAATGCTCCAGGGTTGATCTGTTCCTGATTCACGGTGGTCCGAGATTATGCAGAGACTGATTGATTTTTCAAATACTATTCCAATTACGGAGTCCGATAATACGCTTCAGTGGTCAAAAGAAGTTATCATGAAAAAGGTCGTGACTTCATCATGATCCGTCACTTAAATCAGAGTCGGAACGGAGGGAAGAAGGAAACCCTGCATTCATGGGTGAGTTTAGTCGACGGAAACATCGGTATTAGCTACTTAATATGTATGGTAGTGAACCAACGCCATCCGTATTCTATTCTCTCCCATTTCAATCGGATTATACTGTATGACTGATTTCATTCGAATCTAAAAGGGTTCTTCCAAATGGTCTCGAACTTTTGAGGGTCGTTAGTCATAGCGATTTCAATACTCTCCACTATACATTTTGAAAAAAAAAAAAAAAAAAAAGTTGGGTGTCAGTGTACCGACAAAGAAAACGGTTAGTTAGAGTTGAGGGAAATCCCTCCGTTCATCGATGGCGCTTTTGTGCCTCGAAGAATAATTGATTAGTCCGTGTCGGTCTTTTCTCAGTATCCTTTGTACTCGCCTTAGAAAAACCTTGAAACGGTCTCGATATAATTCCCCATGGATTTCTCCGAGTTGAAGATCCGTGCAGAAGGAATCTCCCCGCACCCTCGACCCGTTGAATGTGGGAGCTTTGAGATTCGCGGCTCAGCGATTGATTGATATCTTCCCTTCCGATAAGTTATGAGAAAAAGAAACATCGAAGAAAAGAAGAACATTGTGAGGAAATCAAGTTCTTTGTATACTTTATCAACTCTGGAAGTCATCGTCTATCGCACTTCCTCACACTATCGAACACAGCATAAGGAACGAAGGACACTGCATCCTCCTCTTGAAACTCACGCTATTCAGCGCTCAACTTATACAGGTACGGCCTCTGATAAACCAAGGCCGACGTTTGGGACCCGTAATGGCTTTCAGTTCCCACCCACCTGTCGGCGCAGGTCTCTCGTTTGGAATCAAATCTGACAGTCGACCTGGATAAGCACACAATTATTCGCGTGAACTCGAGAATGATTTCGGACTCGTGACCAGTCTGACGCTGTCGTGACCCAGCAAATCGTGCTGTGAACCACCCAGAAGTGCACTTTGCAACCACCTACGTCTGTTGTAGTAATTATTAGGAACTACACCCGTTTTACTTCTCCTCGAACTGCACCTTTTCACCTACGAAATTGATTAGTAGAAGAAATAGAAGCGCTTACTGAGTTGAATATTTCCGGAAAAGTAATTTATCGAAATAAATTAAACAGCAATAATGCAAGCTGTAGGTAGATGATAATATGCCTTTGAAGCACCTCTCAAAAAAAAAAAAAAAAAAAAAAAAAAAACCTTCCCTATCGTTTTCCTTCACTTGACACGAACGTTTCGCGTGATTAGAACATAAGTAGTAGGGACTTCTTGAAGTTATCACCTACAATAATTTTGTTGTAGACGATGAAGATCATATTATCCACGAATGTAGACTGACAATAGTAGAAAGGTGAGTAATTAGTTCAAAAACACTGCAAATTCATTCACTGAGGTTGGTTATTCCACGGACCAGGCGCATGGGGGCTCATTTCTTCAACATGAGAAAAATGGGGAAAACAGTGGGTGCAGCGGGTCCTAGACCCATTCTAATCGATTTAGTTTCCAAAATTTAGTGAAAAATGATATCTCACACGCCTAGGTACCAGAAATATCGAAAACACATTAGAAATGGGTAAATGGGCACCCGTTTTGACCCATAACTTCTTCTGGTGGGTGCCAATCGTTCCGGAACCCATTCCATTGGATTCATCGTCCGGAATTTAGAGGAAAATGATGCATTTTTTGCCACTTTAAAGGAGAAAAGAAAAAATTCACTCTGTCACGTTTTTTCGGATACAAAATGAAATTCTCTGCTGATTGGCTCTCCATGGCTAGTCCACGCATGGACATTCCCCTTTTTGCCTCATTGACTTCAGACGAGACGTATTCAATTATTACTATCCGTTTTCTAGTTGGTCCTGATTTCGATTAGAATTCATCAAACAAGAGACTTTTCAAAAAGAAGAAAACCCCGTGGAAATTGGTTGATATTCACCGGTCGTTGGAATCAGTTCTCTCCCAATCACGTAATATTTGATGAAGCTCAAGTGCTTCCCACAAAGCCCTTTCAGTCAACGTCAAAGGCGTTCGCCGCAAGTGGCCTTATTGGCTGTACAATGGGTTTCTGTCACCAGATTAATTACAAGCAATTTCAGAGGTGCCAACATCAACGCCGCCTGGTGGATACAGTTGAAGGAAGAGGTTTATAGTCAAAGTATTTGGATGCTCGGCCAATTTATCAAAGCTTTGTACGCGTCCATGTATTTGAACGTGCTCTGGCAACCAAGTGTGTCGTTTATGTGTATTTTGAGCGCCAGTATGTGCTCATTACAGAAACATCGTCGTGATTTTGAGACTTGCCACGAGAAAGTGGTTGAATGTGAAGTGTGGGCGCATAAACAACATAACAAACGACTTGCTCTGAAGTCAATTTAGGCATCGTAGCGCGGATGAACAAAAATAGGACCCATTTTGGTCCTGATAGTGGGCAACGAGCCTGGAGGCCTCCCTTCCACTGCGTTCAAAAAGCTCTGTGAGAAGCCCAGCCGGTCAGATGAGCTTTTCTTCTTATCTAGGCTACTTGCAACATGCCCTAGCAACATCATTGCTAGTCATCATTCTCCCTCAGGCCCTCAAAATCCTGACTCATCTTAACAGCTCAACTCCTCTCCTCACCAGGTGTGATCCTCGATGAACATTGATGGAGTTGGCCACATTTGGAGCGTTCAATGCTTATCTGCACTATAAGTTCTCCCAGCAACCAAAAAAGGAACGCATACAACTGTGTTCGAAATGCTTTTTTGAAAAATGAGTTTTCGAGATTTTCGGCAATCAAAACGTGTGGGGCATCATTTTTGACAAAATATTGGACGTTGAATCCGATCAGACGGGTCCCAGGACGATTGGCGCTCACCGGGTCAAAATGGGTATCTTTTCACCTATTTTGAATGTGGGTTTTTGATACTTCAGGTACCTAGGCATGTGGGGTATCATTTTCCACTAAACTTTGATCGCTGAATCGATTGAAATGAGTCTCCAAGGTATAAACAACCCCATTGATTCTATTTATCTTCCCTAAGCTTGGTTTGGAATCATTGAACAGAAGGGCAATCAATTTTCCATTGGAATACCATGTCGCTATGTGGAATTAAATAATTACCAAACTCTAGCACAATAAAAAAAGCTTACGTTTGTTTGTCAAACTGCCGTGTCTTATTGACTCCTGAAATGGTTCATCATATTCCTTACAATTGTATGAATGGTATTTTGATTTCCTTGTGATACATTCGGACTGTGATAAGGTTACTTCTCACCGTTGGAATGAGCCGAGGCATACAAGCTCCACAATCAGTCATTTCCTTATGTACGCATTTTTCTCTGCAACATGTGTGGACGCTTGTCGTACTTTTTTCTTCGAGCTGTGAATCGAATCATCGGGTTAGCAATGCATGATGGGCAACAGCTGGCAATCATGTTACACACGCTCCTCCCGGATGGTAATCTAATTTTGACCGTTCGAGCCCATCATATTGGTGTTTCCGTCCTATCTCACCCTCTTTGGGCAGTTGATTGAAGACCGACCAACGGTGGGCGTTTCAGCATGTCGGGGGATTGACGGGTGACTTCTAAACTGCGTTACTACCCCAGCTCATAATTCAGCAATTTCTCACCTCAACACTTTCAGAATGGTGTTGGAACCCGCATAACACCGGCAGCAAACGACGAAAAAGCACGATTCCGAGAAAGGATAACACCGATCCCCCGAAACAGATAAAATGGGTATTTTGAAGACAATTTTGATATTTTGTACGATGATACCCCATTTTTTGCGTTTTATCATTACAAGGCATTTGTGGCAGCGTTAATTTTGCTCCGGACGTTGTGCCTGGTATAGGATCATTGTGGTCGACTGAGGAGGTGTCATGGATTATAAGCCTGGATGCAAATGAGCTCAATCCATTCAGTATTAATAGACGAACCTGATCCCCTTTGGAGGATCCTGTGCTTAATCCGCACATAAGTCAGAGAGAAGTACGTTTTGACGATCGACCTGAGATGTTTTTCGAAATAGGGAAATGGGCGTCATCATGATTAGCAATTCCCCGAAAAAATCTATGTGACCGTTTGTGAGGTGAGGGCATAATGGCCAGATATGAATGAGCCTTTCCACATGGGGAAAACAGTGGGTGTGGCGGGTCTTGGATCCATTACAATCGATGCAGGTTCCAAAATTTAGTGGAAAATGATACCCCACACGCCTAGGTGAAAATAATGATGCTAGTAGCAGAGATGGTACGGCATGGATCCTGCTATAAGCAGATGTGGAAGAGGGGGGGGGGGTAATCTTGTTGCCGAGTTGGCAGGCATTACTTGCTCTCATAACAAGGCGATAACATGGATGGGTTTTCGGGATCTATTAATTTCATGAGAATAAAGCAGTACAATCCATGATCTCATTGTGCCTGGCGATCTCCAATCTTGCGAATTAGTAATGACCCCGCAGGTCCTTAGCCATCCGAGTCATCCCTTGTCAGATGGATGATCATCTACTGCGCAGAAGGAAATTCGTTCCTGTCAGGGAGAGACCAGGTCTGCACCATTTACCGACGAGAAACTCCTCTTGATGCGAATGATCAATAAATCGTTCTTTCACGCAATGAGGGCGCACACGTGCTGAAAGATTCATACCGTTGTGTTTTCTCGAGCCGCGAGTATATATCCCGATCACGTGCCAGGAGAAACCCGAGCGGCCTGAGTTAGTTGGACATTCTAGGAACGGTGAGGCCCAAACTTGAAAGAAGTTTCGAATTAGGAATTACACTCTTCAACCGTTCCTGTTAGGGAGGGTCCCCACTTTTGAAGTAGTGACAAGACACTACTGGCCGAGTGAGGTCTTCTAACATCGTCTTGAATCCAATTGTTCATTTGGAAGAAAATCCGCTCAACTGGTGCGTTTCAACACAAAGGAAGTATTGGCGATCGTGGAAAAACACTGCAAATTCTTCCACAGGGGTTGGTTATTCCTCGGACCAGGCGCATGGAGACTCATTTCTTCAACATGGGGAAAATGGGGGGAAATGGAAATTGAGAAATTGTGGCGGATCCCGGACCCATTTCAACCGATTTAGGGTCCACAATTTAGTAGAAAATGATACTCCACACGCCTAGGTATCAGAAATCCCGAAAGCATACATTCGAAATGGGTAGACAGGCACCCATTTGACCCATAACCAGTCGTTCCGGGACCCATTTCATTGGGTGCAATGTCCAATATTCAGTGGAAAATAATACCCCACACGCCTAGATTGCCAAGAATCTGGAAAATCCATTTTTTGAAAAACACATTTTGACCCCTAACTCACCCAAATTTGGCCCGATCGGGCTGAAAAGTTTTGAGGACCGACTTAGGCCGGGAACTCACCCCTGACCCAAATCAGATTTTTAGAAAATTTCCTACTACCAAAAAAAGCCCGGACGGCGTACGGCGGACGGACATTTGACTTTTGATTATTCAAGGAAAAACCAACCAAAATGGCGAGGTAGCTCCACCCAGCCACTGACTAATGGTTTAAATATTACATGAAGTTCCTCTCTGACGAAACAAATTTGACTATAAGTCATTTCTCATCGAAATTCTCTGGCTGAATAAATTTCTCTTCAATCAAATAGATCAATAAATTTCTCCAATTCTTCCTATGAAGGTGTGGACAAGCACTAGAATGAAGGAATGGTGTGGAATAGGTGATAGGGTGATATTGGTTATATTATTTTACTTTCACATTTCTGTGACCTGTTCAGTCACAACTTTATATATGTATAATCCGTGGTTGAGGGGAGGACCCATTGTAGGAATAGGATCCATTATATTAAAATTGGGGCTGAGGGAAGGTAAAGTGAGGAACAGTGATTGCGGAAATGCCGTCTATTGATTTCCACTTTGCGCTGCAGATAAAAGGGTCAACGGGCTTGGACTGAGCCGGACATTTCTGAAAACAACGAGTCTCGAATGTGATGAGAGGAAGGGGTGGGGGTGCGGTTAATGTTGGAATTATTTTTACCTTCCTCTTCTTGTCGGAAGGAAGTGGATTTATCACCAGAATTTCGAAAGAGACTCGGCTTGAGGAGCGATGCGGTTGTTAACAAACCAACCCCCCAACCCTCACCCCCTCAACAGACCATCCTTCCGTATAATCCACCGTCCTTCATCACCGTCCCTCCCACTGTCCCGTCCCACTTCACCTAAATTATCCCCGAACCGCCTCTTCACTCGTTAATATTCCCCTTCCCCTCCACTACTTACTCGATCCAACTTTTAGCGCGGCAGACTCTCCATCTTAAGGCCGTTTCCTTTCTTGTCTTATACATTTCTCACCAGCCTTTAGCGATAGGACGAAGGAAATCACCGCCATCTCCTCAGAACCCGGCTCCCAGATGTGATTGACTCCCAGAATAACTGATATTTTTCCAAGCGTTTCTCACCAATTTCAGCTCCTTGGGATTCCCACCTCTTGAAACGGCCGAATTCTAAGGATTTAAATGTCGTTAGCTACAATAAATTGCCGCGCGAGCTTGGAACAATACCATCGTTACCAAATTTGGCAGCAAAACACCCTCCCCCTGCCTTCAAGATGTGCTTTTTCAAGTGAGCGTTACCACGGCGTTCTTGATAAGGCCGTTGTATCCTCACTCTTCTCGGAACCATTACTTACCAGGGTAACGATTCGCATGTCATTTTGGATTCTAGGTCACGGTGGGCTCTACGCACTGAGGAGTTATTCGATTTTCATTTTTTGAACTGCTCAAATAATTTGTAACAGCCTTCTATAATTGTAACGAAACATTTATATCAATTATTGACAATGAAATTCAGCCGGTTTTCATGATACGTTTTCTGAAGCCTGTTGCATGACTGGCCAATGGACTCTGATCGTCGGTCGTTCAACAGAAAAATACAATAGTTACAGTTTTGGTTGGTTATTCCTTGAATGATCAATATTCGTTTTCATGCAAGAAGTCAATCTCTCCGATTCGGTCCCTTACCAAAATATCAGATTTTTAGAAAATTGTTTACTACCAAGGACGGCGTGGACGGCGGACGGACATTTGCTAATTATGATCTAGATACCTTGAAACGTCCAGAAAAAATTGTGGGCCGAATCGGAGAGATTCCTTTTTTGCATGAAAACATGGTCAAGGAATAACCAACCAAAAAGTCAACCAAGTCCATCCGCCGCCCGCCGTCCACGCCGACTTTGGTAGCCGAAAATTTTCTAAAAATGATTTCTGAAATTCGAATTAGGGGTCCGTTCCTGTATCTAGTTGGTCTTCGAAACTTTTCAGCCCGATCGGACCAAATTTAGGCGTGGTGAGGGTCAAAACGTGTATGGACATTCGAGATTTTTGGCGATTTAGGCGTGTTTGGTATCATTTTCCACTAAATTTTGGGCGCTAAATCCAACGAAATGGGTCCAGGAATGATTAGCTCTCTGGTTGAGGTTATGGCTCAAACTTGGTACCTATTTACCCATTTCGAAAGTGCATTTTTGAGATTTCTGGTACCTAGGCGTGGGGCGTATTATTTTGAACTAAATTTTGGATTCAAATCGATTGGAATGGGTCCGCGACCCGCCACAAACCGGTTCACATTCTGATGAGTGCTCCATGTAGCGTCAAAATTTGCCTGTACCTTCGTGTTACTCATTCTGGTTGTCATCAGCCTTTTCCCCCCATTTTCACGTGTTGTTTATCCCGAGACGCCAGTACCTACTTTAAAAAAAAAAAAAAACAATCTGCTACAAAATCGTAAATTGCTCATTTTGAAATGATACTTAATCGCTAACCTCAAACATTTCTGAGACACCTGCTAGTTTCCAGAGCCGCAACTCACTATTCGACATTTTTCTGAATATAGAGGTGACTCCTCTGAATAAATGCAATAAATCTATCAAAGTATCTATCAATCCAGTTCACCTCTGAATCCACTCTGAGCGCTCGTAAATGGATTTCGCGCAATTAGTTCGAGGATTATGGAACGGCTCACCCTTAATCAGAATCCCAAACAAAATCCCACATTTATCTACGGAAGAATCGCGAATTCACCCCAATCATCCCTTTCGGCTAGCGACCTTCGAGCGAAGTTCCATGAAGGGTTGTGGGATTGTGAAATTTGCATAAAATTCTCGCTTCAAAAACCCCTTACTCTTACCCGAGTTTGCTCTTCCCCGGTCCCCTTTCTAACTGGTCGGGTCAATTTGAGTTGCAAATGTAGTTTTATACGTAACAACGCTGTTTCCTATATTTCCACAATTAAATGGGGTCGCGATCCCCGGTCCCTAGCCCTTGACGTTCTTTATCGTACGGTATCTTGGTTTTCGGGTTCCCATTGGGACCAGATGATATCAGATTGGCGCCAGCATCTACCCCGGGTGAATACGTTGATTGCCGTTGAGAAAAAAGGAAGCTCAACTCCCTATATTATTCCTATCTTTTTGAAAAGTCCTGACGTCACAGCTTGGAGAGTTCATCATCCTCTACTGTTCAAGAAAACATTCATTGGAAATAATAATAATACCACAGGATTATCTTGTTACCGTATTTTTATTTATTTATTTATTTTTTTCATTCGATTATAATTCAATAGGGGTTTTTGAATTCTCAGATTTTACTCAAAATGAATACGTTTTAGTTGAAAAACAAATGAATAAAACTAATTAGTGTTGGTGACGCAGCAATGGCCGCTCCAGCCTCCCACAGCAATCGTTCCAACCTGGATGGTCATACCCGATAATATTTGTCAATGGTGGTCGCTACAGCACAGTCACACACACACTAACATTTATCAGGTATCACGAAGACTGCCTTTAGTAAGGTGTGCTCACCATACATTAGCGGAAGCGGGCATATACCGTCTGGGTAAATGTTGCCCAAAACACGGTCCGTCTGGGTACAAAATATGCGCCGGACTGGGTACACTTTCCGCGACCTGCTACAGACCAACTGGGTACAGGCAGGGCGGCGTTGCAAAATAAGTACTACCATCCTTCATTTTTCTAAATTCTGTTAATTTTTAACCCTCAACGTATACACAATTATTACCCTTTTGGCTTGGAAACTTGGCCCCGACTTTCAGATCCATCTCAGAGACACAAATGCCAAACACAAGTCACCAGTTGATACTGAGGCTTCATGGTTGAAGGAGGCTCGAATACCCATTCGAAAAGAAGAAAACTGGTGAACTGTGAGCCAAAAAAATAAACAAAATGATGTCATTAGGCGGTTTGATGCTTCCTTCAGACCTTCTTTCGAGTTGGTCTGTCGCAGAAGAGGTCCCGCTCACGGCAATTTACCCAGCTGGAACTCCCCCGCGGAAGCATCCTTCTGACCTAACAGGTTTGGTGTAAACGCTTTCAACCTGAATACGACTTTGGTGACAAAGGAACTTCAGGGTGAACACCTGGTTGGTTCAGTCTATAAGGTTCTGGTATGAGCTCCCAGATGGACAATCAGAAGAGGGTGGGGTGGTAGGCTGAGAGGTTGAACCTGAATGTTGGTTGGCATGACAATGATGTCGTAATGTTGAAAGCATTTGCCTACTGCACCAGTTATATTAGCTTAGACCAATATTCCTCCACTAATTTAGTATGGCATGGCCTAACATAACCAACTGCATACATTTATTACCGCGCTTATCATCAATCTCATGGATCTTTCCTTTCCTTTGTGATCTAGGCCCAAGTGAGTCAATATTTATTGAAACAACAACATTAGTAAGATGAGAGCCAATTTCAGGACCTATTTTTGGAGACATCAATTTGATCACAACTCCATGAGAGTTTCAAGGTCAGTGCACCGCTCATCTGAGCCCTCATGTTATGGTTGTTGTTAATTGGTTAATGGAGTTATTGGTTTTTAACGGTTTTCCAACGCTGCGTTATTGGTTTTTAACAGTTTTCAATGGTTTTCCAACGCTTCCGACGGTTAACGGTTTTCAAACAATGCGTTAACGGTTTTTTAACGCTGCGATAATGGTTTCCCAAAATACGTTGACGGGTTTTCAACGGTTTTCCAACGCTTTCAACGCCATGTTAACGGTTTTTCAACAATGCCTCAACGAGTTTTAATGGTTTTCCAACGGCTTTCCAATGCTGTGTTAACGGTTTTTTTTGACAGTTTTCCAACAATGCGGTCACGGTTTCCCAATGGTTCTTAAAAACCGTTGGAATACCGTTAAAAACCGTTCACGCAGTGATATCTCCGATGACCTTGGAATTCTCGCGTAGCTTTGATCAACTTATGTCCCCAAAAAAAGGTCTTGGAATTGGCACTTATTTTACTACTAACAACTCTAATAAACCTGTATTTCTGTCATCTCGTATGTTTGTCAGTTTGAAATTATGTTCCTAAAATACGGTCTGACATGGTATTTTTTCGAACATTACGCTATTAATCACTAGTGGATAGCTTCGTTTGTGCGCCTTCTGTAGTGAAATCAAGAAACCGGATTTCCGCTTCACATTATTCACCTTATAAATATACATACACATATACATTATCTTTCCGCCATCGGCGAGGATATACGACTTGAGAATGATCCACGTATTCGCAACAACAAGATATTCTCAGATTACATTAGGGAAGCGATAAATTTGTTTCGTTGACGCTTTGAACTATGTGTAGTATCGAATGAATACCCAACCCCAGGCAAATCCCTTTTGGATTCGCTTCTCTTTGACTCTACCTATTCATAGCATTAAACCTGCGAATCGTTCTTCTGAAAATAGTAGAAGTTTGTTGTCTTTCTAGTTTAAATTGTGGGGGAATTCCACGTAGGTAGGTCGGTTTTGTTTATTATTCACGTCATATTCGAGGTCACGCCGACGGTTGGCGTTGTCTCAGGGAAAATAACTGAGTCCGCGTTGTATACCTATTCCTATGAAATTCTGTTTCGTCGTTGTCTTTTCCACTTTGTAAAGAAGTAAGTAAAGAGTACATTTAAAACAACAAAACATAAAATAACGACACAGCGTCAGCCGTACCTAGGTAAAATGTTTCTAAAAAAAAATGCTGATGGCGAGGGTTCTTAGAAAACCATCACAACAGTGGCCTGTCACAATTATACAAATTAATCCCCTATATGGGCAAATGCCTGTGGCAGGGGATGAGCAGCCACAATAAACCTAACTTCTACGATTACAATACATTAACATTTGACAAATTATTCAATGAACATGACTAAATATAAAACAAGAGTATTGAATACAAATAATAATAAAAATATATGAGTAAATTTATTTTCTAATGAGTTTTAAATCACAGCAAAGAGAAGAACAATATTATGCACAAAAAATTAAAAAATAAATAAATTACAAAATTATTGCTCCCTAAATACTAATGTACACAGCAGCATAATTTCGCAGATACTCAAACTGTAAATGACACAACAGCAGGTTATTGGCAAATTATAGGTTTTGGTTGGTTATTCCTTGAATAATCAACCTAATGGGTTGAAATCAGCATGTTTTCATGCAAAAAGTCAATATCTCCGATTCGGCCCAAGCGTTTTAAGGTGTCTGGATAAAAATAAGAAAATGTCCGTCTGTTGTCCACGCCGATTTCGGTAGTAGAAAATATTCTAAAAATCTGAAATTTTGGTCAGAGACCCATATCCGGCTTAGTTATTCCTTGAAACTTCTCAGCCCAATTGGACCAACTTTGGAAGAAAAGAAAGGAAATTTCCGGCGATCGAGGCGCGTGGGGTATCATTTTCTACTAAATTTGTGACACTGAATCGATTCGATTAAGTCCCCATGCTGCTCTTCCGAGGAATAACCCGTGTGAATGAATTTGCATCGTTTTTCTACTTTCATAGAGGGGGTGCTCATGTCCCGCTCCAGCCATTAAAAAAAATCTGCAAATTCTTACACACGGGTTGGTTATTCCTCGAATGGGGGAAACAGTGGGTGTGGCGGGTCCCAGACCCATTCCAATCGATTCAGGGTCCAAAATTTAGTGGAATATGATACCCCACACGCCTAGGCACCAGAAATCCTGACACATACAAAATGGGTGGATACACACCCATTTTGACCCATAACTTCTTCCGGTGGTTGCCAATCGTTCTGGGACCCATTTTATTGGATTCAGCGTCCAAAATTTAGTGGAAAATGACACCCTACTCGCCTAGGTAGCAGAAATCCCGATAACACATATTCAAAATGGGTAATAAATACCCAATTTGACCCATTACTTCTTCCAGTGGGTGCCAATCGTTCTGGGACCCATTTTATTGGATTCAGCGTCCAAACTTTAGTGGGAAATGATACCCCACTCGCCTAAATCGCCCAAAAACTCGAAAATCCATTATTCAAAAAACACATTTTGACCCCTCCCCCCCCCCCCCCCAAATTTGGTCCGATTGGGCTGAAAAGTTTCGAGGACCCATCTCGGCCGGGAATAGACCCCTGATTCTTCAGATTTTTAGAAAATTTTCTACTACCAAAAACGGCGCGGACGATGGACGGCGTACGGCGGACGGACATCGACCTTTTTTGATGAAACGTCCAGAAAAAAATTTTGAGCCGAATCGGAGAGGTTGACCATTATCATGAAAACATAGGTTGATTATTCGAGGAATAACCAACCAAAAGTCAGCGCTGTTTTTGAAAGCCTAGAAATGTGGGTACGGTTGTAGTAAGTTTCAGGTAGCACGAGTCAAAAGTGCTCTAGGAGCTAGTCCAACCCCCGAAACTGGAGCAGCTCAGATTTGGCTTCGCGCTGTATTAACATGAAGCCAACATAACTACAAACTCCACTTAAAGTGGTTCCCAGGATCTCCAGGGAACTTAGGGAGGAAGGTTCTCCCTGACGGCCGCCATTACTCTGGCATACCATGGAGTTGCAGTAACGCACGCTTTTGGTGAACACAACGTTAGTTTCTGATCGGCTGATCGGTGCTCACGGGATCGATAGCTTATCGAGAATGGATGAGGCATGATTTAGACCATAAGGGAAAAGTTATTATAATAAGAGGCCAAGCGAAGAAATCTGCGAAAGTGAAGGAAGACCGTGATCCCACATCGTTAGAACGGATATATTACCATCCCGGTAGGAAGCGCCTATCTTCCCAGGAGCAAACTCTTTAAATCAAAACGATGGCCAACATCGCCCTCCTCTCTCGACCTTGGAGGAAGAAGGAGAGAAGGAATATTATTACTCCTCAAGTTGAGGTGGCGGAAGAAAAAGGGGTGGCTCCTGGGTGGGTTACCTACTTTTTAGGCCGTTCGACCACATTCTAGGGAAAAAAAGGCCATCGTAAAAATGAGACCTCCCTTTTAACCGAGCCGCTTTTCCACGGCCAACTTCCACAACATGAATCACGCGTTATATACGAACCCCCGACTTTCACAGTCACCCCTGCCGTTTCTATGATCCCTCAACAAACAACCTAAAAAGGTGTAAACATCACGACTTCCCCCTGAATAACCGGAGCGATTTGTCTGCTATTATGATCAGGACCTGAAATAACGTCGGCTGTCGCTGTTGCAACCAGATTCATTTGACATTTTTGGATATTTCTAGGGCCTTGGTACGACCGATAAACGTTTCTGGTCGCAAAATACGTCAATCGTCAACTATTCGTTGGTTCCTGAGCAGTTCACAATTACAACATTATTTCACATTGAGTGGTACAAGATTTCCTTGATTAATGAAAATTAGTGAACGAGCATCGGGTTGAACAACAAACTCACAACTACCCTCGATATGATAGTTTCCGTGAGGGGACGTAATAGGAAGTTCTCTCTTCTAATGAGGTGTGTGATGAATTGTGATTCGGCAGTGCAATTATTATGTTTCTTTATTATCAACATTACGTAATGGGACTTCGCCCTTGTAAAAGAAAAACACTGCAAATTCATTCACAGGGGTTGATTATTCCTCGAATCAGGCGCATGGAGACTCATTTCAATCGATTAGACGTCCATAATCCCTTCCACAATCTTTCCCCACACGCCTTGGTTGCCGAAAATCTCAAAAATCCATTTTTCGAAATACCCATTTTGACCCCTAACTTGTCTCCTACCAAATTTGGTCCCATTGCTCTGGGGAAGTTTTGACACCAACCAGAGCCAGGAACGAGTCCCCAAAATTTAAGATTTTTAGAAAATTGTCTACTACCAAAGTTGGCGTGAACGACGGACGGAAATATGATAATTAAGATCTAGACACCTTGCAACGCCCAGAAAATAATTTTGGGCCGAATCAGAGAATCAATAAATTAAAGAATAACCAACCAAAAATAAATATTTGAAAAGTCTTTGAGCCACATTCAATCTCCAGTCATCAGCCAGACGACGTCAAAACAGACTCGCTTCAATTAAATTGAAACGATTCGTGGGGGGGAGCCCTAACGACGAGGCTCGGATATCGTGTTCAGCACCCCAAAATACCCTAATTGGAGTAGCTAAGCCCCTAGTTGAATTCTACTTTTTGCAACCTCGACGAAAATGATATCTTCTTACCTTCCTCGGTCGCTGTCCTGCTCGGAGCGGTCAGCGGACGTGGGTAGTGTCATATTCAAGTAGAACGAAGTGACCAGCTCGACTCTAATGAGGTCGACGAAAGCGTAGTCGTGTTTGACCGAGAACCCTGGAGCTACAGGTGGCAGATGATTAGACAGTCCAACGCACCAGCGCCTTCAGAAGCTGCAAATTCATTCACAGAGTTGGTTATTGCTGGGACCAGGCGAATGGATACTCATTTCTTCAACATGGGGGAAACAGTGGGTGTGGCTGGTCCCGGACCCATTCCAATCGATTCAACGTCCAAAATTTAGTGGAAAATGATACCCCACACGCCTAGGTACCGAAAATCTCAAAACCCAAACATTCAAGATGGGTAGGTAGATTCCCATTTTGACCCATAACCACTTCCAGTGGGTGCAAACCTTCCCAGGGCCCGTCTCAATTGATTCAGCGTCCAAAAGCCCACTCGCTTTGATCGCCAAAAATCATGAAAATTCATTTTTCGAGAAACACATTACAGCCCCTACCCCCCAAATTTGGTCCAATCGAGTTATGTTTCGATGACCAACTAGAGCCGGAAACGCCCCGAACAAAATTTCTGATTCTTAGCAAATTTTCTGCTACCAAAATACCAGGAAGGTACCAGAACTCTCAAAACACTCATTCGAAATGGGTAGAAAGGCTCCCATTTTGACCCATGACCTCATCCAGAGGACGCCAATTCCGTTTCATTGGATCCAGCGTCCACAATGTAGTGGAAAATGATACCCCACACGCCTAGGTGCCAGAAAGCTCGAAAACACATATTCAAAATAGGTAATAGATACCCAATTTGACCCATAACTTCTTCCAGTGGGCGCCAATCGTTCTGGGACACACTTTGTTGGATTCAGCGTCCAAAACCTTGTAGAAAATGAGACCCCATACGCCTAGATTGCCGAAAATCTCGAAAATCCATTTTTCAAAATACACCCCCAGCCCGCCCAAATTTGGTCCGATCGGGCTGAATAGTTTTGAGGACCAACTAGTGCCGGAAACGGGTCCTTGACCAACATTTCAGATTTTTAGAAAATTTGTTGCAAATTTTTATCTAGACACCCCCCACAACACAGTCTCCAATAAACACGGTACTTGAGTTGACATTCTGCATGAAAACATACTTAGGTTGATTATTCAAGTAATAACCAACTAAAACGACCAACATTGGCTGTGCATCACCTGCACGACATGTACGATGTTATGCGGACTAATTACGTTTGAGACTGAAACGGATGGCTCTGACTTGTATTTCCCAGTTAGAAATTGAGCGATATAAAGTTTGCACGTTATCAAGAGAGCGACGAGCAAAACCACAGTATTACTAGGTATTATAATCAATGATTTGCCACAACACAGTCTCCAATAAACACGGTACTTGAGTTTAAGGCAAACAACCACCTCGTGAAGTGTTCTGAGGATTGCTGGCTGCTTATTTATCGCTGTGCTTGGTTGTTGATTGGTTATTCCTTGAATAATCAACCAATGTACACTGGACCAATCAATTTTGCAGTAAGGCATTATGGTATGGGGTGGCGCGCTGGAAAAATACATGGAAAAACAACACACCCTCCAAAAATCGATCCTCCAAATTATTCACCTCGACGTTTTTTCATCCAACACCTCTTCAGCACCATTAAGGTCTTCACATTCAAGCAACTCCTAGCCAAAAACCTTCTTCTTTTCTACCATAGATATCCTCACCTGATTCTCCACCATCACCATGGCCATGAAACATGATTCCAGCTGCTCGGAAACGTTGTCAACCCGAAACTCCGCCTCTCCTTAACAGCACAAAGTACTTCGTATTATGACGATTTAACTCCACAAATCCATACCGCCTGTACTCAGGGAACCAGAAACGTATAAAACATGTACATACAAGAAGAACATTTTATCGTGTTAAGTGGAATGTCGCCCAGAGCGGATTTCGCTTTTCATTAGAAGCATGTACGCGGAGTGACACAGGAGAAAAATTGTTGAAAATTATATTAATTTATTTTCGTTTCTTCTCTCCAATTGTTTTACATGTGTGTATTTATTTTATATTTCACATTTTACTCAATCTCAAGGTGTGACTCTTGCCCAACAATTCAGGCATAGCCTACGGTTGGACAATATTATTTAAAATGTAAATATGTCTAATGAGTTGATTTTGATTTCGAATAAAAAGAATAATTGATTGATTGACTGAATGTTTTCATATAAAAAGTCAATCTCTCCGATTCGGCCCGAAATTTTTTTCTGGGCGTTTCAAGGTGTCTAGGGTCTTTTGTTGGTCCTCGATACTTTTCAGCTCGATCGATCACATTTTGGAGGGGGGTGTCAAACTGTGTATTTAGGAAAATGGATTTCCGAGATTTTTGGCGATCAAGACGTGTAGGGTATCACTTTCCACTAAATTTTGGACGTTGAATCCAGTGAGACGGGTCCCGGAACGATTGGCACCCACCGGAAGAGGTCATGGGTCAAAATGGGTATCCATCGACATATTTTGAATATGTGTTTTCGATATTTCCGGTACCTAGGCGTGTGAGGTTTCATTTTCCACTCAATTTTAAACGCTAAATCCAATGAGACGGGTCTTGGAACGATTGGCACCCATCGGATGAGGTTAGCGTCAAAATGGGTATATACCCATTTCGAATGTGTTTTCGAGATTTCGGGTTCCTAGGCGTGTGGGGTATCATTTTCCTGTAAACTTTGGAAGCTGAATCGATTGAAATGAGTCTCCATGCGCCTAGTCTGAGGAATAACCAACTTCTATGAATGAATTCGCAGCGTTTTCTTCCCAGAACATCAATTGAGTGTAAACAAACCTGGCTCTTCCAAAACTGGCAGTGACAGTTGTTCCTGTTGCGTTCAGCTTCGGAAAATAATGAGGCTGTTGAAAAACACTATTAATCTAAATTAATTTTTGCTGGATAACGTGGGTTCATAGATCATGTGAGCGAGCTGTGTTTGTAGACGAAGAAATTAGCGAGAGACCAGGCGCCCTCGTGTTTAATGAGATGAAATTCAACGCCTTTCTCCTTCGCAAAAGCCAATTCCAAGTCACCCTCACCTTAATAAACCATAGCGATAAGAATCTCCGAGGTGGAACTAGGCATTTACCGTAACAAGGTAGGAACGCATTCAGACCCGAGTAGTTTCCGAACTCTCACCTAGGAGCACTGCATTCCATTAAAGAAATTGATAATGTTTCCCACCTCGTCGCTTTTTGGAAGAGCGCGAGGACAAAAGATGAGCGCATAAAGGCCCTCTATAATTAATGAAGGGTGTGTTTTGTGCACGACGAGTTATTGATAGATCCGGCAGGGAAGCGAACAATGCACGTTGGGTGACATTTTCGGAAAAGCTTTATTAATATAAACCCTGAAGGCCAACTCCATTAGCACTGAGTCTAACCTTTTCAAAACGGTGGAGACTTCAAATTCTTCGAACTGCTCAAGAACTATGGAACAGAGAAAATTTATACAGTACGAAGCTAATCAAAGGCGCTACCAAGTGGTTAGCGGGAGGAAATGAGGGCGATATGGAAGTTTTCTGCCTTTGACTTTGAACGGAGGGTCGTGGAAATTCAAATTGTCGAATAACAGTATTCGAGGGGTTTTCCCCTCTTCCGACAACCCAGCGGTACGGAGGTTGTTATTCAGAGGAATTATGAAGTCACAATCCGTGAAATCGACCGTGGGAATTTATCGTTTACTGGCATCTTCAACCGAGATTTTGGGGTATTTCATCAGTCAGGTTATTTATCGCCGTGGTTGGCTGTTAATTGGCTATTCTTTGGATAATCAGTCTATGCTTTTATGTAAAAGGTCGATCTTTCTGTCCAAATTTTTTTTCTGGGCTTTTTAAAGTCTCTAGATTTAAAAAAGTCAAATGTCCGTCTGCCGTACGCCCTTCGCCGTCCACGAATTTGGTAGTAGAAAATTTTCTGAAAATCTGAAATTTGAATTAGGGGTCCGTTCTTGGCTCTAGTTGGTCCCCGGAACTTTTCAGCCCAATCGGACCAAATTCGGGTGGAGTAGGAGTCAAAATGAGGGGGCCGAGGTGGCCGAGCCTGTTAAGGCGTCGGTCTCTAAGGGCTCGAGATTCCTGTGGTCAGAGTTTCGAGGCTGCTGGTTCGAATCCAGCACCCCCCGGCGTTTACTCGACGTCGTGAGGCCAATACAGTACCGGCAGTAAGTATCCAAAATGGTTGTCCGGGGGCATATCACAACATGCGTATTTGCCTTTGTAGGATTGCTTGCTTTGTGACCACCCAGGTCTAAGTGCGGGGGTCCTGGGGCTAAGAATCAAAGGCTAGACGAGCCATGATGAGCTGCAGCGACTACCACGCCAACTTAGAGCCTGGCGACTACTGGGCTGGACGAGTCCAGGACCTTAGGCAGGGGTGCAGGGCCGGCCTGAGGTAAAAGGAAGGAGCCCATGGGGGCACCTTCCACCCACAATAGACCCGTGAGGGCCTCCGTGGAGAAAGAGAAAAAAAAAAAAAAAAAAAAAAAAAAAAGAGTCAAAATGTGTATTTCGAAAAATTGATTTTCGAGATTTTCGACGATATAGACGTGTGGGGTATCATTTTCCTTTAAATTTTGGAGCCTGAATCGGTTGGAATGGGTACCGATGTTCCTGGTCCAAGGAATAACAACCCCTGCGGAATAATTTATATGCATTTTATAATAATCTACACCATTAAGTTAAATCGAGACTTGCTCCCTATCTATTCATTGTTACTTGAGAACAATAATTATTATCATTCCTTTGTATCGAACGGTTTGTTCTAGTTTTCCGCTGGTAATGATAATTTATACCGTACCAAAAGGAGGGACCATTTAAAATGGAAAAGCCACCTATATATCAGGGGGGAAACGATCAGGATCCGCATTAATCCTCCCGTCCCGTCTGATTAAATTAAGACACAACTCACCTCACGGCCGTTAATGGGTAAAATATTCGGGCGGCGTTTTATCGAAATGTTGGATGTTACTGTCATAAATAAAAAAAAAAAAAAGGAAAAAAGAAATAAACTCGAGCCGGAAAATGAGCGGTGCAGTGGGAGGAACGACTCCCAGAGATTACATGACCGGGGAGTTAGCTACCCATAAATTCATTTGCGGTCAGGGGCGTTAAATTAAAAAACTTTAGGGCCGACTCAACGGTTGTAACCTGGGACTACATTATAAAACTTTGCGGATTTTAATATCGTGACTATTCAATAGGGGAATATTTCAAGATGAGGAGTTTTACGTGAAGATGGTCCTTTTTCGCGTTGAAGAATGGCCAGGTGGTCGGGGAACCGGGCAGGGATTGAGGGTTTCCTGGTGGGTTGAGGCAACGAAAAGAAAAAGCTTTTCTTTTCCGCTCACGAAGAAGGTTTTCGGGCTCTCAGTGCCCTTCGGGGCGGGGAGGATATATAGTAAAAAAGAGGGGCCGTGTACAAGTTTTATAGGACTTGAGCGACACCGTCTGAACGTCACTAAAGCTTTTCGGATTTATCGCCAGTGTAAAGGGAAAACGCATCAACATCGTAAATCACGATACAGACGGCAGGAGAGGTGAAAATCAAATATCCTAGACTGGATAATAAAAGCCTTCGGCGGCTCTCTGATTATTCCAATTCGTAAACTCTTTTTATACTGTGTCAATATCACACGAATTCAAAAGGTGGTCACATTTATTCAACTTCATTTCAGTTCATTCCTCGAGACGTGTCGACGCTTTATGCAGGGTGACATCCGGGAAACAGATGTTTTTGAAATGGCTAGTGCATGCCTTCGGTAAGTGGTGAAGCTACAGACGGTTCAGCTATTCACTCCGTTGCAGCTTACCATTACAGCAAGATGGCGCCATAGCACACAATGCTCTCATAGCAATGGAAGTATTGAGAAACATTTTTACTGGATAGCTAATTTTACATTTTGGTGGCATGCCCAGGTGACCTTCTTGTGGTGGTATTTGAAAGGTCATGTGTATGCTACAAACCCCGTAATTTATTGGGCTTGAATGACGCAGCTTCCCCTGATATTGTCTGTTAGGGGCAGGCCACCCGTAGAGCCTTCTGTACCACTTCCAGCTTACTGTCTCCACACCTCTGCCCCATAAAGGAGAATCGAGTGGTTGACTGCCATGAAAAGGCGCTCTGTTATCTGCCTTGGGCCTCCAATATTTGCCATCAACTGATTGAGAGTAGCTACAGCCTGCAAAGCTCTTTTTGCCGTCTGCTTTATACGTGCCCCGTATTTCATGAGTGAGTCTATTTGCACTCTGAGGTATCTAACATCTGGGCGTGTCATGGTCACTTCCCCGCCCACTGTCATTGGTATGACTGTTGGAATCCTTTTGTCAGTAACTAACACCATCTCTGTCTTGCTAGCTGCGAGGGAAAGGCTGTGAGCAGCCATACATCCAGTCACTCTATGCATCCTTATGTTAGTCTGATCTGCAGCTCTTCTTGAGTCCTTCCAAGGATGACCATGACGACATCGTCAACATAGATCAAGTTTATCCCCTCGGGAAACTGATGGAATAAAACCCCATCGTAGTTCATATTCCACAAGAGTGGGCCAGTATAGACCCCTATGCAACGCCTGCTGTCAGTGGTCAGCTTTTTCATCCTTGGTTTGTCTCATAGACGAGCTTTCTATCCGTCAGACAGTGCTTGAGCGTCATGAGATACACTGGTCCCTCAAAATCAGTCTCAAAAGCCATGACCAAATCAATCCACCTTGCTGAGTTGAATGCATTAGACACATCGAGGGTAACCACTAGGCCTAGAGGTCTAGAGTAATGGTTTCCCTCCCCAACAACCCGCAGAGCACACCACTTCCTGGATGGCTCCCATGTGGAGTGGCCACCAAGGTCACCTTCTTGTGGGAGTACTTGAACATGTTTAATAATATTGTGTATGCTCACAAACCTCGTAATTTGTTGGACTTGGAAGGTGAATTTGATTGATCAAGACATGTTGACTCGAGCTTCCTATAATTTTCAACAGAGGCTGGAAACCTGTATTGAGGTGGATGGGCACCACATGACTGATGCAATTCTTACAAAGTAACTTTTTCATGAAATGGTATGTAATAAAAGGCATGTGAGGCATCATTTTCTCCTAATTTTTGGACCCCGAATCGATTGGAATGGGTCTGATACCCGCCACACCCTCTGTTTCCACCATTTTCCTATGTTGAAGAAATTAGTCTCCATGCGAATTTAGAGGAAAATGATACCCTAACCGCCTAGATTGCCAAAAATCTAAATAATTCATATTTCGAAAAACACATTTTGACCCCTACCCTCCCCCTTAAATTTAGTCCGATCGGGCTGAAAAGATTCGAGGACCGACTAGATCCGGAAACGGGTCCCTGATCAAAAGAAAATCAAGTTGCACTCAATTTGAATGCAGTTTCTCTCATTTCTGATCAATTATCGCTAAATAGTTTATCGTTATTTTTCTCTTGTTTTCACATTGAGTCTATATTATTCCACAGATCCCAATGACTGGACGGAGGAAGAAAAAGTGGCAAATCACCTGAACCTTGACGTCGTCAACAGAACCAAAAATGGTGTCGTTTTCCTCACCAAAAACTCGACTGTCATCACAGCCCAAGCTGGCAGCAAGGTTCTCCTCCCCTGCCACGTGAAAAATATTTGTGACGGCACGGTAAGTTGCATGCTATTTTGGATTCATTGAACGATTGTTTCGAGAGTATAGTTATCATTGAGCGTAGTGATCTGAGATTCGTATTCTCCGCATGCCAAGTCTTCTGGACGCTATCGTGAGGTCCCTTTGTGAGCACATTCACTGCTGGGGGAACCTCTTTGTGTCATTATTGCGGCTAATTCGACAAAGCATACTCTGACGAGTGGCATCGCAACATGACGAATGAGATTAATTAAAACATACGCACCCAATTCCAGGAAAATCACCAGGATAAACGAAGCCATGGTTCCCCTAAAGCCCAAATTTTAATAATTTGAAATTTGATCGTTGCTGCACTCAATGCTGCAACTATTCCTCAAATTTTTATGCAATAACCTCCTGCATTAACCTCAAGGGAAATTGCTGATACCAAAAACAGGGTGGACGGCGGACGGATGTTTTGCCGGAGGTTGGTTATTCCTAGAATGATCAACCTATGTTTTCATGCAAATGATCAATCTCTCCGATTCGGCCCAATAATTTTTCTGGGTGTTTCAAGGTGTCCAGATCCAAATTAGCAAATGTCCGTCCACCGTACGCCATCCTCTGTCCACCGTCCACGTCGATTTTGGTAGTGGACAATTTTCTGAAAATCTGAAATTTTGGTCAAGGCCCTGTTTCTGGCTCTAGTTGGCCCTAAAAACTTTTCATCCCAAGCGGTCCAAATTTGGGCGGAGTAGGGGTCAAAATGGGTTCTTTTAAAGATGGATTTATGAGATTTTCAGCGATCAAGGCGTGAGGGGTGACATTTTCCACTAAATTTTGAACGCTGAATTTAATGATACGGGTCCCGAGACGATTGACGCCCACCAGAAGAGGTTATGGGTCAGAATATGTATTTACTTACCCATTTTGAATGCTTGTTTTCGAGATTTTTCGTACCTAGACGTGTGGGGTATCATCTTCCACCATTTTTGTTACATTACTCATGATGTCTTGACCCAAGAAGTAAAATGCCATTCCGCTGTCCACCGTACACGCGTTTTTCGTTTGTAAACGATTTTCTAAAAATCAGAAATTTCGGACCTCTTCCCGGCTCTAGTTAGTTCTCCAAATTTATCCGCCACAATTTGGGGAGGGTTATTTTCAATCTCCAACTTCATTGTCAAGAAAGAAGTAAAATTATGGGTGCGAATGGCGATTTCAAAAACAATTTTTCGTGGTTTTTAGGGACCTTGACGTCTGAGGTATCTTATTTCTCAATATTTTGGACGCTGAACCGATTCAGACGTCTTCAGGATCGATAGTTGGAGTGTTGCATTTCAAGGAATTTACGACAGAAAGTTTTCATATAGTCTCACATTGGCACCCCCCACCCTCCAAACCTTTAGGCAAACTCTCTACGTAATGCCCCTGCTCTGGTAAACTTTTACCAGCATCGAAATCGTGTTTCCAGTTGAGTGATGAAGCGGATAAGAGATTCCATTGAAGAAGGAGTTCTTTACTCTCTTTTCTGCTTCTTTCTGATTCAACTCCCCCTTTAAATTTGCTTACGTTTTACAGTATCACGCGCAAGAAATTCACTCTTTGAATTCGTGATTCCCTCCAAGTTTTCAAGAAGAGGGAGGAGTTTGAAAATCTGCTCATTACAGGATCCTTTTAGCTATGAAATGGAGTTGTAAAAGAAAGCAGCGGGATGTGAACATCAACGCTTGAACCGTTTCAACTTCGTTTAGCGAACGGTTGCAGGATAAGGGTGGGAAAGCGGGAATGGAATGAATGCGGGGGGTTTCGCCTCACCTGAGAGTTTTCTCAGCTAAGAAAAAGGACGAGGGGGTAGAATACTAATAGGTTTCATGAATAATTGAAGTGTGAAAACACTGAGTGAAATAGTCATTGACCCTCCACAAAAACACGGGTGGCCGCATGGAGTTGGGTCATCTTTCGTGTTACCGTCGTTCTAAACTGTGGGGTTGGTTTACCAACGACTCACAAAAACGCTACAAATTGCCCCACGATAGTTCATTACTTTCATGTAGTAAAATGTGTCATCTTGGGGAATGGCCGAACTAGCACTCGATGCTCGAAAATGCCTCAGGAATTCTACAGCATGTTTTGAATTATTCCATTTCAATTTTTTGATTGTCTATGAACACATCACTCCGCACGTCACGTTCCTGCCCAGGGAGGAGGGGAGGGTTGTCACCGAATTGACGGCTGTAGACAACCCCCGGAAGACCACCCTGCTCTGATTCCCTAACTTGGTTGTCGGTTGGTTTTCACGCTCAATAACCTTTGAGATAGGATAGGATCCGCGATTTTTCGGCGGTCTGTAAGTCTCAGCAGAGGTCTGTGTAGTCGACCTCTTCACGTGGAATACCAACCTTATAGGCGAGGTATTGAAGGGACGTCCTGTACACAGCTCGATCTGCTCCACATGGCATGCGCAGAAAGAGCTCCAAACCACAGACGCGTATTCCAGCATAGGCAACACGATGGAGTGACAGAGGATGATGAGAGCAGGTACATGCTAAAATTCGTGTGTGTTGGAACCCAAGGGCCCGCATACCTCGAGAAGCAACCTGGTTAAAAGCTGAGGGTCAAGCTGCACAACAGGGTCACGAGTCAGGGAAGAGCGGGAAAGAGGAGTGCCATCAATAAGGTAGCAAAGAAGAAGTGGGTTGGGAGAGCGGCTGAAGGTAGTGATGGCGCACTTAGCTGGATTTAGAGCCAAACCATTAAGGGTGCACTACTGTGAGACAGAATGCAGGCCAGCCTGAAGTAAATTGGAGTCTGCAGGATCCAAGATGTGCTTAAAGAGCGTCAGGTCATCAGTACAGAAATGAAAATACGAGTTCTTGATGACGGAGACCATGCTATTAACAGCCAGTGTAAACAGCAGAGGTCCGAGATTTGAACCCTGCGGAACCCCGAAGGAGGCAATGAAACGACGAGAGGTGACTCCTCCAACCCAAACACAAAGCTCACGTCCAGCAAGGTAACAGCCAAACCAAGCGAGAAGACTACCGTAGACCCCCATTCCATCGAAGACATCAAGGATGACCTGATGTGGGAAATCTGTCGTGATCATATCCACGACATGATCGAAATGCCCGCTTTTTGCGATGAGGCCCACCCCGCTTGCAGTGGGTGCACCTCCATGCAGTGGGCAATTAATATCTGTATGATGCTCCGCTGCGGTGTCGGGGACTTCCTATGAATTCGTGGTATTCGTGGTAGCATCGCATCACTGTCAGTACGCTGTCCTGAAGCACGTAGCCTTTTGGCCCTTCCTTTACTGTCCAGAGGATTTGATCGATTCAGTCATAAATATCTCGAGAAATACTTGATACCGGATTTATTAGATTGGAATGGTCGTGAGCCAGCACCGGTGCTCTGATCAAATACGATCAAATTTCGAAATCTTCGCTTGTAATTTTCCGTGTAGGGTTGTCTAGATGAAAACTCCCCTCCAAATAATGAGTAAATATCGGAGACAGCTAGTTCACTCGATCGAACACCATCACACGGTAGGAACCAACTGATGCTTCTCATGCGTTGAAATTTGTTATTCGCGCGATGAGAGTTAGGAGGTGAAGTGGAAGGTGGAAGAAAAGGAAGAACGAGGTAGAAAACGTGGAGTCAGTGTAGCGGTAGTGTAGAAGTTTATTGGACTGTAAACGTGATGATAAGGGCCGGATAATTCAGAAAGAATTTCCCCCCTCCCTTCAACCCTCGGCACACACGACTGTAACGAACGATAGACTCGGGGAGTCCACAGAGAAGTAGCTGGTACGTGGACGGGCTACGTATCGGCCGCCCCAATGATGGACGGCCTTCTTAGATTGTATAAGTTAAAAGCTGTTGAGATGCCGAAGGAAAAGGATTTCTCTTGCCGAGGGTTAGCGTCGCATCAGAGAAAAGGAAACTCTTCGGCGGTCTCACATCCCTTTGACCCTCGGAAAACGACCGTCAGCATCTCGAAGGCAGCTGTTTAATTCACAGCTAGTATCTACTTCCAAGCTACCTCCCCCAATAGGGGTAGTAGCTTTCATAGTCACGGTTGCACCACCTTTTCTATACCCGACCTCCAGCTCTGGTCTAAGAGCGAAAAAAGTGAAGCCGAGATTTATTTATTCACCCTCTCACGACATCCCTCCACGTCTTGGCCACCCGTTGGCCCATTTACATTTCACTCAACTTCATTTCCACTGGTTCATGTTGACTCGGCAGCGTCTGAAGAGGACGCCGACAGCAAGTTACCACTGTTAGCTTTACACGTTTTTCATGAATCAATTCTGAAATGTGTCATACTGTCGCGCAAATCCGATGTCACCGATATCCTTCGTTAGAAGGAATTGTGAAAAATACGAGGAACATCGCCCATACAGTGACGCCGGTCCAAGAACCAGTATTTCCAGTTCAAGATAAAAACAGCTTCATGTATTACACCTGAGTTGGAGTTTTGGTTGGTTATTACTTGAATAAACAACCTGTGTTTTCATGCAAAAGTCAATCACCCCGATTCGGCCAAAAATTTTCTTCTGCATGTTTCAAGGTGTCTAGATCAAAAACCAGGCACACGGAGACTAATATAAACCTCGGACCAAGCGCATGGAGATTCATTTCTTCAACATGTGAAAAATGGGGGAAACAATGGGTGTGGTGGGTCCCGGACCAATTCCAATCGATTCAGGGTCCAAAATTTAGTGGAAAATGATACCCCACACGCCTAGGTACCAGAAATCCCGAAACCACATATTCAAAATGGGTAATAAATACGGGGTGTGGGGTATCTTTTTCCACTAAATTTTGGACGCTGAATCCAACGAAATGGGTTCCAGAACGATTGGCAACCACTAGAAGAAGTTATGGGTCAAATTTGGTATTTATTACCCATTTTGAATATGTGTTTTCGGGATTTCTGCTACCTAGGCGTGTGAGGTATCATTTTTCACCAAATTTTGGACCCTGAATCGATTGGACAGTGGGTTCGGGACCCACCACACCCACTGTTTCCCCCATTTTCCCCATGTTGATGAAAATAATCTCCATGCCCCTGGTTCGAGGAATAACCAACCCGTGAGTAAGAATTTGCAGATTTTTTACCTATGATAGCGTCCCGGTCGGTGAATAATGTATCACGCGTCTGTTGGAGATGGGATGCTGAACCCGCGTGGAAGCAACAATCGAACGATCTTTAAACTGTGAAACTAACGGCCCTGGTAAGATGAGTTTCAAATGAAGTAGGTGTTCTACTAGGGAGCCCGTAATGTTGGAACGGTGAAAAATGGCGTGGGTACTTGAAATATGGGAACTGGGCGAAGTAAGTGGACTGAAATTTATTATTCTCCCTGTATCAACCTCGGTCAAATTTATAGGGGAACGCTTGAAGGGAAACTAACAGCGGCCGTCATCCGAGGATGAGGTGCGAGTGGAGGTTTTCCGCCCTGAAACTTCCACCGATGACGAGGTACTGCTATTAAGGCTCACGGGACAAAACCGAGGATACCGAGCCCCTACATTCTCAACCCTTGGGCACTTTTTTTTTAACCTATCGTTAATGACCGAAGAAGAATAAGACGTCAAGCGAGGCGGAAAATTACACACCTTCCGGCCTTCGTTTTATCAACGGCCGAACTAAATTCGTGTCTTACTTTTCAAATGAACATCAGAAACACTGCAAACCTCCGACAGTCCGTTATTCATGGGCAACACTTCGTATGTAAAGGCAAAAGCCTTGAACATAATCACATAACTAGTTTATTCTAGGAATAACCAACCAAAAACCTCGGATCAGGCGCATGAAGACTCCTTTCAATCGATTCAGGTACCTAGGTACCAGAAATCATGAAAACACATGTACAAAATGGGTGGATACATCCCCGTTTTGACCCTTCATCCGGTGGGTGCCAATCGTTCTGGGACCCATTTCGTTGGATTCAGCGTCCAATGTTTAGTGAAAAATGATACCCCACTCGCCTACATCGCCCAAAATCTTGAAAATTTTGAATGTGTTTTCGAAATTTCTGGTACCTAGGCGTGTGGGGTTTTCCTTTTCCCCATATTGAAGAAATGAGTCTCCATGCGCCTGGTCCGAGGAATAACCAACCCCTGTGTATGAATTTGCAGCGTTTTTTGAAAATCCATTTTCGGAACTTTTTTGGGAACTAGGCATGTGGGGTATCATTTTCTATTGAGTTTATTAGACAGAAATATCCATTATTTTCTTTTCCATCTTCTGAGACGTATTTTCTCTCCTTTCGATGTTGGAGGATGTAACAATCATCTTCAGGGGAGGTGGAAATGAATGACTTTGGCCCTTACCTCCCCTGATGTGTTAATATAATCATCAATCAATCTCTCAAGCGCAGCACAAAATCTAAGAATTCGAGCAAAGGCTTTTCGTAACAACGAGATCTGCAGGCAGTCATTTGTGTAATGAATAGCAACGTCCAACGATCTTCTCTGATTCAATGCACATGGGTCCACCTTCTTCTCTGCACAGAGAGCATCCCCTGACATAATCGGCAATTACAAGCATTTTCAAAGGGTTTGGGCTCTTTTCAGGTTGACAGTAATGAACGAGGTTTACCTATTGCGCTGGGGTTGATCCCCCATTCTGGTAGGCCAGACAGGTCGACATATAGAGGAATTAGTGGTAATTGGTGGCAAGAGAGTGCGAGAGTCAACCACAGAGGTCTATTCATTAGAGCGATTTTGATTCGGATTCAGAAGTCAACCGTGCTGTGTTTACCGTTGCGATAGGACGCTCTATGATGCACGTTGGGGCTTAGCTACCGCGAAGGGGAAGCCCTGTTATTGTGTACAGAGTGGAAGAGACGGTCGGTGCTCGTATTCACAAATGCCACTTCCCACTAAATCAATCGGAACCCCCCCCCCCTCCTCATACACCCTCAACAGCCCTTCCGAAGCCCTAGGCGCTCACCGTTTCCCATCTCTTTTTGAGAGAGCCCGGAATTTTAATGGCCCACGATAATAGGGTCACTAAATCAGCCATTCCACTTTTCAGCCCCCCTCCCCATTGCACCACCTCAACCCTCCCGCATGATATCTTTCAACTTCTTTTCTCATTTACTTTCTCTCCATGGCGTCTTACAGCCTTAACGGTCACCTCCTCCGAAGCGTGAAGTCGTAATCACGGAACGGAGAGTATTTTTCAAACCAACTCATTTCACATTATCACTGCCTTATGATCCCCTCAAAGCTCTCTCTACCAATGAATGATTGAGATGATGCAATAGCTTGTCAGAAAAATTTGTTTTTAAGTCCCCCTCGGAGGCTGGAAGCGATAAACGAGTCCGTGGACACTCGTAGCCTCCAAAAACTTGATGATTGCGCCTTTCTGTCGAATTTCTACTCCTTCTCGACATGAGAAAATTATTAATTTTCTTTCTACGCACACATATCTTCACCATTTCAAGTCCTTCACCTGCGGTTACACATTCAATATCGTGATCTGATTTACACAGAAGTTGCCATGTTGTGCATTTTTTCCTCAATTATCAGCCCTAAATAACATTAAAGGCATGTGGGAAAGTAAGGTAGTTATTTACAGCCCAAATGAGTGGATGTAGCCAGAGAGGGTCTCTGAATAGGAGATAACCTAGGTTTTTACGCCTGAAGGCTCATTCGGTTATGATATGCTCTAACGTATGACTTCTGTGTTTCAACATGTCAAAATGTCCGATTGCTGTACACCGTTTTCGACATAATTGGCAGCAGGGAATTGACCAAAAAACTGAAATTTGGTTCTTGGTCACTCGTAGCAGAAGCCGCAGAAAAATGAGTGGTTGAAAAAATGAGCACTTAAATTAATATTCCTATAAGATAACATCAAGCTATAACATCATTTTTCAATTTTAGGGGTTTTCTGAAAAATTTAAAATAATTTGTTTAGTTTTGTTTAAGTTTTCTGAAGAATTTAAAATAATTTGCCCCTTTCATTCGTTTTCATACACATTTTTTGCTGTAAATTTCCTAATCAAGACTTTATTGACGAAAATTGCGCTTTCAAATTTCCAAAAATATCGCGCACATTACTCGATTTCCTAATATCAATCAAGATGAAGCCATTCAGAGAGAATAGTGATAATACTGTGTAATACATAATAGTGTGTGCTCACGGGTAATTAACGGAGTGTCTGCATTCACTTAAGAAACCGTTCACAGTAAAATGTACAAATTTCTCTCTATTTCGCGATTGAACGCGTCAGAGTGGTTCATCGGTTCTTTTGATCAACACCCGTTTTCTGCTGCCCATTGACGGATTTCAATTTTAGGATCACCCGCAACCAACCAACCAACAAGTTATACCAACAGTTATAAGTAGGGCTACTGTAGTTATATTCTACGCCTCTTTCCTCATCTCACCTTTAAAACGCTTCAAATTCTTACACAGGGGTTGGTTATTCCTCGGACCAGGCGCATGAAGACTCATTTATTCAACATGGGGAAAATGGGGAAACAGTGGGTGCGGCGGGTCCCAGACCCATTCCAATCGATTCAGTGTCCATGATTTAGTGGAAAATGATACCCTACACGCCCAGGTACCAGAAATCTCATAAACACATATTTAAAATGGGTAATATATACCCAATTTGACCCATAACTTCTTCCAGTGGGTGCCAATCGTTCTGAGACCCACATCATTGGATTCAACTTCCAAGATTTAGCGGAAAATGGTACCCCACTCGCCTAAATCGCCCAAAATATCGAAAATCCATTTTTCAAAAAACATATTTTGACCCCTACCCCGCCCAAAGTTGGTCCGATCGGGCTGAAAAGTTTGGAGGATCGTCCTAGGCCGGTATCAGACCCCTGACCCAAATTTCAGATTTTTAGAAAATTTTCAACTACCAAAAACGGCGTGGACGGTGGACGGCGTACGGCGGACGGCGTACGGCGGACGGACATTGACCTTTTTCGATCTAGACACCTTGAAACGTCCAGAAAAAAATTTTGAGCCGAATCGGAGAGGTTGACCATTTGCATGAAAACATAGATTGATTATTCAAGGAATAACCAACCAAAATCACATGAGTTGGTTATTCCTCGGACCATGCGCATGGAGATTAATTTAAATCGATTCACCGTCCATAACCTCATCCGGTGGGCACTAGCCGTTCCCGTCCAAAACTTAGAGGAAAATGATACCCCTCACCCTGATCGCCGAAAATTTCTAGTACTTGGGCGTTTGGTGTAAAAATTTTCTACTAAACTTTGGACCCTGAATTGATTGGAATGGGTCCGGGACCCGCCACACCCACTGTTTCCATTACCCCATGTTGAAAAAATGAGTTTATTAGCGCCAGGTCCGAGGAATAACCAACTCGTGTGAAAGAATTTGCAGCGTTTTTAGTGCACACCAATCGGAACCCTGATAATGAATGAGTCACTAGTCTGCTGAAGATGGTCATTTGAAGGCATATTTTCGTGAAATTCACGGTGATGGAGCCTACTTATAATTTTAGTATTACTCAAAAAATAAAATTAATGAAATCAAATGAAAATTGACTTTTTTGGAAACTCGTTTTTAGTGATCCTACTTTCACGACTGAGGTAACCAGCGCTCTAAAGCTAATTTAGCTCTCTAACAATCCGGCATTAGATGGGATCGGTAAGCTGGGCCCGACATTTATTCATTCGAATCCAGGGTTAGCTGTTTACGGCACCCTCCACACAAGAGGGGCGCTGCGTAATCACCGGCACATTCTCCCAACCCTTTGTGTCCCTCGAGCCTCTTTCACCATAAATTCCGGCATTCTCCCTGAATAGGGAAATCTTACGCAAGCCGACTTACGGTATCCGATTTACAAACGACAATGAGCGGCGTGTTTGGATTTCGAGCCGCCACTGAGACCAATATTGCGGGCGAGGAGGAGAAACAGGGGATGTTGAGACGTCAAGGGCAAACCTACTGTAACTTCATTTGGCGTGAGCGGGTTGGAATTGACGTTATCCGCAGAGGGAGTTGGAGGTCTTGTTGCAACCGAGCGGTGAGACATTCGCGTGATCGCAACGTATATCTCCATCCACTTCTCGGTTGTTCACCTGGAAAGTTATTCTCTTCTGACGCTCTCATTCTTGAGAACACCGCCACAACTTCAACCCTTTGACAAACGTCGCTGATACAAGCTGAAGTTTCTTCACACCCCGTCTCACTAATCTAATATGAGCAACCTACCCATTCCCACGTCTCCAGGTTAGCTCTTCTAATCTGTTTGTAACCCGCAAGGGTAAAACCATCTTAGAAGATTATCTACGCTAGAAAATGGCTCAGTTATCAGAAGTGGCTGCCATTATTCCCTCTACACTCGATAATCCCTGAATTGAACCACTAAAATGGTTTATACCATCGTCTGGAGCCCTTAGTGGATACACTAACCCGGGAATGGTAACGTGAGTCACTTTGACGTATATTTTGAGTAGTGATGTGTCCAACCTCGTGGAGTGGCAAATATCCCTCCAGAATCCTTGACATATCCCACCAGTTAGTCACCCACCAAACGCCATTGTGTTATTCCTTGAATAATCAACCTATGTTTTCATGCAAAAGGTCAACCTCAATTCAAAATTATCAAAATTAGCTAATGTCCGTCCGCCGTCCGGGCTTTTTTTGGTAGAAGAAAATTTTCTAAAAATCTGAAATTTGGGTCAGGGGTCTGTTCCCGGCCTAAGTCAGTCCTTGAAACTTTTCAGCCCGATCGGACCAAATTTGGGTGAGGCAGGGGTCAAAATGTGTATTTCGAAAAATTGATTTTTGAGATTTCTAGTACCTAGGCGTGTGGGGTATCATTGTCCAAAATTTAGGGACGCTGAATCGATTGGAATTGGTAAGGGACCCGCCACACCAACAGTAGTTTACTTTTTCCCCATGTTGAAAAAATGAGTCTCCATGCGCCTGGTCTGAGGAATAACCAACACACAGGAATACTACTCATTTTCGCTTTGTAGAAAACAAAGGTTTTTTTTTTTTTTTTTTTTTTTTTTTTTTTTTTTTTTTTTTTTAATGAAGATTTTAAATTGTTCCAAAGGCTTTTTCAAGTTTTTTCTCCGTTTGAGTCAAATTGACTCACACGTTACCATTTACTAGCTAACGAGTCAAGTTACATGTCAGCACAACACCTGGGCTGCCCAGTGTCTGCCACTCCATACAGCAAACGCGAAATTATGCCGACGTACATTTTATATTCAAAAACCTAGTTGGACAAAATAGAGCCAATCATTTCAGTGGTTTAACCAGACAAACTAACGAAGTTTCCAGTCACCAATAATTACCTCATGAGAGCTTACTTCTCGTGCAAGAGATTGTTGAGTTGGATTGCGGGTTGTTGACCCGGAAATTCCCTCTTGTCCTGGAAGGGTGTCTCCTCCCCGGAAAGAAGAAATGCTGCAAATTCTTTCCCAGGGGTGGTTATTCCTCGGACCAGGCACATGATGACTCATTCCAATCGATTCAGCGTTCAATTTTTAGTGGAAAATGACACCCCACACGCCTAGATCGTGAGTGAAATTACAAGAGCGAATACGGCAACGATTTGAAAGTATCGCGTTTGATGCCTGTCAGCCCTTGTGCCAACCTTGTTATAACATCTATCGACAGAAAAAAAAGATGCCCATTATTATTGAGAGGTCGCTCCTTCAACCCCTTCAGGAATCGTCAACAATCGTGAAGCATCCCAACTCGATTCATAGGCAAGTTGGCGGGGAATGGGGCCTTTTCATGTTCGTTCGTGGGTCATGGCACGTTCATCCTCGTCTAAGCTGCTCAATGTGTTTTGGGGTCAATTAAAAACACAGGGGTTGGTTACTCCTCGGATCAGGAGCGTGGAGACTCATTCCAATCGATTCTTCGTCCAAAAATTAGTGGAAAATGATACCCCACACGCCTAGGTACCAGAAATCTCCAAAACACACATTCGAAATGGGTAACAGGGTAATTTTGCCCCATGAACTCATCCAGAGGGCGCCAATCGTTCTGGGACCCATTTCATTTGATTCAGCGTCCAAAATTTAGTGGAAAATGATATCCCATTCGCCTAGATCGCCAAAAAACTCGAAAATTCATTTTTCAAAAAACACATTTTGACCCCTACCCCGCCCAAATTTGGTCCGATCGGGCTGAAAAGTTTCGAGGACCGTCTTAGGCCGGGAACAGACCCCTGACCCAAATTTCTGATTTTTAGAAAATTTTCTACTGTCAAGAACGGCGCGTACGGCGGACGAACATTTTGGTTTTGGTTGGTTATTCCTTGAATAATCAACCTATGTTTTCATGCATATGGTCAACCTCTCCGATTTGGCTCAAAATTTTTTTCTGGACGTTTCATGGTGTCTAGATCAAAAAAGGTCAATGTCCGTCCGCCGTCCGCCATCCGCCGTCCACGCCTTTTTTGGTAGTAGAAAATTTTCTAAAAATCTGAAATTTGGGTCAGGGGTCTGTTCCCGGCCTAGGACGGTCCTCCAAGCTTTTCAGCCCAATCGGACCAAATTTGGGCGGGGTAGGGGTCAAAATGTGTTTTTTGAAAAATGGATTTTCGAGATTTTGGGCGATCAAGGCGAGTGGGGTATCATTTTCCACTAAATTTTGGACGCTGAATCAAATGAAATGAGTCCCAGAACGATCGGCGCCCACTGGAAGAAGTTATGGGTCAAATTGGGTGTATATTACCCATTTTGAATATGTGTTTTTGAGATTTCTGGAACCTAGGCGTGTGGGGTATCATTTTCCGCTAAATCTTGGAAGCTGAATCCAATGAAGTGGGTCTCAGGACGATTGGCACCCACTGGAAGAAGTAATGGGTCAAATTGGGTAGGTATATATCACTCATTTTAAATGTGTTTTCGAGATTTCTGGAACCTGGGCGTGTGGGGTATCATTTTCCACTAAATTTTGGATCCTAAATCGATTGGAATGGGTCTGGGACCCGCCACACCCACTTTTTCCCCATTTCCCCCATGTTGAAGAAATGAGTCTCTATGCGCCTGGTCCAAGGAATAACCAACCCCTGTGTAAGAATTTGCAGCGTTTTTGATCTAGACACGTTAAAACGCCCAGAAACAAATTTTGAGCCTAATCGGAGATGTTGACCTTTTGCATGAAAACATAAGTTGATTGTTCAAGTAATAACCAACCAAAAGGCAATTTCATTACTCACAATTACTCATCAGACGTCGGGAGTCGCTTGATAGTAAGGGAAATCGACTGTGTGTCTTGGTTCTGTAATCATACTTTCAGTAACTCTCACCAAGATTCGTGGCTGATCTCGTGGTTGACCAGATGATTCTGTTCATTCTCGGCAGTCGATTTGGCCGCCAAACGATAAATTTCATGTGTTTTGTAATCCTCGCAAATTCCCCAGTCTTCTAAATACTCATATGTTGGAGGGTTTCATTACCGATCCTCCTCCAATCTCGTCGACGATCTGAAGCCGACGATCCACGTGCGTTTCACGATCATCCCGACGTTGGAGATACCGACCGCTCCAATTATCCACGGTACTTGTTGAAATTGCGCCTCGGCGGTGATTGTCACAACCTCGTCTCCCGTTTTGGACCCTAGACTACTTGGAATTCGATGCGCAAGGAATAAACCGACTTGAACGCCGTGGAACAGACGAGGGCGCGTCGTAATGGCCTTGTATTTATAACATTTATAGGGACGGACCCGCCAGATACTTGGGCTTCCGACGTGACTGGAATTCACGAATGGCTTGTCTTGGAGAGCGGGAGTTCAGATAAAAGCGAATAGTACACAATCAGCCTTAAGCTACCTTTATTATAGAGAGGGTCAACATAATAGTTCTCCTCATGCATGACCCACCTAATATTTGACTGCCGCATGAATGACTGGAATGAAGACATTTTCTCAAAATGGTTGCCAACGATCACAAATATTCAGCTACCAATATCGAACGGACGGACATGAATTATCAACCTACATAGTCATGCCCAAGGCCATGAGAGGGTCGACCATCCCCGGTTGGGCCCAAAATTGTTTGATACATTTTATGATGTCTCGATCAAAAACGCTGCAAATTCTTAGGAGCATGGAGATGATTTCTTCAACTTGTGGAAGGGGGGGGGGGGGGGAGTGGGTGTGGCGGGTCCCGGACCAATCGATTCATGGTTCAAAACTTAGTGGAAAATGTTACCCGACAAGCGTAAGTACCAAAAATCTCGAAAACACAATTCGAAATGGGTAGATAGGTACCCATTTTGACCCATAACCTCATTCAGAGGGCGTCAATTGTTCTGGGACCTATTTCATTGGATTCAGCGTGCAACATTTAGTGGAAAAATTATACCCTAAACTCTAAGGTACCCAAAAATCTCGACCCACTTTGAAAATAGGTAGGTACCTACTGTGACCCAAATCCACCCTCAGTAGGCACCAACTGATTTGGAAACTTCTCATTAGATTCAGCGTCCAAAACCTAGTGAAAAATGATAACCTCGGACCACATTGGGGAATATGGGGGCCAAATGTGTTTTTCGATAAATTTATATTAGAGATTTTTGATGATCTAGGCAGCCGGGGTACAATTTTCCACCAATTTTTTGACACTGGATCGCTCTGCACTCACTTTTTTGAACGTATTGAAGGCATTTTGTCAATGTGTGGGGCCAATCAGAGAGGTTGATCTGTTGCATGATGATGATCATTGCTCGTCGCAGACAAAGTCACTGGTGATGTTGGATTTGCCTGATTGCATAATATGCCAGTTCGTGAGCAAAATATTCGCTCAAAAACTTCTTTTTTCGGCCTGTCTAAATTAAAAAAAAAAAAAAATCTAGCACATTTGTTTAAGCTACTCTTCATATCCATCTTGTTTCTACGACCGATAAGATTTGCTAGACTTAAAGGTCTAAAACTGGATTTTGGGGGGAAAAGAGAATTGGCGTGAATTGTCTACCTATTATACATGTGATGGGAAATTTATATTCATACGAACTATGGATATTTCTGGACGCTGAATCCAATGATAAGAGTCCCAGACGATTGGCACCCACTGGAAGAAGTTATGGGTCAAATTGGGGGTATTTATTACCCATTTTGAATATGTGTTTTCAAGATATCTGGTACTTGTGTGGGGTATCATTTTCCACTAAATTTTGGACCCTGAATCGATTGGAATGGGTCCGGGATCCCTCTGTTTCCTCATGTTGAAGAAATGAGTCTCCATGCGCCTGATCCGAGGAATAACCAACCTGTGTTTTATTCCTACAAAAGTGTTCGTGATGGTATCGGTTTGGGAATCCCATACTGGCGCAAATTGTGCAAGGGGTTTTCTTTGAGGTTGGTTTGTTGAGATTATAATTGCTGTTAGGGCCTTCAGTATATTTGAATCTGGATGTTTGACTCAAAATGGAGTCCAACTGGTTCAGCTCAATCATCAATTTGCTTCGTGCAACTACTCGTATTTCTCGTTTACTTACTTTCTCACGTATAAAACGCGGTAAGCATATCTCTATATGCATAACTCTAGACTTTTCAGTTAGATCGGGGCCCGCATCGACCAAATAACTTTAATTTATCACATCCATGGCCTCCATGACAGCATTGCCAACATAACAGGAAAAGTCTAGGTTCCAGTTTGTAGGTATTATCGCGGAATTTATTCAAAATTACTGTTACCCATTGATGATGTTCCAATGGTTGGAACCTGCCAAAAAGTATTTTTGTTGGTAATACTTATTTGGATGCCGTGACGTCAGAGAGGGGCTCTTATCAGTCAGGGGATGATAGGCGGAGCATACAATTTCTCCCTACTTCAATCAAATTTAACCGCGTGGAATTGACTGCGGCCAATTAGGAAGTGGACCCACAGATTTTGACGTGGGTGGAATACTCCAACTTGGCTCGACCTCAGGAAAACCCGTTTTCCTGACAGTTATATTGAGCGAGGTCGTCGTATGAAAAGTGTCACTCGACTTGAAATTTGGGCCCTTTTGGAACGAGAAAGTGAGGTTTTCAAAGAGGTGAATATCAACGAAGAATAAAGAAGAACGATCGGCTTCGAAAGCAGACCCTGACTGTGCGGTCCACAACCGGAGAACAAGAAGAATCACGAGAAATGGCTAATTAATTTATAAATAAACCTCTCGGGCCTTTAATAATGCCCTCATGAATACAAATCTGTTATTTAAAGGGAAAAACCCTTGCGAATGTTCGAGTATTAAATACAAGCTTCTATGAAGTATTGGCGAGGTCATGAAAACGACTCATTCATTTTCTAATTATTAGTTTTTGTTAATACCCACCCGGTTATAATCAGGGATGATTGATGACCCCTACAGATACTAAAGCGTTTCCCTTTTCTGATAGTGGATTACATTAAATATTTTAATTTTTCTTCCTCGCTCGCTTTTTTCCCTCCAACCCGTGAGCGAAAACTCGCTTTTCTTTTTTTATCGGCCGAGGGTGGGAGGTGGTGGACGGGGTTTCCTTCCTGGTTAGATTTGAATTAGGTACCCTCCACAGGCGCGGTCGAAATACGCATTTTTTACGGGTTTTTTCTGACTCCTGCGCTGCACACTCCAAGTCGACGGAGTATGTGCGCCGCGTTATCATCTATTGGATTGGTTGGATTTCAGTTTCCCACTTGGCGGCAAGTTATTTATTTTCCCCACTAATTTTATGACACCCCGGCATTTAATATTGAGATTATTATATTTTATCGGCGATAAACGCAACAATTTTTTAAAAATTTGCAAACCACTTATTCTATAGAAACGATTTTGGTTGGTTATTTCTTGGATACTCGTAGTTTTCATGCTGAAAGTTGACATCTCCAACATGCCCAAACAATTTTTCTGGGCGTTTCAAGGTGTCTAGATTAAAAAAAAAAAAAAAAAAAAAAAAAAAAAAAAATCACAGGGGTTGTTTATTCTTCGGACCAGCAACATGGAAACTTATTCCAATCGATTCAGCGTCCAAAACTTAGTGGAAAATAATACCCTAATCGCCTAGGTACCTCATTACCTCTTCCAGTGAGTGCCAATCGTTCTCGATTTGAATAAACACATTTTGGGAAAATATACTTTGGTGCAAATTGGAGAGGTTATCTTTCAGGGATGAAAACGGTTCAATTCAATGAATAACCTACTGTTAAGCAAATTTCTGTCCGCCGTTCAGACCGTTTTGGGTAGTAAAAAGTTTCCTAAAAATCTGAAATTTTGGCCAGGGACCGGTTGCCGGCTTCAGTTAATCCTTGAAACGTTTCTGCTCAATCTGACCTAATTGGGGGAGGGGGGAGGGGACAACATGAATTTTTTTGAAAAATTGATTTATGAGATTTATGGCGATCTAGCCAATCGATTGAAATGAGTCTCCATGCTCCTGGTCTGAGGAATAATTCACCCCTGCTAATTAATTTGCAGCGTTTCTGTTTTCAGGTTCGGTTTTGTCAGAGCGGTGGAGCTTTTCACCTTGTAATGTTTGAATTCGAATAAGCGACAGTCTTAATTTCCTATATCAAAATCCTTCGTGTAATTGAATTTCTGAATATTCACCATTCAAGTGTCTGAAGAAAAAACTTGTTCGGAAGGTCTTGAGGGTTGTCCGGTCGCACGACACTTCAATATCGTCGAGTTCCCAGCAAGGGAGTCTCTTGTCGGTTAGCAATTTCATTCGCTGAATCGATTGCATCGCTGTCCCAGAATTCCAATGACTGGATCGTGCGATTCCTTTCCAACGGAATTCCCATCAAAGTTCGCTATTAGAGCCATTCTCCCGATTTGCCCATTCTCTCACTGTTATCAGTTGGGTAGGTCGCGAACGAAGTATTTCCGAAGCTTGCAAAAATTTAATACTGATACGCTCGTAGATTTTCGGAGAGAGGCTCTGGATCATGTACGTGCACGAACACGTTTTATCTCCCAAGTATGTAAATGCCCTCTTACAATAATTTTTGTAGCCTAACCAAGGAATAACTCATCACCAAGGAAAACATATGAGACGACTCTGTGGAACCATCCAAGTTAGCAATTTTCAACCCCCTCAATGGCAGTGGAGTCATCTAACGAATAATCTATCAACCACAAGCATGACCGGTAGAGCGGCAACATGTAAGGAGGCGTAGATCATTGAAGTTACTTATAGGCAAAACACCCACCTGACGAAAGCCGATGTTATATTGGGAGGAGTCCGCATTCTATGGCATTAGTCCAACGGTTGGCATGGCAAAATGTAGGTGTTAGGTTGTTATTGCAGCTTCGGAAGGCAAGCTCGTCTAGGAAAGGGTCCGACATGGAGGTGGGAATGTTAGTGGGGAAATATCCCCCCCCCCCCCACCCATCGATATCATATAAAGATTATGAATTCACAGGGGTTGGTTATTCCTCGGACCAGGCGCATGGAGACTCATTTCTTCAACATTAGGAAAATGAGGGAAACAGTGGTTGTAGTGGATCCCGGACCAATTCCAATCGATTCAGGATCCAAAATTTAGTGGAAATTGATACCCCACACGTCTAGGCACTAGAAATTTCGAAACCCACATTCGAAATGGGTAGATAGGTACCCATTTTGACCAATAACATCATCCACGACGACAACCATTCCCGGACCCATTTCATTGAATTCAGCGTCCAAAATTTAGTGGAAAATAATACCCCACAAGCCTAGATCGCCAAAAATTTCGAAAATCCATTTTTCAAAATACACATTTTGACCCGACCCCGCCCGAATTTTGTCCGATTGGGCCGAAAAGTTTCGAGGACAAACTAAAGCCAGAAACGGGTCCCTGACCAAAGTTTCAGATTTTTAGAAAAATTTTTACTGCCAATGTAAACCTGAATGAACATATGAAACATTTTGACTTCAACTTCTGGTTTATTTGTATGGCGCTCACCATGGGAATAGAGCTTCAGTGGCACTAAATTTTCCCGAAATGTATCCAGACTGTCCGCATACTGATCACAGTATGATTTTGGCCTCTTTTCCCCATTCTTGTGAATTTGGAGTTGATTTGCCCGCGATAAGCGATATGATATTGAAGCTACTTTGAGAATTTCCCATGTTTTTGTCCACCGGGTCTAATTTCCTTTCTGAAAACATGCACTGTGAGAACTTGAAATATCTAAACATATACCTTTCAACCTTCAACCTTTCTTACCTTTCAATTTTGTGGAATTCAGTTTTTTCATGAGGAAGTTTTTTCACGAACGAACGCGGGAATGTTTTTGAGGAAACGTTTCTCTTTACCCGGCTGAAAGAAGATTTCGAGTTTTTATTCATTTTCTAACTTGAAGCTGAATCAATGAATACCAGTACTCAATTATTGGAGACGTCAAGGGGCTCATCAAAAAAGAAATTTGACGCTGTTTCATAGTCAGATTTGAGGTTATCTAGTAAGTTAATTGACATAATGGTCTTTTTCGTAACGTCAGGCCAAAAACACACAATCTTAAATCGTGAATAACATGATTAACAATTTCTAAATACCTGAAATTCGGGTCAGGGTCCCGTTTCCGGCTTTAGTTGGTCCTTGAAACTATTCAGACCAGCTTTGGACGGGGTATGAGTCAAAATGTGTACTTCGTAAAATAGATATTCAGGATTTTTGACAATCTAGGCGTGTGGGGTATCATTTTCCACTAAATTTTGGACGCTGAATTCAATTAAATGGGTCCCAGAACGATTGGCACCCACCGGAAGAGGAGCCAATTTGCAGCATTTTTCTACTTCAGGCAGCATTAGTGAATACCAGTACTCAATCATTTGTGACTTCAAGGGGCCCTTTAGAAAGGAAATGTGACGCCCTTTCCAACTCAGATTTGAGATTATCTAGTAAGTTAAGGAACTTTTGGCCTGTTTTGTGACGTCTGACCAAAAACACACTCACACACACATAATCTTAAATCGTGAGTAATTTGGAATTTAAGCCCCAAAAACGAAAAGCCCCAGAGACACTTCTAGTTGATAATGAGTTGTACAATCGGCCCCTAGAAGGATGTCAGGCTCTGGCCACGACAACATCGGCCATCAGCCAAAAGAGCAATTTGCTTATTCATCGTGTGGAGCAACCGAGGGACACGAAGATGAGTGTGAAGTTGGGTCTTGCCAATTCCTTTCCAGCGGTCTGCAGCATTTGAATTCCACGGGTTTCAAAATATGATGAAAATCTTTTCCTCATTCGGTCGCCTTTTTATAGTTTTGGCGAGTTTTTGGAGTCGTGACTGTGCCGGCAGACCCATCTACATTAATTTCGAACCCACGAGCAACTCCACTACCACGATTTTTTTATTGAACTGCACACACGACCTCGAGTGTTCCCCCGAATAGTAATATAGCTTATGGAGGATTCCTTCTACTGGAATTGATATCATTTCCGATTCCACCTTCACTATGGTGCCTTTGTTGTCAAATTGTATTTCCGTTCTGACGTGAAGGGCTCGATCGAAACCTAAATAGGATTACATTTCATGTTCGCTGGGCGTCGCCCCGTTCGGTATCACCCTAGAAGCACTGGCAACGTGACAGAGTAATATAATTGCGAGACTGCTAGTTGAATGTAGGATCATAAAGTGCGTCTTCTTGGAATTGTTCCAGCCGCAGCGCTCATGCCCTCGAATTAGATTTTTCACTCTGGGTAGCTAGCTTACTGGCTACCTTAGTGCGGCTGAACTAAAATCGGTCATTGACCCATGGTGGAGGATTGGGATGATTAATTTATTATAGGTGATTTATTTACAGCACAGGGTTTATCCCCATAGGGGTTGAACGAGAATTAAATGCGTGTTTGAACGAATCAAATCAAAGTGGTGTTCTAGTCGGATACTTATTAACGAGTAATTTTCACTTGATATTTCATGTGATTCCTGTTTTTGAGTCTGACATTATTTTTGGTAATTTCCGTGATACATCGGTCCACATTCGATCTATTTATGTTAAGGACGTGCCAGAAACCTCAATATTCCTTCGACACGATGATAACTCAGCCGGACCCCTATACAGCAGGGTGGTGATTAACTGGATAGGTGACCGTACAGAAATGGAAAATAATATTGGATAATACTGTACTGTAAAACTCTGGTGCTCAAACACAGACACTTGTATGTGAGGGCGAGTCCGGTTGGAAGCGCATTTTAGCTGCAGCATAACTGACTAGAGGGTGACGGATGATAAAGTACAGTAACCTATTTTCCCAATTTTTTCAGAAAAATCTCACTCTTGTAACAAGGTTGAAATCTTCTCAATAAGAATTTCTACAAACTAAAGTTGAAGTGTTTGGCAATTTTCTCCCAAATTCAATTCTCACCGCAAACTGTTGCGAAATTCGGCCAAGATCTCTCAATCGATCCAGCGTCAAATACCTACTCAGTGATAATCATCATCGTAGCTCAGACGCCTAGGTTCCTAAAAATGTTTATGAACACTTCGGAGAACCCAGTTTTACTAAAACCCTTATCCGTTTGAGTCGATCGAGCTGAATAGAAGTCATTTGCCGTTGCATCCAGCTCAGTAACAGAATAGCTCACGTATGAATACGTCGCCCTGATTATCAAGTTTTGGGTTCACTACCCCCCTAAAAATAAATAAATAAATAGAAAATCATTTCTGACGAATCCAATTCGAACGGCAGCAAGGATTCTTCATATTAGCACCCATTTTTGGTTTGTTATTTGATGAATACTCCACCTATGATTTCTTGTCAGGGGTTCACCTCTCCGATTAGCCCCAAAATGTGACATTATGCGTTCCATGATTTTTGAGGTGGTGCAGATTATTTTGGATGTTCCATGGATCAAGTGGAGTGAGTACTCATTCCAACAGGTAGGTAGGTACCCATTTTGACCTCCGGTGAGCGTGAATCGGTCTGGATGGATTCAGCATCCGAAATTTAGTGGGAAATGGTGCTCCACTTACAAATTGATATTTTGGTCAAGGACATCATTCCTGCCTCAGTTGGTTCTCGGATTTTCCTAGCCCGATCAAACTTTCCTTAAGAGAGGCATAGGTAAAAATAAAAAATAAAAAACTTGATTATCTGAGTTTTCTGGGAAGTGGGCATGTGAGGTATCATTTTTTACTAAATTTTGGAACCGATTGGAATGAGTCTAGTACAATCTTCAATAATAAACCATTGCAAAGGAATTTTCATTGTTTTCTAGTAAAAGATAGTTCATTGTTTGAACTTCAAGTAGCTTCACTTGTTTTCTCGTGAAAATTTGTTATGAAACAAGTGAACGAACAGCTTTTTGCTTGGTTAATCCTTTAATAATCCCATCAAGAAGCCCACTGGAAAAGGTAATAGGTGAAAATGGGTATTTTTTCACCAATTTCGAATATGTGTTTTCGAGATTTCTGGTACCTAGGCATGTGGGGTATCAATTTCCTCGAATTTTTCGACTATGAATCGATTGGAATTAGTGTCTATGCGTCTGGTCCGAGAAATAAATAACCCTTGTGAAAGAATTTGCAGCGTGTTTCCATTCTCAGGATACCAATCTAGAGCGATGGGTTCACTCATCTGGTGTGCGGCAATGGGACCAGAAACCTCATGAAACAAGCAACGATTGTGATCTGCTAACTACGTTAACTTTTGGACGTTATATCGATTCAATTGGCTCCCTAACAGGTTGGCGGACACCAGAGGTACTGTATGAGTATTTATATTTTATTTTCACCCATACTGGTTTGTGGTAAAGCACTCTGGGACAATTGAGGACTCGGGTACTGAAATGGGCCCCAGTAGGATTACCATAAAAGGTGGTAAAATAAAGGTGAAAACTGATAATTTGATAACGGATTTTGGAGATTTTTCGGTGCCTTGACGTATGTAGTATTTTTGGCCATCAAATTTCGTATGCTGAATCGATTTTTAAACGTCCGCACACAGGAAGTGAGTTTTAATGAGGCAAGCAAAATAACACCTGAACAATGGCTTTCTTATGAGCCTCTGTGTATACTCGCCCCGCACAACCCAGCGGTCTTGAAGGAGGGGTCGGCTCCGGGTTGTGGATCCAAGTGCAATGGTTCCATTACATTTTTCTTTTGAATACCTCGCAATAAATTGATATTGCGATTTTCCTCGGGTAATCGTTAGTGCAGTGTTTGATTTCGAGATAAACGTTGTTATGTCAGAATACGTGCGGATGCGGTGGGTTTTCACAAATTGGAAAAGAGCTTTTTTTCCTTTTTTTTTTTTCTTTTTTACTGGCTTATTCGAATTTCACGTTTCAATCTGGCGAGGGCCGCTATATTATTTCGCACATGTCCTCGCAGTCCTCCTGGGAGAAATTTTACGTTAACTACCAATCGAAAGGTTGACCAGAGCTCCCCGAACCCCGCACGGTTCATCGTAATTTTCATTCCCCTGTTGCCCTATAAATAACGACCTTACCTCCAGCCTCATATTTCTCCCTTGGCAGGTTCGATGAAACCGATAAAAGCATGGGAAAGTCACGGCGGAAGGAATTGGCGGCGCTATGGCTGCAAGAGGTCCATTATGATTAAAGCTACGGGCTCCTGGCATATTACCGTCGGCTTTTGCTCTTTGTGCCTTTTTAGATAGGCTCGGGCGAGTAAACAATGAAAAATCCTTTGAAGTTTTCTCGAAAGTCGACGCCTCTTCATTTATTTCATTCGCGAGCTTAAGTGACCTTAGTTTCGTCGAGCTCCTTGTAACTTCTGCCACGTATCAATCCCGAACGATCAACGCAACCTAATCATCGATTTCGTTGTGTGAAACCCCACCGATGTGCTCTCTCAGTGCTAAAAAAACGATTCATCATAATTAGCCATGTCCGAGTGAGTTGGTAGGTTATAGCTGCAAGTGTTTTCATTGCAACACTGGCCAATCGAACCACCAACACGTTGCTCTCTAGCGAATCAGTGCACCCCATTGCAACAGGTGCGCTCAAGTGCTTCTCTCGTGTATCCGTCGTCAATCCACCCACAACCTCTCACACGTAACAGTGTCTGTAAGGGTGGCATTAACCTCACCACCGGTCCACCCTTATCTGGAGCACCCTAGAAGGTGGTCGCATGCTCCAAGTCCATCATGCTGAGCCAGTTTTGATGATCTACTGAGTACTAATTTAGCTGAAATTGCCATTTGATTGAATTTTCTTCGTAATAAAACCACGACATGCCTGCTCGCGTCGCTCTCTGTTCAAGATTTGCTTACCCGTAAATTCAAATCGTGGAGACTATATCTACCTCCTCTTTTCTGGCTCTTGAACCTGTACCCACCATATGGGATTTGGGCAGCACGCCTGAGAAACCCTGCTTGTCACATGCCAATGACCTGCAGATTTACATTTCAGCTGATATGTTGCAGTCGAACATGACGGTTTACCAATCCCAAGTAGGTAAATCACAGACCTGATTACATGTGGGAACACGCCTCCAATTCAAATTAATAAAGAAAAATGCATGAGCATTATAATCGGTCACCTTCGTCCAACCCAAGCCATAAACTGGGATCGAATCTGGAAATAAAAATGCTACAAAAAAAAGTTCTGCTGCAGAAGGAGATCAACCCTGCATCGCGTCATATAGACGATTTAAAACGTGAAATGTGAAATGTCATCTCATCTGCAAGAAGAGTGGTCTTGCAACTTAATAGGGAGCAGAATAGTGAACAGCGAATTCATTCATAGGGGTTGTTTATTCCTCATTTAAATGGATCCAGCGTCCAAAATTTAGTGGAAAATGATACCCCACAGGACTTAATCACCAAAAATCTCTAAAATCCATTTTTCGAAATACACATTTTGACCCCTACCCCACCAAAATTTGGGCTGAAAAGTTTCGGAGACTAACAAGAGCCGGGAACGTACCCGTGACAAAAATTTCAGATTTTTAGAAAATTTTCTACCACCAATGTCGGCGTGGATGGCACACGGCGGACGTACATCTTTTGACTTTTTTGATCTAAACACTTTGAAATGTCCAGACAAAAATTTTTGGCCGAATCGAAGAAATTGACTTTTTGTATGAAAACGTAGGTTGATTATTCATAAAATAATACACAAAGACCAAAAATAAAATCTTTCAAGTCCGTAGAAACGTTCACGTCTCTACAATGAATGACGAACAGACGGATGTATTCTTATTTTAAGGTAGAAATACATATTAACACGTTTGAACTGAGTTTCCATCAATAACGATAATTAGTAGCGCGTGTTGACGCATAAGGTTCCCATTTGAAGACCCCTTCCTCATCACCCCCCCCCCTCCCTGTCGAATAAAATTGTGTCAAGTGTATCCAGACTGAAAATGAATTGATGGTGCCAAGGTTGGCAGCTAAATGTTAAACAACCCGATCCCCACAGACGTTTCCCTCACCTTATTACGTGAGACAGATGATGCGTTGAACCATCAACTAACCGAACTTGGACGGGGAGGAAGTTGGAAGCACTTTGTTGCGTGAATTCGTTCATTAATTAAAGGGACAGTAGGGCTCTGGAGAGAACGAGAAAAAAATGAGATGGCCGTGCGGTCACCCATGCTAATGTTCACAGAGGCTGTAAACGTGGAATACTAAGTTTCCTTTGAAACTTCACTCATAGAAAAGTTTGAGCAGTCAAGTGAGGATAAAATTGTGAGAGTTTGGGGGGTGGAAGGGGGACAAATGGAGTAAATGAGCAAAAAGTGGTGGGAAATAACCCCAATAATTTACGGGTCGCCGTTGCCGGCAAATTTACTCGTAATACCTCTGCAGGAACCCTCCTTAGTAACATTTTTATACTCACGGTAGAACGCCCTCGTTAAAAGCCCATCTAAATTAGGGTTATGTTTATGCCACTCAGGATTCTCAGCCCTTTACGATGAACCAGTGACTTGGAGTTGGTCTCTGCCAAACAAGAAAAGGGCTTTTACTTATGAATAGAGACACAATTATAATGTGGCTTACGTCACTCACAGGTGACCTTTTCTTGGTGGCCAGAGGCAGTTCCTCTCAATGACATCATTGCTGATACAGTGGCAACAGCACTGGTCTCCACAAGGTTTGCTAGGTTTGGTGTTCGTATGGGGCCAAACCTAGGTGGCAATACTTCACACCACTAGGGAAATACACCTCCGTTTTCCAGGCCAAAATTCTGGCAATCAATGCATGTGCCCTGGAGCGTCTAAGGAGAGGACATACTAATGCACACCTCCACATTCTAAAGCACTCACAGCACCCAACATCTCATCTAAGGTGGTGAAGAACTGTGCTCTCTGTGCTCTAGCAGCCCGCAATACAGTGTCCCTTGAGTGGGTGGCGGGGCACAGGGAATTGAGGGCAACGAAAAAGCCGATGAGCTGGCCAGAAGGGGCTCCAAAACACCCTTCATGGGCCCAGAGCCGGCTGTAGGTTTGCCCAAAAGCTCCTTCAGAGCTGCCATCAAGGAGTGGACGTACAAGAAATACACCGACATTTGGCGGAATATTGGGGAACATGTCCACAGTAAGCGTATGGTGGCAAAACCCCATCCAGTTATCACCAAGGACCTACTCAGACTTAAACGCAGCGACCTAAGAGCGATGTTGGCCTACTAATTGGCTTCGCTCCTCAGCGTTTTCATCTGAAACACATAGGGGTGACACAATAAGCAACTCTATGCAGATTCTGTGAGGAAGCAGACGAAACTGCAACTCACATAATCGTTGAGTGCTCAGCACTCACATTCCGCAGATACACCCTCATTGGGACACAAACCCTGGTGAGAACCATACTCAGAAACAAGTTAGTCCACAACCTAACAACCCTCATCAGGGGACTAGGGGTGTTTGTGGACTAAAAGAATGAGACACCTAAGATAAGCACAACTTCCGCGCTTGGGGCCCTCCATAACCCCTCCTCTAGGTGCCTGTTATCATCTACCATCTTGGTGTTCCGTGACGCAGCGACACAGATCGTGGCAAACAGTTCGATTGTAACCTCTTCAATAGCCTGACAACAATCCTCGGCATTGACCAAATATGCTCCATCGCCTATCATCCAGCAGCTAATGGAGCAATCGAGAGATGGCATCGCGCTCTAAAATCTGCATTAAAGGCTCAACTGACAGAAAATTGGGTTCCATGCCTCCCTATCGTCCTTTTGGGTTTGCGTTGGTACGTTATACCCGAGTGTGGCGTCACTCCTACAGAGATCCTCTTTCGATTTTTACATCTACACCTGTCATAGTAATAATTACATCTGCGGTGGAACGAAGGGATTCAATGTTGAAAAAAATGTTTAGAATTATATGAAACACGTCAATGTGACGAACAAAATCTTGTCGATGAAATATATTATCTGGCCGACATCTACACATTTACATGCCGTTCTTGTAAAGGAAATATAATACGAACAGATGGAAATATATACTGTTACCTTGGTCTCCCATTTCACCAGTTTCGTAGGTTTGAGACGACTGAGGGTGGAGCTGACAGCCCGTAAAATGGGTGGTGTAATGTCAGTAGGTAAGACAAGAACGTTTTACAAAACAAACCGCTCCGTTGGTTGGGAATGACGTTACTTATCATCTCAATTCCTTTGAGTAGGATCGAGTACAGAGGTATTCAGAAGAGATAACGGGGAGCTCTAATCATATCAGTGAATCTCAGACCTGCCGTCTCCTGTAGGCACGTAAGAGACGCTGAAAAACAGCAGTCTCCGAATCCAAAAACGTTGCAAATTATCATGGGGGTTAGTTATTTCATGGACCAGGAGTGTGGATACTCATTTCAATCGATTCAGCATCCAAAAATTAGTCAAAAATGATACCCTACACGCCTAGACCGCCGAAAATTCAATTTACGAAAATGGCATTGTGACCACTACCCCACCCAAATTGGGTCCGATTGTACTGAAAAGTTTTGAGGACCAACTAGAGCCAAAAACGGGTCCATGACCCAAATTTCATATTTTTAGAAAATTTTCTACCACTAAAATCGGCGTGGATAGCGGAAAGACATTTGCTTATTTTGAAGTGTTTTATGAAAAATGCATTTTCGATTTTTTTTTTTTTTTTTTTTTTTTTTGGCGATCAAGGCGTGTGAAGTATTATTTTACATCTTATTTTCCGACGCTGAATCGATTGCAATGGGTCTGGGACACGCAACTGTTTTCCTAATTTCCCCCATTTTCGATATTTTTGACGATTTAAGGGGCCTAGGTGCCCGAAATCGCGAATACCCACTTTCAAAATAGGAGTATCATAGTATAAATTATAGGGGTGTTTGGTGTCATTTTCCACTGAAAGTTGGGCGCTGAATCGATTGGAATTACTCCAGGAAACTCCACACTAACGGTTTTCTCCGTACTCCTGGTCCAAGGAATAACCATTAACGAAGAATTCGTAGCGTTTTTGATCATGACATTATTATTTAAACGCAATCTGTTTAATTTTGAGGTTAATTGGAAATATCGACCTCTGGCATGAGAACGTATGTTGATTATTCAAGGAATAATTAAAACGCAGTAAATTGTTCCATAATGACTTATTTAAGTGGGTAGACCTTATCATTCGTGGAGGTTTTCACAGTAGAAACCTCATTACGTGGAATGGAGTTGAGAACAAACAGTGTTTGTTTTTAGTTGTGACGTGCGAAACGTAAGGTCTTCTTGTGGCCACCATGGTCCGGTTAAACGTTTCACACTAGACAACGGAAAAAGAAGTCATCCAGCAGTGATAACACCCTGATATCAATTTTCGTGTTATTTTGTCCATCATTTCATAATATTACTGTTCATTTTATGGACAACCATACTCATGATGAACGTCTCCTGCTCCGTTTAGCGGAAAATTTCGGGATTGCCATCTCACCTATCGTCGAATCAAGTCATATGTCACAATGCAACATCTACTTAATCCAACCATTTTGGTTTTGGTTGGTTATTCCTTGAATAATTAACCTATGTTTTCATAATAAAAGCCAAATTTCCGTCCGCCATACACCGTACCCCGTCCGCCGTCCGCCATCCTCACCGATTTTGATAGTAGAAAAATTTCTAAAAATCTGAAATTTTCGTCAGGGACCCGGCTTTAGTTGGTCCTCTAAACTTTTCAACCCGATTGGACCAATCTAGGCGTGTGGGGTATCATTTTCCATTAAACTTCACACGCTGAATCGATTGGAATGATTCACCATGCATCTGGTCCACCATGTTTCCACAGAGTTCATCGTTGAAACGAGCTCAAAGCTGTGACCTTGGGGTAGTTTTTGTCTCGCCTATGCAGCTCTCAGGACCTGACGTGATAAAATGGCAGGCAAATTTGGTATTTCGTGCCTCTCACTCGTCCTCCTCCTTCCAAATGAGCAACAACCGACCAATGCCGGATAAAAACTGAGTGACAAAGGGATATTGGGTATAACCTGTTCATTTTGTTTGTTGTAGGTCGTTACACGCATAAGCGTATTTCAATTTAATTTCAAGTTTGTTTCGTGAATGTACAAAGTAATCCAACAGCAACGCTCTATGTATCATACAACGTGGAGGATCACTTGGATAAATTCATCACGGTCCCTCAACATGGCAAAATATTCATGTGGAGCGGAGAAGGGTAGGGATATAAATTAATTAATTAGACGTGTAGGAGGTGTAAACAAGTTACGATACTTGGAACCATACAGTCTTCATCTAATTAACCTGACATAGGTAGTGACTCAGCCTCTGCTTTCACTGCTTTGATTTCTCTACGCAAGGCGGAAAGCACTGGACGTATTGAGAAGAACGGATTAGCTTAAGTTCAAACAACCTTCCCCTCGTTTTCTCGTTTAAACGTGAAAATTCTAAACGTGAAAGGAAACACCGTACCCTTTGTTGGCGCATTGGTAGTTATAACTGCCCACGCACCGCGAGGTGGAAAATTAAGTGATTAAATTGTATTCAAAAATTAAATTCCTACCGTGTAAAGGAGAATCTCCCGTCTCAGGGGTTTTCAACAAAGATTTTAGCTCGGAAACGAATTAACGTTGGTAAAAAGGGGGTAATTATAAAGAGAAGCCTTGTGCTCAAGATAAATTAAGAGCTCCTAATTTACAAGACTTGATGTTAACAATATTACCACACAGAAAAGATATCGCGTTGTTGATGAGAACACAAGATGAGGGTAGTTGTTGTCGTGGGGAACAATAACGACGACGATCTCGTCTCGCACTTATTCTTAAAACTTTCGTAATCAGTTAGGAGAGTGAGGGCCAACAATGTCTAAGCTTAATTGTTTCCCGTAAAGAGTTTATTAATTTCCAAGCTAAAGGGAGCCCAGGCAAGCAGTGTTGGATTTTATCCGAGTGTGTGTTCACTGGGAGAATGCCAGTAAATTGTGTCAGCCTACTCGATGTCACCTGAGTCAGACGACAAACAGGCAGCTTGCATGGGTTCAGACAATTAGAAATGAGTTAGCACCACCACAACTCCTCTTCTGTTGTCATTGGAACATAGATTTCTCGGAAGGTTAGTTACCGTAGGAAACCTACATGCATCTGTTTTTTCACCCTAATCCGAGGGGATGCCTTCGAATGGCTCAGAATTCATCAAAACCAGCCAATGATTGCGAAAAATCTGCTAATTATCCGTTATAATCCCTCACCTTAGGGACCCAGTTTTGGTTGGTTATCCCATAAATAATCGACCTATGATTTTATGCAAAATGTCAATCTCTCCGATTCAGCAAAAAAAAAAAAAATTTCTGGGCATTCCAAGGTGTCCAGATAAAAATAAGCAAATGCCTGTCCACCGTCCACACCGATCGTGGTTAAAATTTTCAAAAATATCTGAAGAATCAGGGACCCGTTTCCGGCTGTAGTTGGTCGTCGAAACTTTCCAGCCCGATCGGACCGAATTTGGAGGAAATCCAAGGAGTTCTAAATGTGTTTTCAGAAAAATGAATTGAGATTTTCGGCGTTCTAGGCGTGTGGGGTATCACTTTCCATCGAATTTCGGACGCTGAATCGATTGAAATTGGTCCGGGATACTCCACTCCCATTTTCTCCTCCATTCCCCCTATTTTCGAGATTTTCGTCGACGACGGCGAATCGTTTTCGACTAACTCTTGGACGCTGAATCGATTGGATTGTCTCCACTCTCCTGGTCAATGGTATAACCAACCCCTGTGAAAGAATTTGCAGCGTTTTGGTTACTACAGGCTTGGCATTTTTATATTGGCACCAGTACAGATGTGTATCTAAATCTTATAGCATGTCTGACTCACCTGAAATAATCATTAGCCCCTCCACAAGGGAAATGAAGGAGGGTGCATGCTCTTCAAGTAGTCGTAATAGCCAAGTTCACAACATGCCTCCAAATTAATGAAGAGTTGCGTTTCCTATTAAACCAGAAATTCACTATTTGAATCCTTCTAATCAATAATCATGACAGTTTCGTTACACTTGTCAAATTTATATCGATTGTTTGGAAATCCCCATTGCAGACTCGACCTCTGATCGTTGGCCGGTTTTTGTGGGGACTAAAAATTCCTCCCCTCTCTCTCCACTAAACCAACCGCATATCCACAACTTCGAGTTCGACATCTACGGCAAAGGGAAAAGGGCCTACTTCAGTACAACTTACGCTGAAGATAATTTGTATTCATAACCCGCTCCCGTGAGAAAGTTCCATTTTCAAAACCAACAGAGGCGCACCAACCGGAAAGAGAAGGCGGTTCGTGCCCCGGAAGTTTTGGGTAGTTTTAACCCCGCTCCCGACTGGTGGACGGGGTGCAATGAAAACACCATTACCATAGACAAAATTCATCGACGGTTCAATTCGATTCACACGTTGTATGCAATTCTTGTCGAGTGCCGGTCACCTGGCATGGATTTGGAATCGAGGATTCGTGGAAATCGTCGTACTGAGTGGTTGTAGTCTGAAACAACAACATCCACTATGAGCTTTAACAATTTTAAATCTGAATACAATAAATTATATTTACGAAAACACTAAAAAGCTTGATTCCTTGAGTTATAACAATACAGTCGTATCCCTAAATTTTATACTGAAATTTTTAAATGTTAAAGTGAAAGATAGTGACGGAAAAGGACCTATTATTCGGACGGATTATTTTCACCTACTTTTCCTCTCTCAATTTTCATGTCCTTTTCCTAGCTAAGCAATAATTTTCATAATCCAGCAGTAAATTGCTTAAAACTCGCTTTTGGTTGGTTATTCCTTGAACAATCAACCTATGTTTTCATGTAAATCTCTCTGATTCAACCCATAAAAAATTTTCCGGGCGTTTCAATGTGTCTAGATCAAAAACGCTGCAAAACCCTCTGTTACAAGGGTTGGTTATTTCTCGGACCAGGCACATGAGTGTTCATTTCATCAAAATGGGAAAAATTGGAGAAACAGTGGATGTGGCGGGTCCCGGACCCATTCCAATCGATTCAGGGTTCAACATTTAGAGGAAAAAGCTACTCCATTCGCCTAGGTACTCTGGTACCTAATCTAGAAAACACACATTCGAAATGGGTGAATAGGCACCCATTTTGACCCATAACTTCTTCCGGTGGGTGTCAATTATCTCGGACCCATTTCATTGGATTTAGCGTCCAAAATTTTGTGGAAAATGGTACCCCACACGCCTAGATTCTCGATAATCCAATTTTCGAAATACACATTTTGACCCCTACCCCTCCCAATATTGGTCCGATCGGGCAGAAAAGTTTCGAGGACCGACTTAGGCTGGGAACAGGGCCCGGAAAACATCCATTTTTTTGAAAACACATTTTGCCCCCCCTCCCCAGAACCGTGGTTATCGGGAGCAAATTTCGGTCACCGAGGTTGAGGATGCTGAACTATATTTTTAGTCCAACACGACCTTACTATAATAACGGAGTGTGAGGAGTTATACAGTCGGAATAATAATCTGTTGAGATTATCTTACTAAACGCATTGTGGGATGAGTTCCGCTGCCATTCACCGCACTCAGAGCTCTCTGGTGTCAAACCCATTCGCTTCCATGTTGACGGAGTTTTGGTAGAATTTGCATTTCATTGTCCCTTCGAACATTATTTATTCGAATGTTAAAGGTGTGCGGAGCAACGAAAAAGCAATTGGTAGTCCGGAAACGTCATCCTCTGTCGAATGAATGAACGTATTCAATCAAAACCTCTCAGGTTTCGATGGGAATTCCAATCCTTGGTCGCTCACTTTCTCCGAAGAAAGAAACTTACAGTAAAAACCTGAGTCGAATGGGGAAAAATCCCTCTGGTGAGAAGGTACCCGGTAAACTCGTAATAAAAGTGAATAGCAGATGGAATATAATCAAATCCCGGAAACGTAGGCGTCAGTGGCATACAAATTCGTTGAACCAGGAGAACCGAATTCATACTCGAGGCTCTCTCAGATTCAATATTTGCAGGTGTCGCTACTGAAGGGGAAACGACTGGCAGTATAGTTTCAGCTTCGGAAATGATATCCGAGATTCGACGGAAGGATGGAATACGCATTTTGGAATTTCGAACCGAAGGTTACTGGAGAGGAGGCCTCAGCGTAAGTTAGATTTGATCATCGGCCGATATCTGGATCCGATGGGAGAGGCGGGAAGGAGCTCGAAAACTTCTCGATAAACACACTTTCCCTCTGGCAGGCATCGGCTCAGAGTTTGGTGGTAGGAGGGAGGATGGTGGGTAGGAGTGACGGGGGGGGGGGGTAATTTGATTTCCGCGGGATAAAGATTACAGCTTGCATTCAGTTAACAGGCATGTTTCCACGTTGCGAAGGTGGGTTATCAATTCCCAAGATCCTCACCGAACTACAAGGAGATAACCGAGTTGAGAGCCGCGATACGAAATCACGCTCCTCATCCGTTCGTTAGTAAGAGTAAGTGATCGCGGATCGTAGTCATTGAACGCACGCCACCCTCATATTCAAAATAAATTATCTTCGACAGTGTCCAATGTGTTTCTCACCCCCCTGCAAGCAGCGAGAAGGCTGCCATTAGGCCAGAACGACTATCTCCTCATCCAGCAGGGCTTGGATGGGTAGCAGTAAACTGCTCCCCCTAAGTACCAAATTTCTAACTTGCACTACTACTTATGCGAGTGGTACCCGAGTATTCCATCTCAACTCCCAGAGCAGGTCTATTTTGGTACACTGTGGATGAATGTATGCAGCACAGGTCTCCCCCTTTTTGGTACCATCACACCGAAATTTTAAGGTGTCTAGATCAAAATTTGCAAATGTCCATCAGCCGTCCGCCATTTACGCGGTCCAAACTTTCCAGTCCGATTAGTCCAAACTTGTGTTCTCAAAAATAATTTGGCCAGGGAGTTCATATTTTCAAGATTTTCGGTGATCCAGGCGTGTGGGGCAGAGACCCGGGTATGTGGAGATTTTTACCCACTAAAAACCTCACCCCCTTTTCCCACGTTGGGGCCCAGCCCGGAACTGTTTGACACATTACTTCAGGCTGGGTTCCGATTTTTGCCTGCTAGCTGGTCCCGTTTGCCTGAAGTTCCCGTTGCCGGGCCCTTTCCTCGACGAGCTTGCCTTCCAGGATGTTCCGGATGTACCCTGCCACGGCATTCCACTTTGACTGGCTTTCGAGCATCTTGGTCATCATATCCTCGGGGGTGGGAGGGCTGGTCATTTCTAGCTCCCTTGCAATTTGCCATCGCTCTCTCTCCCACCTCTCGCATTCGAAGAATGTGTGTTGAGCGCTGTCCTCTTCGTGGTGGCAATGTAGGCATCCTGGAGATTCCACAAAACGCATCCTATGGAGATACTGATAGAACATCCCGTGACCCGAGAGGAACTGCGTTATATGATAGTTAACTTCACCGTGTTTCCTCTCTAGCCAGGGACGTATATTGGGCACCAGTCGAGCCGTCCATCTTCCTCTTGTTTCTGTCTCCCAGATTTCCTGCCAGGAGTCGAGTGTGTGTTCCCGCTCTTGTTTGGCTAATTGAGGCCGTGGCTCCTCTTCCCTTCGCTCGTACATCCTTTTCCTCTCCCTTGCAAGCAGATGTTTGGTATCACTCCCGCTAGGAGGAGCACGGCTGGTTCCGATACTGTCTTATAGGCGCTCACTATGCGAAGCGCCCCTCTTCTTTGCACCGTGAGCATCCGTTTTTGATGGCATTTGACATTCAGAGCGCCCGCCCACACTTCTGCCCCATATAGCAGGATGGAGTGTACAACTGACATTAATAGTTGTCTCTTACACGGTCTAGGTCCTTGAAGAAACTTTGGACGTTGAATCAATTGGAATGAGTTACTATGCTCCTGGTCCAAGGAATAACCGACCCCTGTGAATTCGCAGCGTTTGTGTTGATTCTCTATACTGGCCAGGTGATGACTTACGTCTATATGTCGACTCCATCGGTTTGACCTAGTGTCGATGAGGTTATAATTCAGAACGGCAACCGCACCTGAATGTAAATCCCCTCTACGACTATATATGAGATCTAATTACACTTACGAAAGTTTTGTCTAAGTTCCTCGAGGCTTTTGCCACTAACCGTGTTGATACAGCGCCACAAGATTTGATGAGTTCACCGAGCATGTTTATATTATACTGAGGGGAATTTGATTCACCCAGATGGCCGAAGGCAGTCAAGGCGAACAATTAACGCTCAGCTTTGAAGGCCTTGAAGAGCTACTTTCGGCTTGAAGCTAACGAACTCGTTCCTACTTGAACCCCTTGGGAAGGGCCCGTTTATAGTTGCAACGTGGTATTATAACTTGAAAATTGGCTTAGTGTGTGGAGTTTCTACTCAATATAGATGACGGCTTCGAAGTCGTATAACGTTCAGCTCAGTCGCGAAAATGGCAACTGAATATGAACTACCTAACTCACGATAGTTTGTCATTCTGACTAAGCAGCATGACTGCTCACATCGCTTGCTCCTCAAATTTTTGGCTCACCCCGTTTTGGTTGTTTTTTTTTTTTTCTTCGAATAATCAATCTATGTTTTTATGCAGAAAGTCAACCCCAAAGTTTTATTATGGGCATTCCAAGGAGTCTATATCAAAATAAGCAAACGTCCGCCGTCCACGCCGATTTTGGTCGCGC
>CM034007.1:12638035-12666175 GCA_019603395.1 Cyrtorhinus lividipennis
TTTTTTCTTTAAAAAATTTAAAAAGTAGGTACCTAATTAAAAAGATTTTATTGTCAAGTTACAATGGTGTGGTCCAGTCCAGAGGTAAATTTGATGAAACAGACACACAAAGTTGTGTTGGGAAGTTACGTACCTCTGTATTGGCATCACTGTCTACCAACTGTGTGATTGGTGACGAGGCGGTGATTGATTCCCTCTTACGCGTGTAGGGTATCATTTTCCATTAGGTAAATTGTGGACGCTGAATCCAATGAGACGGGTCTTGGAACGATTGGTCCCCACCAGAAGAGGTTATAGGTCAAAATTGGTATCCATCTACCTATTTCAAATGTGTGTTTTCCAGATTTTTGGTACCTAGGCATGTGGGGTATCATTTCTCGCTAAATTTTGGACGCTGAATCCAATGAAATAGGTCCCGGAACGATTGGCGCCCTCTGGATGAGGTTATGGGTCAAAATGGGTATTTATCTACTTATTTCTAATGTGATATTTCTGGCACCTAGGCGTGTGGGGTATGATTTTCCACTAAACATTGGACGCTGAATCGATTAGAATGAGTCTCCATGCGCCTGGTCCGATAAATATCCTACCCCGGCGTTGAATCCTTGAATTTTTTCAACGTTGGGCAACGGTGTTTTAGGCTCGATAGCAATCCAAGACTAGATGTAAAACTCACTCTATTCCACTCGTTTCAACCGTCAACCTTTCTCAGGTCGTAAACCCGGCATTTTTAAAAGGCGTCCGTCGACCGGAATCGGAATTTTCAACCGGTCCGGTGGACGCAATAGACGAATCTTCACTTCCTGCCGCGATGAGGCCAACTAGTGCAGTCCCGTACGATTAGCTGAACTGAAGCCAACCTTGAGCTGCCTTTCACTAGACACCCTTTTCTGGCCACGTTCGATCAGACCCGCTCCAGCAACGCAAATTACAAATAATTATTTTCCCGCGTTAATATAAATCACCGGTTAACATTTCACGACCTTCCCACATATACTCGCTATATCAACACTAACCAGGCGGTAAATGGCTATTAAGTTGTCGTTTTGTCTTTCTTTCGCTTTTATTTTACTATGACGCGATATTCCCGTGAAACGACCGGAAAGTGGGCGCCTTCTGAGTTTTGTAAGCCATTAGTTAGTTGGGCTTTTTTTTTTTTTTTTTTTTTTCAAGTCTAGAATTTACGGCGTCTAGGAAATGGTGCAAGAGCAAAACATTCGTGCTATCGTCGTTATACGAGTAAATCAAATCAAATTTCACCGGGGTCATATTATTAGCGCATTATTACTAGCTTGTTTTATTTCAGGAAGAACAAGAAAAAAGCAGACGCTAAGGTGGGAGGATTGATTGATTGATTAATTTATTTATTAATCTGCCCTGAATTAGGCTAAAAGCCCACTCTTCCTCCTTCTGTCCACAGGACAGATACATTTTATAAAACAACATGAATAAAATTAGTCAGGTTTGCATAAATAATAACTTCAAATAATAACATTTCGCCTTATTTCAAAACTAATAATTAAATTATTTAAATAATAATAAAAATAAATAATTATTTCAAATACAAAAATAAACACTTTCTCTCCGACACTAATCTTTAACCATCAGCTTCTCCAGATACTTTTGTTTAAATTGCGTCGTCATCATTGGACAGCTCCACTTTGCTATTGATGATCCATATACTTTTTATCAAAAATGATTTACTGTAGCATTAGAGTGTGACATTGACAGTGAGGATGGGTGACATTGACCGTAATTAGAGATTTATTAAAATTGAATAACTTTATTCTTTATTCATAAACTAAATACGTAGCTTTGTGAATAAGGAACAATTTATTAGTCCGCTTGAGCCAGTACTGATTGGATTCGCCACAACAAATTCATCACGTAAACTGATAAAATGATATTACTATCAATAAGATGTGGCTGACCTGCACAGGTCAGTTGTGCGCTGATCGTGCTTTTAAGCAGAACTGCTTTTTCTGTTTTCAGGCTCAGTGTCCACTATGACGGCGACGGGAATCGTCGACGAGAAAACGGAGAAACGACGGACGCACGTCGAGGACGGGTCGCCTCAAGACGGGGACGTCGTCTCAAAATGCGTCGGCGATTTCGGGCGCGTGGCAGCTCCTCGTCACTTTTCTCCTGTCGCTTCTCAATTTCCCCTGCACGTTCCACATCTACGCGCCGACTTTTGAGACGGGGAAGGCGGAGTTTTGGTGCGCTCCGCCCGATAGTCTCAGGTCCCTCGACGTCGACGTCTGGCGGAACATCAGCGAAGTGAAACCGGTGAGAGGACAATCGTCGATTATCAGGATTTTTCAAGTCATAATTTTTGAAATTAACTTGATAATTTTTAGCAAAAGCAGCCAGATTGACATTAGTACTATTTTTATGAGTAATATTTTTATTGGATTCAGCGTCCAAAATTTAGTGAAAAATGATACCCCACTCGCCTAGATCGCCAAAAATCTCGAAAATCCACTTTTCGAAATACACATTTTGACCCTTCCCCCGCCCATATTTGGTCCGATCGGGCTGAAAAGTTTCGTGGACCAACTAGAGCCGGAAACAGACCCCTGACCCAAATTTTAGATTTTTTAGAAAATGTTCTACTACCAAAAAAACCCGTCGGCGTACGGTGGACGGGCATTTGACTTTTTTGATCTAGACACCTTGAAACGTCAGAAAAAATTTTTGAGCCGAATCGGAGAGATTGACCTTTGCATAAAAACATAGGTTGATTATTCAAGGAATAACCAAATAAAAATTATATTAGAAACTTTGACGCAATATAATAATTTCATACGGAAGTATAAAACGTAAAAAAACCATTCCGCATTCTTTCAAATCTTGGCCTTAGATAAGAGCTTTTGGCGGGCACCCTATTTTGCCTCCACACCTTCTCTAATTGGGTGAAAGAGAGTTTACAGGCCCTTGCCAGAGTCACATGCAGTAAATTTGGTACCCCCCTATCCTTCCCCACCCCTGGCACAATCTGGAGAGTTACTGTTGAAGTCCATAACGTCCTTTTTCCAGCGCCATAAGTATAAGGAAGTTTACAGGTCCTTACGTCAGTTGATTTGTGGGGAATGGGGTGAAATCCTCTCTGTGGAGATTTATTACAGTTCAATTAGATTCTTTTGCCAGTGCCATTGTGCACCAACCCTGCCTCAACACTGCCGCTAATTGGAAAATATGTCTCCCATGAAAGGGTATTTATGGATTCCACAGCTTTGGTAATTAGACATCAGTATAAGGGAGTTTACAGGTCCTTATCTGAGTTGATCTGAGGTAAATGGGGTGAAATCCTGCATATGGGGACTTAGAGAAGCCCATGAGGTGCTATTGTCAGCAACACCAATTTGCCTCCCCACCATTGCTGATTGGATTATTAGTCCGACCTGTGGGGAATGGGGTGAAATACCCCCATGAGGAGTTTCAATGAGCTTTTCCGGTACCGCTTTGCCCCAACATTGCCTCTGCACAGTTGCATATTGGGTGATTAGCCTCCAGTATGAAGGGAGTTTAGGGGTTATTTACATGAGTTGACCAGCGGGAATCGGGTGAAATCCTGTGTGGAGATTTATCAGAGTTCAATTAGGTACTTTTGCCAGCGCCGTTATGCACCAACCCTACCTCCATACTGTCGCTAATTTGAAAGAATGTTCCAGCTAATGAGAATTTACAGGTCTTTATAGAGTCGATCTGTGGGAATCAGAATGATTGAGTAATCTGGCAAATCGGTTTTAGCAATCGATTCAATGAGGAGCTTCTGCTGACACCATCTTGCGCCGAATTTGCTTAATTAATTGTTGCAAATCGAGATTTGTGAAATACAGTTTGAGGCGTGTTATCACATGACGTATGGGCAGTGTGTTTCAGGCCGTAAGATTCAGTATAAATGTTGTATTATGAATAATCTAGTAAAATACCGAATCCCCCCTCACGGTCCTTTACGGCCTCTTCTTGACACAAAGTCAACTCGATTCACCAGTTGAAATAAGTTTCTAGTTAGTTTTGCGTGACAGTTTCGCTCAATACGATTCGTGTGCGCGATAACGGCGAGAAAAATTGCCCGATATTTCCGTTCTCGAGGACAGAAAAAATTGGAAGGATCCTTGGTTCAGGTCAACACAAAACAGACGAAAGTCTCGACGCTCCAAACGTGCCAATTTGAGTCTTTTCGGTTCAAAATTATTTTTAATTCTCGTAATTTTCTTCGCTTTAGGGAGACGCGTGTTATATAAAAGCACTCAACTACGAGCACAGTTCCGTCGACGAGCTCGTAAAACAATCTGAAGAGGTCCTGAAGACCCTGAAGTGCGAAAAGTGGGTCTTCGACAAATCGCAATTTGGAGAAACCATCGTCTCTGAGGTGAATAATTAGAACGAAGTCCAAGTGGCAGCCACACATTGAGCCAATAATTATTTGAAAAAGAGTAAAACAATAGTGCATCTAATTAGAAATAAGTACATTATGATTCTGTTCTAGTGGAATTTGGTGTGCGACAAAGAGCAATGGGCCAATTTTGCCGAAATGGCGTTTTTGGCTGGCACATTGATTGGTGGACTTGCATCAGGATTGATCTCTGACAGGTGATTATCATCTTCAAGACATCGCCCGAATAATCTTTCAGTATATTTCCCCAAAACGTAGAAATATTACAATTGATGGCTAAGTCAGGACAGCCTGTGACGTCATTCTCTTTGGATTTCAAGCTTTTTGTACTTTCTTCACTTTAGTGATACGACGGTGTTTTGTGATTTCAGGTTTGGTCGCAAAGTGACTTTGATGAGCTCGGTCGTCGCTCAAATCACACTCGGGCTCGTTGTGGCTGTGTCGCAGTGCTACTGGATGTATGTGACAGCTCGATTCGTCTCAGGGATCGTATCGGTCAGCGTCGTCTTCTGCGGTTTAGTCCTCGGTAAGTGATTCCTTTTATTACTGGTTCTACTCCTGCTACGTATGATTACATTTAAAAAAAGGCTCTGCAACTTGTGCCTGCAAAGAGCTGTAACAATACGCACATAAGGACAAGAATAACGGCTCAAAAGTCAAATTTATGAAAGTTGTATTAAATATTAAATAAATTAAGCAAGTAAAAGTAGCTATGCATCGGACAGGACATATATCACTTTCTGTAGTGATTTTGAACATGAAGAGCAAAAACACTCAAAGAAATGAAAACAAGTTGCCAAATAGGGATACATAGCCGAGAACACGCTGATTCCAACACTTGACGAAATTCTTGCGTCTTCATTGCTGAAGTAGCCGTTGATTCTTCAGCAGTTGAGTTATTCGGAGGCACTGTCTGCCTGATGTCTAGTCCTGGCGGGTAGACAAAGCCGTTTTTGGCGTACAGGAGGGCGTCTGGACCTGTGACACTGTAGATGCCCTGATTGGGGCATTGCTCGTAGAGATCAACCAGCCCCCATGCCACGTGACCACACTGGAGCACCGCTCCAGGGTAGATGTCAAGCTGGCTGGCAGCAGCTAGTTGTACCAAGACGCCACCGTTCACATCTCTCGCAGCGCACGAAGAAATTGGGCAATGTGGGGAAACACACTCAGCCATAGGTACCAACTCAACAGACAGTGCCTTCACGTGAGAATCGCTCCCCCAACCAACCACCAAGCAGTGTTCCTGATGGTCTGACATGTTCTGCAAGATCCCAGGAGCGTCCAGCATATAGAAGTTTGGAGTCATCATAGGACTAACAGTCGAAGATAAGTTCAATGGCGGATTGAGAATGAGAATGGCTGCATCATCACTCCACAACTTGAACCTTTCTATTAATCTACAATTTGGATGTACATACGCATTGGCCACATGAAAATCCTTCGTGCCACGTGGAAATAGATCAATCTTGATTACCATACCCTCCCCTGTGACAAAATTAGGCCACGAGCGGCTCAGCACGCAACTGCAAGTGGTCACTACAATACTGGCATTAAGGATGCCTCCAGAACAGACATTGCCAGCGTAGTGAATGCCCACGACGAACGGGTATGATTTTCTCTCTAGCAGAAGGTTGTGATTTACAGAAGTTTCAGGTGTGATAGATGAGCTGACTGTGGTTCCTTCAGATGACTGTTGAATCTCATCGTCTCCTCCTACTGGTTCCTTAGCTCCACTGAAATTGGCTTCTTCAGACTGGACAAGTTTCCCATTCACTGGTTTCTGGGCTCCAATGACATCAGCTGCTCGAGACTGTGACAACACGAGCAAGACGATTGCAAACGCTTGTAACGCCACCAACCAGACACAGAATGGAGCCATTCAATCGTAGATATATAAGAACTGGATAAATTCAGGCAACCTAATTGGTTGAAAACTAAATTAGTATCAATTTTCTAGCAGTTGAGATTTCAGAGTAGGAGAGTTTGAGTCATGAGCTAAAAGAAATGAAGAGGAATCACCTGACAATACAGAACAGCTGACATAATACAAGGGCATGAGCTGAGTAAATTATCACTCTTGAGATGAATCATGAAGCATTTGTTGATTCTCCTCAGATAGCGCAGAATACCCTATATTAAAGTCATATTTTTTGGAGCTCAACTTACTGTGTTGAGACATGAAGTGAACCGGAAAAAAGGGGTGACAACAACTGGTGACAAGAGTAATGATAATAAGAAAGTGTGAAAATTCTTATTTCAATAAATGTACTGTTTGAAAATTTGCCACTGCAACTAGAATGAAATGAATTATGTACTCGAACAAAATATGGATAAACTACCATCAATAGACTCTTTCATGTAACACTTCCATGCATGTCTCAATTTTATCAGCTGTTATCCTTTATCTAAGTGGCAGACCAAACATACCAATCCTTCCATTTACATGTGGGTTACCCTGTTACCCTGGAATTGGAACATCTCCTGATTGAACAGTCGAATGTCAAATTTCTAATTCCATGGGACTGCTGGAAGTTGCCCATTCGTCAGCAAATGATCATGCTCCTCAAGATTTTGTGACAATGACTGTCAGAAATGATTCCAAAATTATGAGGAAGTCTACTGTATCAAGAATTAGTCGTTTTGCTGAATTTGAATTAATTGGGGATTGAAAAATCAGACACCCAGTTACAAGGAAACTGGGCCTTTTTCATCTATTGCCTGCATAAACGTCCCAAAAAAAGCAGTGACAGGTACCATCTATCATCACTAGGAAATTTAAAAAACAAAAAAATTCCGCTTCATTAGTTTATACAGAAACAAAGCAAAAGAAATTGGTCGACAGTAGCAAAACAAGGAAAAGTGGCCTGCAACTTCTTCTTCACGTTGATAAAGCCGCGTATGCGCCCGCTTCTTCTTGAATATGAAACCTCTATTGATTCAATGTTCAAAACTACTCAAAAAACAAAACGCCACTTGCCCCATGTTGAGTAAAACCTTGGAAAACATCATTTTCACACCTGCTATTCACTCGTACCTATTCATTTCCCATTTTAAGGCCTTTTGTCTCAAATGCAGAAGGTCTAAAAATGACAGCCTCTTGTACATTACAGTACACACACAGCAACACTCCGACTAATGATAATGCTTATAACAGAATATATTAATCCATAGCAAATAACAACAAATGATGTTGCAGCAATTGAATTGGTTGGCGGAAAATGGGTGACCATCTCTGGAGTTTGCTTCATGCTGCCTTTGCCGTTTGCGTACATGGTCATCTCCTTTATTGCATACTACACCAAAGACTGGAGGAGGCTTCATTTAATCATAAGCCTGTCAGCCATTGGTTTTCCAGCGGTATCCTGGTAAGTATTTGCAAATGTTTCGGGGAAAAAAGGGAAACGTAAAATGAGCAAATATAAAAATAGTTCAACAATCAAATACAGTTTAAGTTACTGCATAAGACTGTTATGGAAAAGAAACTAATCAGGTTCATTCCTGAAAGCTCGTCGTGGCTACTGCTCAGGGGTTTTGGTGAGTGTTCAAAAGTCACACACTCCCATTGATGGTTAATTGTAAACACGGACTTTGAAATAAATAGAATCAAGGTCTTGGGGAATCAACAGGGTGAGCAAAAACATCTATAGGCACCATAGATTCTAGTAGAATATTCTTATCCCCGCTAATTTGTCTTACTGTACCAACCTATTTTATACAATTAGATGTAAATAGTAAGTAAACCCGTTAAGAAACAAACCCCAAATTTGTTTTCTTTTTCATTTTTAATGTGAAATAGAAATTGCTGTGTTGCGTTCTGAATATTCTCTACTGTTTGGGCGCAAGCGGGGAGACCGTCTGTTGTCTAGTTATAGTTCTCTCCGGTAGAGTGTGGTTTAGAGGGCTCACATGTATGCGAGTATTCTGATCTTTGGACGGTTTAAATAGTTGTACTGATCAGATACTCTCGGTGTAGACAGCCTGTATTGATGCTGTTATAACCAATCGAAAGCTTCTTGGACGCACAGGTAATTTGGTTTTGTGCTCCCCCATCCCACAATGTTTCCCTCATTTTCACATGTTGAACAAATGAGTCTCCATGCGCCTGGTCCGAGGAATAACCAACCCTGTGAAAGAATTTGCAGCGTTTTTAACCCGTAACACGTTAAATATTGCTATTTGCAATAACTATAATCCCATCGATATTTTTCGTATAATATCAATATGTGCATTTGATATTGATTAAAAATATCGATGTTTGGCTATATTGCAAGGTCCCTATGTAGGAGGAGGGGAGTAGGGAGTAGGGGGCGCAGGTGTAGGCAAGGATGTTTCTCAATGTGACGACTAACACCAATCTGTTAGAAGATTGTCAAGTTACAGCAATGGGAAATGTGACAGGAAGGGCCCCCAGTGGTATTTTCAGGAACTAGGAACAATTGAGGATCAACCACTACTTACATTTCTAGTACCTACCTGGTACAAAGTATTATATTGATTCAGAACAACCCATATCTGTATGATCCAGCTTTACTTGATGTTTTAATGCGTGTTGCTTTCAGGGAATGGCTTGTAAACGTGATGTTTTTAATGCGTGTTGCTTTCAGGGATGACTGTAAACACTCCCGTTGAAATAAAGAGCATTACAAGTGTGCGGGCATTGCATGAAGTATGCAGGCATGTAGGTACATACATCGCATCTGAGAAAATTCTGGTCCTGACATGATTCCACCCCTTCCCCTTCTGAGGCATCTTGCGTCTGATTGGCCATTGTTGAACCCGTCCCCCTCGCGTACATTGACGTACGTCAATTTGCTACAGAAGTTGCATGTTGCAGAATATCTCGTACTGCAGGCATGAGTACAAACCCGGCTTCAGCAATTAATACTACCAATACCTTTCTGATTACCACATTACCGTTATTTTGTGACGCAGTTTTTGTCTGGGCATGGCCTCGTTAAGTCTACCTGTGGAGGATGAACAGAGCATAGAGCCCTGGATGCCCATATGGTGATGCTGTCTGGGATGACGTCGAGCACACCTTTTCGTGCGAACGTCATGAGAAGAGCCGTATGGTTCTGTCCCAGGAAGCGTGTACTCACACCAGAGACAGCCGTGAGCAAAATGCTGCAGAGCAGGGCAACCTGGCGTAGGATTGCGTAGTTTAGAGACATCATGGCCAGGAGGCGGACGAAGAATCTAACCCAGTGGACAGAAGCGTGGCAAGCTGGTCTTCAGGCGTAGAGGCAGATGTCGTCCCAGGAGGGGGGGTGGGGGGATTTTAAGGCCATTAGATGAAGGACTCGGAGGTTGAAGAGTCAAGAATGAAGAGGCTTTAAGCCAAGGAGAGAGGGGCCACCCCGTAATAAAGTTAAAGTGTTAAACAGTGCCGGGGAGGTCCTTTTTTCCTCAGGAAGATCAAAGGGACCACTAAAAAAACCCCTACTCCGGAAAAAAAAAAAAAATCCTCAGACCAGGTACCTACATGGAGATTTATTTTTTCAACATGGGGAAAAATGAGGAAACAGTGGGTGTGGCGGATCCTGGATCCGAAGTTAGTGGAAAATGATACCCACACGCCTATATCGCCTGGTACCAGAAATCTGAAAAACACATATTCAAAATGGGTAATGGATACCCATTTTAACCCATAACCTCTTATAATGGGCTCCAATCGTACCGGGACCCGTTTCATTGGATTCAGTGTCCAAAATTTAGTAGAAAATAATACCCCACACGCCTATATCGCCGAAAATCTCGAAAATCCATTTTTCGAAATACACATTTTGACCCCTACGCCTCCCAAATTTGGACCGATCGGGTTGAAAAGTTTCGAGGACCAACTAAAGCCAGAAACGGGCCTTTGACCCAAATTTCAGATTTTTTGAAAATGATCTACTACCAAAGTTGGCAAGGACGGCGGACGGACATTTGCTAATTTTGATCTAGACACCTTAAACTTCCAGAAAAAAATTTTGGGCCGAATAGGAGAGATTGACTTTTTGCATGAAAACATAGGTTGATTATTCATGACCAACCAAAACCACTTTACAATTGAATTATGAATAAACTCAAATTCGAATAGGGTCGATGGGGACCCCTTTTTGACCCATAATTTCTTCCGGTGGGTGCCAACCGACCTGAGATCCAATGAAAGGATTCAGCGTCAAAAATTTAAAGGAAAATTATACCCCACACGCTTGGATCGCCACAAATCTCGAATATCCATTTTTCAAAAAACACATTATGACTCCTACCCCGCCCAAATTGGGTCCGATCGGGCTGAAAAGTTTCGAGGACCAAACTAAAGCCAGGAACGGACCCCTGAACCAAATTTCAGATTTTTTGAAATTTATCTACCAAAGTAGGCGTGGATGGCGGACGGACATTTGCTAATTTTGATCTATACGTCCAGAAAAAATCTTTGGGAAATAGGAGAGATTGACTTTTTGCATGAAAACATAGGTTGATCATAAACTACATTAAGTACCGTTTATTTATGAATAAACTCGAGTTCGTGTGACATTGTCAGCTGGCGTGGCTTGTAACAGTGAAATTTTCAATAAAGCAAGGTAGATTGATAGGTTTTCTCTTGACCTTGGAAAACCACATTGGACGTCAGCCGTTCAACAGAATCCCACCCCCCCCCCCTAAATATGTGGTTCAAGTTGTCCACGCAAATGCGAGCAGGTACGTTAACAAAAAATGACAAAAAAGATCCCAACAATAATAACTGGAAACCGAAATCGCCCGTGCGGTCACACGTTTTTCATGAATGCGCACACTGAGCACCACTTATTACACAAAGAAGTGTTTTCTCACGGAGCACTTGTCATCCCGAGTGAGTTCTGTGTAACTATTTCCCACCCTGAGACGTTTTCGTTTCTTTTTTCCACCTTTTTTTCGTAAGCTCTTCCGATTATTACTATTTTTTTCTCGTTTTACTTCGTCCGCCTGCAGAATGTTGCAAAAGCCGCCTTTTTACAATCTTTTTTTCTCTTTTCTTGGCGGCTGGCGGTGATACAAAGCGCAATTAAGGCTCACCGAACCGTAGGCTTATGGAAGAGTAATAATTGAGCCATAATAATTTTGAATTGTAGTTACTGAGCGCACACGTCACTTAGATCGATTCTCGGTAATGGTAAGGTATTCCCCCGGATTTGATGCTCCTCGTTCTTTTACGTTGGTGAGCAAGAAAAGCTGCAAATTCCTACACACAGGTTGGTTATTCCTCGGACCAAGCGCATGGATGGACCCATTTCTTCAACGAAGGGGAAATGGGGAAAACAGTGGGTGTGGCGGGTTCCGGACCCATTCCAATCGAGTCAGGATCCAAAATTTAGTGGAAAATGATACCCCACACGCCTAGGTTCCAAAAATCTCGAACACACATATTCGAAATGGGTAATAGACACTCATTTTTACCCATAAACTCTTCCAGTTGGTGCCAATCGTTCGGGGACCCTTATTATTGGATTCAGCGTCCTGAATTTAGTGGAAAATAATACCCCACACAACTAGATTGCAAAAAATCTCAAAAATCCCTTTTTGAAATACAGTTTGATCCCTATCCCACCCAAATTTGGTCCGATCGGGCTGAAATGTTTTGAGGACCATCTAGAGCCATGAACGGACCGCTGACCCAAATGTCAGATTTTTAGGAAATTTTCCAGGAAATTTTTTTAGGAAATTTCCTACATCCAAAGTCGGCGTGGATGGCGGACGTTGGTTGTTCAAGGAATAACGAACCAAAACCCATCTCTAGTTCCTTTTAAAAATTTCAACGAATTTTTCGATAAATACAATCTTTTTCATCATTACCCGCAGGTTATTTAAAGAATCGCCGCGCTGGTTGATCACAATGAAAAACGGAGATGAAGCGCTAAAAGTAATGGAACACATCGCCAAATTCAACAAGAAAGAACTGCCCGCTAATGCCGACAAACTCGTCAAACAGGTATCGTATAATCGCAATCGCACAATTTTTATTTTTCAAATTCGCAAATCCAGAAAAACAAATGCGTCACCGGCCTCGAATTTTCACCAGGCAATTTTGGACTCGGGCGACAGAGAAGCTCATTCTGTCGGTCTCAAAGACCTTTTCAACACTCCCGAAATCCGAAAAGTCTCTCTGGTCATGTACATCAGCTGGTTTGCCATTTATTTGGTTTACTACGGACTCGTTCTCAACCTTAACAACTGGGGTGATGATGTTTACATTCAATCGATCATTTCAGGTAATATTTAATACGATGAGGCACTAAGACCTATTAATGTACAAGAAGGCGATGCTACCACGGCGAATGCTATCAAACAGTGTCATAACATTCACATGTTCAATGAAACCATGCGCAAATTTAACCCTAGAACGACACTGTGGGGTCAGGTGGACTCCAACGAGTAGAACCTGAAGAGAATCAGAGGTCAATAAAACGCTGCAAATTCTTTTATGTGTTGGTTATCATCAGACCACGCATGGTGGCTCATTTCTTCAACATGGGGGATATGGGGGAAACAGTCACCAACCTATGTTTTCATGCAAAAGTTCAACCACTCCGATTCGGCTCAAAATTTTTTTCTGGACGTTCCATGATGTCTAGATCAAAAAATTTTGAATGTCCGCGCCGTTTTAGGTAGTAGAAAATTTTCTAAAAATCTGAAATTTGGGTCAGGGGTCTGTTCCCGGCCTAGGACGGTCCTCCAAACTTTTCAGCCCGATCGGACCAAATTTGGGCGGGGTAGGGGTCAAAATGTGTTTTTTTTAAAATGGATTTTCGAGATTTTGGGCGATCTAGGCGAGTGGGGTATCATTTTCCACTAACTTTTGGACGCTGAATCCAATGAAATGGGTCGCAGAACGATTGGCACCCTCTAGAAGAAGTTATGGGTCAAATCGGGTATATATTACCCATTTTTAATATGTGTTTTCGAGATTTCTGGTACCTAGACGTGTGGGGTATCATCTTCCACTAAATCTTGGACGCTGAATCCAATGAAGTGAGTCCCAGAACGATTGGCACCCACTGGAAGAGGTTATGGGTGAAAATGGGTATCTATTACCCATATTGAATATGTGTTTTCGGGATTCCTGGTACCTGGGCGTGTGAGGTATCATTTTCCCCCTAAATTTTGGATCCTCAATCGATTGGAATGGGTCCGGGACCCGCCGCATCCACTGTTTCCCCATTTCCCCCATGTTGAAGAAATGAGTCTCCTTGCGCCTGGTCCGAGGAATAACCAACCCGTGTGTAAGAATTTGCAGCGTTTTTCAGATGGTGAACCGGCGGAGGGGCTGAAAGACACTTACACTATGAATGAACAAAATGCTGAACTACTGTTAAAAACTTTTCAGCGGCGGTTGAAGTGCCCGCTATCGCAGTGAGTATCATCGTCCTGTTGAAAATGGGCAGAAGGAATCCGCTGTGCATTGCCACTGTTGCATCAGGAGTGTTTTGCCTTCTGTGCGTTCTGGTTGAAGGTGAGAGAAAACTTGTACACTGTAACATCCCCTATGCATTGCTAACCTCAAAGGCATGCCCACGTGGAAAATAATTTCAAAAACTCAGTGGAGAATAGATAAAAATACTCAAATTGGAACCAAAAGCTGGATGAAACCATATTTTACATAATATACTCAGCTATAGTTATCAAGAATCTAACCTAAATTATCCATACGTATCTAAACTTCAACCATAATTATCACGTTGTATACAGGGTGACTGACTACTCGCGTTACAAACTTCATCTTAAGGAATTTGAACAAAAACGTTCTTAACATAGTAAAATTCCTAACCCAAAAAAATGTTATGGCGTATCAAGTAATTCAGTACTCACTGACAAAAAAAAAAACAACATATATCCCTGAAAAATGAATTCTACCCCAAATATGAGGACACCATTCAAATCTACGTGAAAATTTCTACTTAATACAGCCTCGGTCGATACTATGAAAAAACTCCTGTCAAAGCAGTATCATCCACAAATGAAACAAATTCAAAATTTACGAAATTTGGTAAACCTACTATGTTTTCATCTTAAACACAATTCTTCATGTAGACACGGAAATTTTCATGAAAACTGCTCCTTTAAATAAGCGTTACAACGGTAGCGTAATTTTTTAGTAAATGCTCCTATGAAAAGTCGAGAAATCGGAGGTAGAATGTAAAGTCGCTGCAAATTCTTTCACAGGGGGTGGTTATCTGTTAACAGAAAAAAATGTTGAGCCAAATCGGAAAGATTGACTTTTTGTGTCAGGATTTCTGGTGCCTAGGCGTGTGGGGTATCATATTCCACTAAATTGTGGACCCTGAATCGATTGGAATGGGTCTGGATCCGCCACACCCACTGTTTCCCCCATTCGAGGAATAACCAACCCGTGTGTAAGAATTTGCAGATTTTTTGATCAGGACATCATGAAACGTCCAGAGGTTGACCATTATATGAAAAGAAAAAAAAAACACTGATTAGTGGCATAAAGGGCCTGTTGCCAGTAAATGCCAGCTTACATATTATACAGAATTATAATTAAAAGTGCAACATTGCCCTGCAGGTAGCGACAGCTGGAAATTGGTGACAATGGCGACTCTAGCAAGATTCTGCATTGCCTCGTCAAACGTCATTCTCCCTGTGTTCACTGCGGAGAAGTTTCCCACAGAAATGCGAAACCTTGGAGTGGGCTCGTCCAACGCTCCCTCTGGTGTCGCTCTTCTCCTTGTCCCTTACATTTGGAACATGGTGAGTGTTTTTCCATTATGTTCCCTGGAACCATGGCAATGGATAGAATGTTCAGTTAGTTTGTGGTTCTTGTTTCTCCTACCAATGTTGGTTCAACTAATAATTTGTAAACTGGGCTTGTTCATGTGTAATAATGAATAAATACATAAATGAATTAAGAAAGTTAAATGTGGAAAATTAAAATTGGAAGCATCGTTTAGTTTCAAAATTTTAATTTGTAGGACATTGAATAGCATCAGGCTTGCTCCTACTGATTACAGTGTGGCAACACTTGGAATTAGGCAGGACATTTTGCTGTATTTTTTCCCCTTGGCCTCCAACTGAAGGGCATTGGGCAGCTGCCCCTAGGCACTGCGACCTCTAGGATCTATCTATTCTACAGGAGGGACGTCAGATGGGCTCAGTAAGCCCTTGCCGACATCCTCAGCGTCCTCCTTAGGCGAGAGGACGTCAGCAGGGGATGTTAAGCGACCGTCCAACATCCCCCCGCCCAAAGGTGAGAGTTGGTCAATTTTGCAAGCCCCTACCAAGGCAGACACGCTTGTGTGTTAAGCACCAGGACAACCGTATTTGGATTCTTACTGCCAGTACTGAGTTGGCCTCAAAACGTCGAGTTACCGCTGGGGGTTGCTGGATTTGAGCCAGCAGCCTTGAGTCTTAAGGGGGCCAGTCAGGAGGGGTAGGGAGGATGACAAACAGTGGGTGTCTATGATGCATGAGTTGTTAAGGTAAGGTAAGTGACGACAGGGCCAAGTCGTCAGCAAAGCTGGCTATATGTACGTGGCTTGGCATGTCGTCGAAAACGTCTGAGATATAAAGATTTAAAAGAATGGGGGGATAGTACTGAGCCCTGTGGAACACCCAAAGGGATGAACCGCCTAGAGGAGATGGACTCGTTAACTCTCAATGTGTCTATTTTTTTTTTACCCACTAAAAGCCTCACCTCCTTTTCCCTTTGTTGGAGCCCAGCCCAGAACTGTTTGGCACATTACTTCAGGCTGGGTTCCGCTATTCTGCCTGCTAGCAGGTCTCGTTCCTCGACAAGCTTGCCTTCCAGGATGTTTCGGATGTATCCTTCCACGGCATTCCACTTTGGTTTGCTCTCCAGCATCCTAGTCATCATTTCCTCGGGGGTGGGGGGTTGGTCATTTCTAGCTCCCTTGCAATCTGCCATAGCTCTCTCCCCCACCTCTTGCATTCGAAGAATGTGTGTTGAGCGCTGTCCTCTTCGTTGGTGCAATGCAGGCATCCTGGAGATTCCTATGGAGGTACACATCCCGTGACCCGAGAGGAACTGCGTTATATGATAGTTAACTTCACCGTATTTCCTCTCTAGCCAGGAACGTACATTGAGCACCATCTTCCTCTTGTTTCTGTCAGAAGATCTCCTGCAAGGAGTTGAGTGTGTGTTCCCGCTCTTGTTTGGCTAATTGAGGCTAGGGCTCCTCTTCCCGTCGCTCGTGCATCCTTCTTCTCTCCCTTGCAAGCAGATGAGTTGGTATCACTCCTGCTAGGAGGAGCACGACTGGTTCTGATACTGTCTTATAGGCGCTCACAATGCGAAGCTTTCTCTTCTTTGCACTGTGAGCATCCGTTTTTGGTGGCATTTGACATTCCATTGATAGTTGTCTGACTGACATCAATAGTTGTCTCTTACACGGTCTAGGTCCTTGAGTGTTTGACATTAGTCGACTCAGGGCTGCAGTCACGGTGTCTATTGGCCAGGTAGGAATGAATGAGCCGGCAAATACTGAGGGAGAATTTGAATGAGCGAAGCCTGGATACAAGACCTTCCACCCATACAGAGTCGAAAGCTTTTTCCGAGTCTAACAATAACAGGGCAGTAGAATTTGCTTCCGCCATTTGGCTTTTAATATGCTCGGTGACGCGGGATAGTTGGTCTGTGGTTGCATGGCGGTGCTTAAAACCCATTTGGGAGAACGGGATGACGTTTTTGTCTGAGATTTCCAAGTTTAATCTGGCTAATATAACCTTTTCGAACAGTTTAGAGAGTGTTGTCAGCAGGCTAATGGGGGCGGTAACTAGCGGGTCCGAGGGCTTTTTTCCAGGCTTAGGCATGGGGGTGATTGTTCAATTTGCAAAATTTCATTTTATTTGTATATGCAGAGTCAAAACCTCAAATTATTAACAAGTAAACATTTTAATCATCAGATTACTAGAACTCACTGTGCTTTGCAAGCTCTTGTAGCAAGAACACAGATGGGTAGATTCCTTTTTAATGAGAAACTAGAATGTTCCGAGAAATACAACATGGAGCTCCAACAAAAAGCACGTGTGTGAAAATCTTGGGTCACAGGACAGAATCATAAAGAACACAGCCATCAGAATAGAGATAGAGTTTAATATCACTATTAAGTAAGAATACAAATATTCATTGCTAGATCACATAATTTTACATGATTTAGCGTGAGTTGGTACCCCTGGGCTGCCTCACATCCAGTGACAAGCCCAGTCATGGCGTCACTAGAGGAGAGTAGGTAGTGGAGTGGGCAACAATATTTCAACAGTATACTATTTTAAATGCATTTTCCAGCCTACAATTCGAAACTTTAGAATATTCTGATATAAAACTACACACAAATTACAACTAAAATTGAAGTATCTAAAATCTATATTCCTTGGTGCTGGCAACTGCCAGGCTCATTATGTCTTCATTACTTACTTACACGTTTACTTAAAAAATGTATTATCATTATTTTCAGGCAAACTCAGTAAGCATAAACCCGATGGTCATACTGGGCGTGATAAGCACCTTGGGAGGACTGTCCGTTCTTATCTTACCGGAATCTAGTCATCTCTAATCTTCTGAATACTCATCGACCGCCACTTGTGCAATTCACCAGAAAACTCCGGTTATTCCTAAAGTTTGCCTGTTTCTTGTGGGCAATCGTTGAAGATTTTCATCATTTGCAGCCGGTGGCTCTTATTTCATCAAAGCCCGCCGCAACCACATTCCACACTACGTTCCCAATATTGTTGATTACGAAATGAAGTTTTTTTTTTACCTATTAACTTTTAAAGAAATGTATGTATATTATATGATAATATTTAGATTTTCTCACCTCTGGCTCAACAGGCGTCTTGTTGTTAAATGGATTTAATTAAGCTCGCGCTATAGTGTTTGTATCTCGTGAAGAGTTGTTGACAGAAACCGAATTTGTCAGCCAAAATACATATTTGCCGAATCAAGCGGAGCAGCTCAAGTGGGCAGAAGCTTAAATTTGATGGAACTTGAACGTGACTTGGGGCGTATTCGTACAACTTCGTATGCGCTTCAGATGCCCCTGAAAAATGCCAAATCACTAAATTAAGGGTTTAGCGTGGCTTGCTTCCAAATAAGAAGATGCATTGTACTCTGGTTTTGCCCCTAACTCCATTTTACGATTCCTAACCTAAGCGCCTCAGCTCAAATGTAGTGTTTCGTCCCCAGAAAGCCGGTTGTTTTCGTTTCGCCCCTAAAAGGCTGAATCGCCTTAACTTCGTCCCCAGGGGCTAATTTTTTTATTGTTTCGTCCCTGCAGGGGAGAAAAATTTTGTTCTTGAGGGCCGAATCGTCGACATTTCGTCCCCAAACAGCAAAAAGTTTTGACCCGTAGAAAAATTAATTTTTCTCCAGTTCTGAGTTTTGTCCCCACAGGGCCTAATTCCCTACGTTTCGTTCGTGCACGGCCAAATTGTCTACTTTTCATTCCAAAATACCAAATTCGATAAATTAGAGTGGAGAAAATATTTTTTCCTATTCCTATTTCCTATTTTTTCCTTAAACGTGTTTTTCAAACGCCTTAGGCTGCGCCACTTTTCCAGAAAAACAATTTTTTTTTTTTTTAGAACAAAATTTCACTTTTATTTATAGCGTTATTGATCATTCGACTGAGATAGACAACTTCTCAGCTTCTAAAAATGACCCCCCTCCCCCTTTACACCACTTACTGCCAATGACACTTTCGCACATCAGATTGAACGTGTTTCGATTTCCTTGTACAATAATATAGAATCATTTATACCTACGAATAGCGATTCGTCTACTTAAGTCGCGTTACTTAAATTAAATTCGTTTCAAGGTATAATTATGCGAGTTGTAAATAATATGTATTCTTCGTTATTAAGAAAAATGTAGTCATTTGGCTAGAATTAGAGCCAAACAGAGTATTGATACCGTTGACTCGAATTTATTGCTTCTCTTACGTATATGTGAAGAGTTAATAAAGATTGTGATGTTAGCATAAGCATACTAAATTAGTGTAAATATGAAATATTTATAAAGAAAGCATCAATAAAATACGAATCCTAAAAAACTGGGTTTGCATGATTACAATTTATACATCGTCAAATGCCATTTTGGCTGTGTAGGGTTCCCAAATTATAACCAAACAACTATTTCGATAGAATTTATTTCTTCTTCAAGTATTTCAAACAATTTACAAGGTGCTAAAGCTTAATGAAAATTGAATAAACAGTTATTTATAACATACATGATACTTCAATCAGCGGGATTATACTACATTTCCAAAATAAACACTCGGAAATCTAACTTCCGTCACTCTCGAATAAAGCGTTTTTATTGCACATATAATTTATAAATGGAATGTGAAGCAGGAAACGATTCGGTGTAGAAATAATTTTGTTGTCTATTGAAGGGGATAGCGTTGGAACAATAGTTTTTACAGAGGAATTTAATTGCGTGGATCAATAAATTACTTTAATCGCGACCTTTGTGTGGGACATGTCAAAAGGCGTTATGGGGTACCTTTGGTAATTTCTGGAACAAAATGACTACTTTAGTTTTAACGTCGAACACTCGCCTTGAGCGCAGGGGGGTTACGAATCTGATGTACTTTGTACCTTTCTTTTCATGTGGTAAATTGAGGAGAATGCACTTCTCCTCTGATCAAAATAGCATTGATTCTTAATTAATTAAATCATAAAAAATAATTCATTATCTATTATATTATTTTCGATAAAAAATCTGATTATTTGAATACCGATTGTTGATCACAAGTGGACTCATCGTGTTGAGGGATTTTTTTATGAAGATTCTGAACTACAGTCTTCTTCAGCAGTCAGAGGGGGTATTTATGTTGAGATTGCTTCGACTGAGCAAATCTGAGCACAAATTATTTAGTCAATCAGGCCACCAAACGCTTCAAAATGGCTGCTCCCTTTTTTCTTGGACCACATTGATGGTATTGCATGTTGAAAAAGTCTACTAGTTATTCTTCTCAGTAAAACAAAGTAGTTTTTGATTGAATTAAAATAATTTTTTCTGAAATCAACAGATACACTTTAGTGTAGTGAAACCAAAAAATTGTATTAAATGTAAAATGTAATGTCATCCAACATATGAGGCTTGTTCGTAAAATAAGTTCCACGGACTGCTGCTGGCGCTATGATCGTTTCTATGCGCGACCAGACAGCAGAGGCAGGTTATTTGGTTTCCCCACTACAATTCCTCACTAAGCCAGCGTCCCTGCGACGTTTAGCCATGGAAGAAAAACACTTTTTCTCCCTTGAAGAAAACACTTTTTCTCCCAAGAAGAGAACACTTTTTCTCCCTTGAAGAAAACACTTTTTCTCCCATGCAGCAGCCGTCAACGATGAAGCTTCCTCTTGCATCTCCCGTCAGCTATAAGTTGCGGTCTGTTATTGGTTTCCTGGCCGCTAAGAGGAAATCGGCGTAGGAAATTCATGAAGAACTTGTGAAGTGTATGGAGAAAAGTTTATGAGCTCCGGGATGGTGCGCAGATGGGTCAGGGAATTTAAAAACGGCCGGACGGACGAACACGACGAAGCCCATGCAGGGCGAAACAATTGCCAGAGTCGAAGTGGCAGTGCTCAAATATCGATGGATTACAAATCGGGAGCTGTGCGAACCGGTCTTTATCGATTGCCTCCTGACCAGTACGACTGCCTCCCGAGCCCACAACTCCATAATTACGGCTGCCTCCTGATAGTGACCAAATACGGGAGTTAGCTTAGAAGATGACATATCACAATGGTGAAGCACGCATTTTATTCAAAATCAACCAATCAAATCAAATCAAAAATATTTTATTGTATTAACTTCCGGAGGCCAGCAAAACCACAATCGACAAGATGTTGACTGAACATTTAGGCTATTCAAAGGTCTGCGCAAGATGGGTACCAAAAATGCTCACTGCAGACCACCAGCGGCAGCGGGTTGAAGCGGCCCAAGAATTTCTCGCCTTTCACGGAACAACCGAAGAGGAATTTCTGGACTCTATTGTTACTCGCGAAGAGATCTGGGTACAGTACACCACACCGGAAACTGACGAGCAATCGAAGCAGAGAAACCCTGGCAGCACCCTTCTTTGCCAGGAGCAAAGAAGTTCAAACAAATCCTGTCTGCCGGAAAAATCATGGCTTGCGTTTTTTGGGATGGAAAGGGCGTATTTTTGTGCAAGTTTATACCTCGCGAGACAACATTCAATGTTGAACGGTACTGTGAGACCTTGAAAAATCTTGGACGTGCAATCCAGAAAAAGAGAAGAGGGATGCTGACCAAAGGAGTGCGTTTTCACCATGACAACGCCCTACCGCACACCGCCTATCAAACCACAGCCCTCATCGAAAAATTTGGATGGAAAATGGTGTCTCACCCACCCTACAGTCTAGAATTAGCGCCAAGTGACTTCCATCTCTTCCCCGAGTTGAAGAAAAACCTTGGCGGAACCCAACTTCAAGACAGATGAAGAGGTCCTGCCTGATGCCTCTAACGCAGAAGTGCATAGAACACAACGGCGATTTTGCAGAAAAATAGAAGAAGGACTGAATGTTCCAAAAATATACTTTCTTTAAAATTAAACAAGTTTTTTATGTGAAAAAATTTGTAAAAACTTATTTTACGGACGCGCCTCGTATTTGGTGCACAGGGCACTGAAATGACTCAGCGTTTCCTAAAATGGCTAGGCATTTCATCAAATGATTGACACTGTTAGGGCATGTGATCAAACAAAATATCTTCCTTCCCTGAGTTTTCACCTTCGCTCTGTTTGCCCATATTGTTATTCATTATGCAACCGGCAAATTATCGCATGGTTTGATGATAACTTTCGAGGCACCGTTGGCCTCAGTATCGTTCTTGCTATCAGTTCAACATGAGTTTTCAATGTGAACGTTTTTACATTGAGCTGGACGTGTATTACATCGATAAACCGATGATTGCCCTGAGTACTAAACTGCCTAAATCCCTCCCGGCGTTTCATCAAGAGTCTAGCTTTTTCATGAAACGCCTAGGCTCTTGATGCAATGACTAGTCATCCACTGAAATGGTAAAAATTTGACTACGTGACTAGTCATTTCAACAAATAACTGATTTGAGTGACAACGACAGAGCGATATGGACGGCAAACAATAGCCTATAGTATCAAAATATCGATGTAAAACTCCGATATATCGATATTTTCTACCGGTGATGCAAGGGCCCGTAGTATTGGGTATTTTTTACAAATATTTTTTATTTAAACCTATACATCGACTTCGATACATCGGAGACAAACATCGATATTTTGATTCTACGTTACATTATTTTCAAATCACGCAAATTCCAAAAAAATATTATGCCACCAACGTTCAAGTACATTGTTTCACTTATGTGAATGATCAACGATAAATTAATTTTCGTTTACTTACTACTTAGCCAACTTGAAATTGTCAGTCAGATGACGCAAAGTACGAGAAAAAACTCATTAAAAACTTAAAATAGGTGGAATATAGCCGCCATAAACCAAAGGTTATGGAATGTGATTTGAACCATAAGATTTGAGCCATAAGATAACCAAAGGTAATGGAATGTAATTTGAACCTCCGTGCGCGCAAACGGACATTCGTAAAACAAAGAATTAACTCACACTTGAGAAACACTGATCACTGAAGTAACCTCCACACCATTAGCAATGAAATTCATACTTAGATAATATTCTCTGTTGATTTCAATTTGAAATATCCAACGATTGCGACATGATTAACGAAACCTCATGCGTAAGATTATATTAATACTCGTATTATTAGTTTATTTGTAATACTTTAACGTCGGATTTAATGGTAAACTCCTTACGTGCCTAAATCCTAAAATAGATTTATACGCATATTCTCACAGCCACGATTCACACGTACAAATACTAAAAATTTGGTGAACTTTCATTTTACAGCACAACTTTAGGAAATACAAGCTTCATTGAATTCAGGGGGTGAGAAGTGATATAGAAAATCTCGACGTATTATCTCGGCTTCAGAGTTGGTTATTTGTAGATGAAGCGCAATTTCCTGAGTCAGATTTAGGCTTGGGATAAGATGGAAGTTGTTGTTGATTGCTTAACGTTAAAATTTGTATTTTTACGTTTCAAATAGGTATGTATCTCCCAAAAAATCTGCAAATTCTTACACACGGGTTGGTTATTCCTCGAATGGGGGAAACGTGGATGTGGCGGGTCCCGGACCCATTCCAATCGATTCAGGGTCCAAAATTTAGTGGCAATGATATCCCACACGCTATTCGCCCTAGTCTAGGTTACACCATGGCGCAACTGGTTAGCGCGTTCGGCAGTAACCGGAAGGTACTCAGTTCGAACCCAGGTGGAGATTTAGTTTTTATTTTACCCATAAATTGACCAATTACTTCTTCCAGTGGGTGCCAATCGTTCTGGGACCAATTTATTTGGATTCAGCGTCCAAAATTTAGTGGAAAATGACACCCTACTCGCCTAGATCGCCCAAAATCTCGAAAATCCATTTTTCAAAAAACACATTTTGACCCCTACCCCCGCCAAATTTGGTCCGATCGGGCTGAAAAGTTTCGAGGACCCGTCTCGGCAGGGAACAGACCCCTGACCAAAATGTCAGATTTTAGAAAATTTTCTACTACCAAAAAGGGCGCGGACGATGGACGGGCGTACGAAGAGGAAGGAAGTAGGAAGAGGGTGGGGTGCCTGATATAAGGGGAAGCCATGGAGCCATAGAGCGGGGCTCCCAGATGATCTAGCGCAAAGGAAAGAAAAAGGGAAAACACTACTGGGATAGACTGTAATGGGCACATGGCCTCAGGAACAGTCTAGCGCAGGTATATCAGGACGGCGTTACGGCGGACGGACATCGACCTTTTTTGATCAGGACATCATGAAACGTCCAGAAAAAAATTTTGAGCCAAATCGGAGAGGTTGACCATTATCTGAAAACATAGGTTGATTATTCGAGGAATAACCAACCAAAAGAGGTCGTCAAATCAAACGCCTCATACGGGGAAAAAGTCTACACAGCCCATGTCAGGACATTCTAGAGGTACGTTTTGCTTAGAGCGACTGCGCGATTACCGTTCAGCGATAATTGCTGGCCAACCGCCTTGGTTGGCTATTCCTTGAATAATCAACCTATGTTTTAATGCAAAAAGTCAATCTCTCCGATTCGGTAGTAGGAAAATTTCTAAAAATCTGAAATTTGGATCAAGGGTCCGTTCCCAGTTCTAGTTGGCCCTCGAAACTTTTCAGCCCGATCGAACAAAATTTGGGCGGGGTAGGGGTCAAAATGTGTATTTCAAATAATGGATTTTCGAGATTTTTGGCGATTTAGGCGTGTGGGGTATCATTTTCCACTAAATTCTGGATGCTGAATCCAATGTAATGGGTCCCAGAACGACTGGCACCCACCGGACGAAGTTATGGGTATAAATGGGTATCTATCTACCCATTATGAATATGTATTTTCGAGATTTCTGGCACCTAGTCGTGTGGGTATAATTTTCCTCTAAATTTTGGACCCTTAATCGATTGGAATGGGTTTGGGGCCGCCACACCCACTGTTTCCCTATGTTGAAGATATAAGTCCCCATACGCCTGGTCCGAGGAATAACCTACCCGTGTGAAAGAATTTGCAGTGTTTTTGAAGGGAGTGGTGAAGGTGTCAGCCCGTTCCATGAAAGGGCTTCTTCCATCAGCCATGATGCACATTTCTCCGTCAACTAAACGTGAGCGACTATCGTTTATTATCTCTCTCTTGAGTGGCAATTCCAGCTCTGCTATCATCAAGCGTCCCAAGCGTGAGTCGCTCAAAGCAAAACTGTTCCACCTAAAGACAAAGCAATTGTACTCACCGCACAATCATCGCTGAGCTATCATAGCAACAGTCGCCTCGAGCAAAATGCACCTTAAGGACAAGCAGCACTTCCAAAAGTGCATCATCATACGTTGAACCAATCTGAACCCATCCCCAACTTAACTAGAACACTGTTAAACAATAAATAGACGGGTTGCTTTAACACATTCAGTGCAGAGGGGCGTCCAGGGACGCCCTGTACATTCATTACTCCCTGGAAGTGAATCGTCGTCTTCAGTATGAGCCTTCTCTATTGAACAAGTCATAGATGACATTTTTCCACCCATTAGTTCCAAAATACGCTATGTTATTCAAAAACACCCGAGCCAACCCCCTCTACCACTGCCAGGGTGGTGCGATTGACATTGACTGCCTTTTTGAAGACTAGGTAGTAACATACGAATTATGTCATCACCTTGACTTAGTTATATTCATGTCTTGACTTTTATCAACCTGATTTTCGAGGAGCGACGAACTGCGAAAAAGGAGTTACATTGAGAGATGACTGGTCAGACGACTGCGGGTTGTGTTGAGGGTGACTTGCCTCAGGAGATTGAAACAGACACGAGGTTCGTTCGTACCTTAAACAAGTAACATTGTAGTAAGACGCAGTAAATCCAGCAAGTTTATCTCTTGATGAGAAACTAACTCTTGAAGAGCCAGACAAAGGAAAATAAAGACAGTCAAATCAAATGTTCCAACGCACAAATGTGAAAATTTAGCAGTTGTCTTAGATTTTAGAGGCGATGCTTACTTTTCAGTCACCCTCACTATCTTCCCCTGAACCCTCAGCCCTCTACCAGAAAGGCAGCCCTTCACCAAAGCTCACTGCCGAGTCACGGCGAAAACTGGACCTGAGAGGGCAGTGACCAGTGTACATAGACATGAGGATTCTAAGTTCCTTTCTGCTCAAAGTGAGGAGGATCTTTGCCATTTTGGTTGGTTGTTCCTTGAATAATCAACTTATGTTCACCGCCGTCCGCCGTCCACGCCAACTTTGGTAGTAGAAAATTTTCTAAAAATCTGAAATTTGAGTCAGGGGTCCGTTCCCGGCTCTAGTTGGTCCTCAAAACTATTCAGCCCGATCGGATCAAATTTGGGCGGGATAGGAATTAAAATGTGTAATTCGAAAAATGGATTTTCGATATTTTTGGCGATTTAGGAGTGTGGGGTATCATTTTCCACTAAATTTTGGACGCTGAATCCAATGAAATGGGTCCCAAAATTGGATTGGCGCCCACCGGATGGGGTCATGGACGCTGAATCGATTGAAATGATTCTCCATGCGCCTGGTCTGACGAATAACCAACCCCTGTGTAAGAATTTGCAGCGTTTTTGTATTTGGTGAGATGAGGAGCTTGGACTGCCTGAGGCCAGGTTGCCACTGCCAGCATGCAGCCATTTGAGAGCGCTCCCACGATTTGACCTGCGGGTTCAGGTAGCACTTGTAGGTCCCTATTCAGGGTTCCCCATTTAGCTAGGAGGTCGGCATCCTCGTACCCTCGAATACCATTGTGACCCAGTACTCAGAGGTGCATCACTTTGAGAGCCACTTCAGGGAATGCACTCCCAGGCCTTGGGGTGAACATGAAGGATGCAATGACCTCTAAAGCTGCCTGGCTGTCCGAGAGTATGATGATCCCCGTCGGTGAATCTCCTGCGCACAGGCAGTGATAGCAAGGACCTCCCCTTGGTAGGCAGTAACAAACCTGCCAAAGGGGCCGCATAATGGCTGTTATGATTAACAATCACACAATAAACTCAGCAAATTCTTACACACGGGTTGGTTATTCCTTGGACCAGGCGCATGAAGACTCATTTCTTCAACATGGAGAAAATGGGGGAAACAGTGGGTGTGGCGGGTCCCGGACCAATTCCAATCGATTCAGCGTCCAACATTTAGTGGAAATTGATACCCCACACGCCTAGGTACCAGAAATCTCGAAAACACACATTCGAAATGGGTAGATATGCACCCATTTTGACCCATAGCCTCATCCAGAGGGCACCAATCGTTCCGGGACCCGTCTCATTAAATTCAGCGTCCAAAGTTAGTGGAAAATGATACCCCACACGCCTAGGTACCAGAAATCTCGAAAACACATATTCAAAATGGGTAATAGATACCCATTTTGACCCATAACTTCTTCCAGTGGGTGCCAATCGTTCTGGGACCCTTTTCATTGGATTCAGCGTCCAGAACTTAATGGAAAATGATACCGCACTCACCTACATTGCAAAAAATCTCAAAATTTCATTTTTCGAAATACATATTTTGACCCCCTACCCCACCCAAATGGGTCCGATCGGGCTGGAATGTTTCGAGGACCAACTAGGGCCAAAAACGGGCCCCTGACCAAAATTTCACATTTTTAGAAAATTTTCTACTACCAAAGTCGTGGACGGCGGACGGACATTTTTTGGGCCGAATCGGACAGATTGCATTGTTGATGCAGACTTTTTGCATGAAAACATAGGTTGATTATTCAAGGAATAACCATTGACCAATGACCATTGACTGGAAATTTGAATTGTTGGGACTAGGCTAATGTTTTATAAAAAGTTGTGACTGAACCTGAAATGTAATTTTAAAAATGTTATGTGAAGAATTTTACACGCCATTAGGTCAATAAAGGTGTATTTGTTGGACGTTACATGAACATTCCCAGCACAGCTATAGATCAAAAACTTTTTCAAATATCTAAAAATCGATGAAAAATTGTAGAGGGGGGGGGGGGGTTGCCTAGGGTAGAACAACGCTGCGTTGCCTCAAAAGGTTAAACAATGGTGTGTACCCATGGGTCTGGAATCAGTAAACCATTCCCAATGATGTCTATAAATATACATCAGAAATGGTATGGTTGAGGGATTTTTCAAAA
>CM034007.1:12666185-12723564 GCA_019603395.1 Cyrtorhinus lividipennis
GTGGACGAGCTGAATTGAACTTCTGCCGATAGTGCTGGCTGTGTGTTCTTTACCCCGATCCACCCACCAATTTTAACATAAATCGCTTTAAGCGTGTAGGATTGGATCTCGGGAATGTAGCTTATTCGCCGAAACTCACTCATTTTACTGAAGGTGTCTCTACAGAAAGTATACCTGACATTTATTTTCCCCAAAGGATGTAACGTCGGACTTCTCGTAACTTGTTCAGCGCCCTGGCAAAATTGCCACGACATGAATATCACGCATAAGGGTCCAATCGCTTCATACAGGCGAATTTCATAATGTCAGAGATGACCTCAGAACGAGCAGAAGCGTGGAAATTCTAGTTCTCGGTGACAACTATCTCTTTCACCAAAACATCAGCTTTCATCTCCTAATCGTGAAAATTCCTTCTTTTATTGCTAATTCCAAAAGACAGTAGAACACTCCGTCAGCAAAAAAGGTCCATTGGTTGGTTATTCCTTGAATAATCAACCTCTCCGATTCGGCCCAAAAATTTTTTCTGGACGTTTCAAGGTGTCAAGATCAAAATTAGCAAATGTCCGTTCGCCGTCCACGCCGATCTTGGTAGTAAAAAATTATCTAAAAATCTGAAATTTTGATCAGGGGTTCGTTCCCGGCTCTAGTTAGTCCTCGAAACATTTCAATCCGAATGGACCAAATTTGGGCGGGGTAGGGGTCAAAATGTGTATTTTGGAAACTGGATTTTCAAGATTTTTGGCGATCTAGGTGTGTTGGGTAAAATTTTCCATTATATCTATATTTTGGACGCTGAATCCAATGAAATGAGTCCCAGAACGATTGGCACCCACCGGAAGATGTTATGGGTCAAAATGGGTACCGATCTACCCATTTTGTATATGCGTTTTCAAGATTTCTGGTACCTAGGCGTGTGGGGTATCATTTTCTACTAAATTTTGGACCTGAATCGATTTAAATGTGTCTCCATGTGCCAGGTCCGAGGGATAACTAACCCTTATGAAAGAATTCGCATCGTTTTTTCATTCTTTATTCGTTTTCATGTACCCAAAGGTAAACTTCATAGGAACTACATATCGTCGCCACCACTGCAACAGTGGCTATTTGACATTTTCGTGATTTTTGGGTTTTGATGGTTCTTAGAGTATGGTTTTGAGCTGAATCGATTGGTAATGTCGCTTCTTGGCTAGTGGCAACACTGTCGTCTCAATCACGAAAATTACAACTGTGGCTATCTTATTCTTCTACACAAACAGTGGCTATCTACTTGTGTAGTCCTGATCCAGATTCGAGCTCTCTGTTGGTATGTTAGTTTTCAGTTCAACTAAAACAATTTATGCATTGTTTTCCTTTCAATTTGGGATTATTGGAGTTCAATAAATGATAGTTGAGCGTTTATTCCATTCAGGTAGAACAAAAACATTAGCTTATGGGTGAATTAAATTTGATGTGCAGATAGCTTGAGTTGTTGTGACTTCCACTAAGTGAAAGTCTTGTAGATAGCTCCTGTTGTTCAATCCAGTTTTTTTGCTCCCCTGAAAAGTTGGCTAAAATCAGATAGCCACTGTTGCAGTGGCGGCGACGATATATAGTCAAAACTACCAGTATGACTTCCTTCAAATTCAGAGAGGTTTTGTTAGCATTTTGAATTTGACGGGGGGAAAAGCCACCGGGGACTGAATGGAGCAGTAGAGTGGGTTGACGTCAACGATGTAAGCAGCATTTAGACGACTCTCAAGACTATTCTGTTGGTTTCAAATACAAATACGAGATTGAGAAGAGGGTCTCGCTACACAATACGACCCCTCTGACACTAGCCGTGCCAGTTGTGCCGCCGTCAAAAATGTATTGTCACTTTGATATCACTGCTGTCACTGATATCAACGCGGTGATTTTGAAAGAATGAACTAAGATTGTGGCGTCGTAGATGTGGCGTGTCCGGCACTGCTCAGCCATGTCCTGATTTCCTTAGACACCAATCTATACCATTTTCGAATGAGCCCTGGTTGCGCAAGTAAGCAGAATCCACCGAAACCATTCGCAAGTTGCAAATGATCATAACACGAATTACGAAAAAATGGCGGTTTTCCACTCAGAAATATTGTTGAGTCGAACAATCTTAAAAAACAGATAGTCAAAACTTCCAGGCCGACCATTTTAATAATATTGGACAGCCGTTGTAGGAGGTTTCCCGCAGGCTGCAGGTGAAGAATAACACACAGTGGGTGTGGCGGGTCCCGTGATTCAAATCGATTTAATCCAAAATTTAGTGGAAAATGATACCCCACACGCCTAGGTACAAGAAATCTCAAAAACACATATTCAAAATGGGTAGATAGATACCCATTCTGACCCATCACGTCTTCCAGAGGGCGCCAAGCGTCCCGGGATCTGTCTCATTTGATTCAGCGTCCAAAATTTAGTGGAAAATTATACCCCACACGCCTAGGTTCCAGAAATCTCAAAAACACACATTCAAAATGGGTAGATAGGCACCCATTTAAACCCATAACTTCTTTTGGTGGGTGTCAATCGTTCTGGGACCCTTTTTCTTGAATTCAGCGTCCAAAATTTAGTGGATGATACTCCACACGCCTTGATTGCCGATAATCTCCAAAATCCATTTGTCGAAATACATATTTTGACCCCTACCCCGACCAAATTCGGTCCGATCAGACTGAAAAGTTTTGAGGACTAAATAAAGCCGAAAACGGGTCCCTGACCGAAATTTCAGATTTTTAGAAATTTTTCTACTAACAAAGATGTCCGCGGATGGCGGACGGCGTAGGGCGTACGGCGGACGGACATTTTTGTCTTTATTGATCTAGACACCTTAAAACGCCCAGAATAAAATTTTGGGCCGAATCGTAGAGGTCGGATCCTTGGTTATTCAAGGAATAACCAACCAAAAGCTTTGAAAATTTGAGGAAATAGTTATATGCTTGCCGCACGTAAAATACAAATTACAAGAATATTGTGTACATTTCTCCGGGACGACGTCATTAGGCTAATAAATCGCCTCATACATTGCAGCTTTCTGCTCCCAGTGGAGTTTTGTAGAAAGACGAGGCAATAGCAAACCTCAGCTTAAACACGGGAAGAAGCGATGGAAATAGCCTTGATTATCCCCCTGGCCCTCTATTTGATAGCGAAATAATAATAGCTGATAATCAATTATCACCCCCAGAGGTACTTTTGTCCTGTCTTAATTATCAATTTTCGTGTCTGGGCATCTTATCAAAAGTTCAGCATTGTACCAAGTCGACCGAGGCAGCTGCTGTACTCCGACTTGCCATTAACTTTCTAATCTGCAAACGATAGTGGGTCATTAGGACGTCCTACTAATGAACCGGGTTGTAATCGCTACATGACATTATCTGCAACAACCGCACCCTCTTCACCCCTCAAACGCCGAACACTTCTACAGGATTCGGTTCTCTCTTCGAGCAACGTAAATAATTACAACAAGATGGCCATACTAAGCACCGAAGGACCGGAACGTGGCATACGTGACAATCTTTCTTCTGAAAGGGCGCATAGTGACGAGAATGGATTAGGGGATGGCTGAAGGGGCTTATTCCTTAAAATTATAAACGCAGGTTCGTAACGGTCGTAGCAAACGACATCAAAACACGAAAAGCTCTGTTCGAGTGTAGGCCGCCGAATATATCACATTCACGCGGAATCTTCACTGTGATGTGGACGAAATTGAATTCGCGCATAAGATGTCGTGGCTTACGAGCGCAACGGATTGAAATCCTTCACCTGTACCACCTGTCAGCCTCATCTGAGTGTTTGAAAGTGGATTTGACGTCTGAACATGAGCCGTTACACGTACTGAGTAAGGCCCAACAGCACTGTACTACACATGTGGGCAGGTGTCGAGTGCGTCGAAGTGAAGGCGGCTCCACATATTACAATGCTTGATGCTATTGCAAGTCATCGGCCGTGACGTGCATCCGAGGGTTTGATCCAAGCAGGGTGAAGCGCGGGTTCGCTCTGCCAAATTGTTGAAAGGGAACAGCGTCCCACGAAAATTTCTAAAATTGATTTGCACTGAATTCAATGAAAAGGGTCCCAGAACGATTGGCACTCCCTGGAAGAAGTTTTGGGCCAATAGTGTGTGTTTTATCTGGACGTTTCAAGGTGTCTAGATTTAAAAAAAACATAGGTTGATTATTCAAGGAATAACCAACCAAAAGTCAAATTTCCGTCCGCCGTCCGCGCCGTTTTTGTTAGTAGAAAAATTTCTAAAAATCTGAACATTGGGTCAGGGGTCTGTTCCCGTCCTAAGTCGGTCCTTAAAACTTTTCAGCCCGATCGGACCAAGTTTGGGTGGGGTAGGGGGTCAAAATGTGTTGAAAATGGATTTTCGAGATTTTTGGCGATTAAGTCGTGTGGGGAATTCCACTAAATTTTGGACGCTAAATCCAATCGTTGTGGGACCCATTCCAATCGATTTAGGGCCCAAAATTAGCGGAAAATGATACCCCACATGCCTAGGTACCACAGATCTCAAAAACAGACATTCGAAAGGAGTAGACTGGTACCCATTTTGACTCATAAGCTCATCCAGAGGGCACCAATCGTTCCGGGACCTGTCCCATTGAATTCAGCGTCCAAAAATATAGTGGAAAGCCATAATCCACACGCCTAGGTACCGCAAATCTCGAAAACATATTCAAAGTGGGTAATACATACCCAATTTAACCCACTTCTTCCAATGGGTGCCAATCGTTCTGGGGTCCATTTCACTGGATTCAGCGTCCAAAATTTAATGGAAAATAATACCTAACTCACCTAGATCGCGATCAATTTTTCAAAAAACACTTTTTTACCCCTACCCCGCCTAAATTTCTTCCGATCAGGCCGAAAAGGCGTTTCAAGGTGTCTAGATCAATGAAGTGTCCTCGCATCTTTAAAGCCCGATCGGTCCTAATTTGGAAAGCCCGGATAAAATGTAGATACCCTTTTACACTCTCTCAGGAATCAACATTTTATAGAACGTATAAAATAGCTCAACTATTTCTTATACTATAATATAAAGTACAACACTTCAGGATTTCATGAGCATTTGACAGGAACTTTTAGCCTAAATGACAATCATACTGTTTTTTTTTTTTTTTAATTTTGTTTTTCTACCTTTCGAATTACCGTTTTATAGAATGTATAAAATAGATCAACAATTTACCATACTTATATAAACTACAACATTTCAGGATTTCTTGAGCATTTGAGAGGAACATTTAACCCAAACGACAATAAAACATTAAAAAATTTTTTTTTTTTAATTTTTGAATTAACATTTTATAGAACGTATAAAATAGCTAAACAGTTTCCTATACAAATATAAAGTACAACATTTCAGGATTTCATGAGCATTTGAGAGTACTTTTACAAAAATGAAAATTTTCTAACTTTAAATTAATTTTTTTTTGGATTTCTTTTTCCACCTTTTGAATCACAGTTTCTATTATTCAGTACACGTTTCGGTTTAATTTTCAATGTTTTCCGCGTATTAAACTGCTCAATGTTCCATCAACTACTAAAGTCTCAGGATTTCTGAGCATTTGACAGGAACTTTAGCCTAATGACATCATACTGTTTTTTTTTTTTTTTTTTTTTTTATTTTTCCTTTTCACCGCGAATTACGTTATAGAAGTGATAAAATAGATCAACAATACCATACTGTATAAAACTACACATTCAGGAGTTCTGAGCATTTGAGAGGAACATTTAACCCAAACGACAATAAAACATTAAAAAAAATTTTTTAATTGAAACATTTTATGAGAACGAAAAAGAGCAACAGTTTCCTATACAAATATAAAGTACAACAGGCAGGGCAGAGCATTGAGAGATCTTAGCCCAACCCAGAATGATACAACTTTTTTAAAATTATTTTTTAATTTTTGAATCAACAGTTTCTATATAAATATAAAGTACAACGTTTCAGGATTTAATTATTCAATTAAAGTTTTCCAGAACGTATAAAATAGCTCAAATGTTTCCTAAACAAATATAAAGTACAACACTTCTGGATTTCTTGAGCTTTTTTTTATATTTATCATTTTGAATTTAAATATTATAGAACGTAAAAATACGACATCAAAGGGGAAATTGTTCCAAAAAGATCAATAAATCCAAAATAGTGGTCAAACAGTTGCAATGAGGAATCTCGCAGAAAGTGCAGGCATGTTCTTGAAAATTTACGAATTACGAATATGAGGTTTGAATTAACATAAATAAACGTGAAAATGGCTCAAAATTGCCAATACAATTTTACATCAAGTGGGAAATAATCCTAAAATCAGTCCAAAATTTGCTAATCTTCGTCCAAGTCGTAGAGTCCCGTTACTATCCTTAGCCGGCTCGGCACCGAATGTGGCCCCGCATATGTTAGGGATCCTGTAAAAAAGAAGACTCAATAAAATCGAACATCCCAAACTCAGATTCAATTACATAACGCTGCGCGCCCTTGCAGAATGTGTCCATTTTTTTCAGGAAAATGTGTCTTAGATGTCTCCCATTTGAAAGGGTAGACCCCCTAATAGGCTGTTGACAATTTTTATTGGGGGTTGAGAGTTGCCTGCCTGCAACATTTTTAACATTTTTTATTTCTAGAATCCATCAATGATGATATGAGAGAGTTTCATGTTCCGGAGAACTAAATAAAACACGGGATAGTTATTCCTCGGACCAGACGCATGGAGATTTATTTCTTCAACATGGGGAAAATGGGGGAACAGTGGGTGTGGTGGGACCCGGATCCATTCCAATCGATTCAGGATCCAAAATTTAGTGGAAAATGATACCCCACACGCCTAGGTACCAGAAATCTCTTGAAATCTCAAAAACCCACATTCGACATAGGTGGATAGATACCCACTTTGACCCATAACTTCATCCGGTGGGGCTCCAATCGTTCCGGGACCCATCTCATTGTATTTTGATTCAGCGTCCAAAATTGCCATGATCACCGAAAATTGAAAACCAAAATCGGCGTAACAAATCAATAAGCAAATGTATGTCCGCCGTGCGCTTTCTGCTGTTCACGCCGATTTCAGTAGGGACCCGTTTTTGGCTTTAGTTGGCCCTCGAAACTTTTTAGCCCAATCGGACTTAATTGAGAGGGGGGGGGGGGGGGTTCAAATGTGTATTTCGAAATACGAATATTACAGATTTATTGCGATCAAGGCGTATATAATTCTTCACTGGACGCTGAATCCAGTGAGACTGTTCCCGGAAGGATTAGCGCCCACCAGAGGAGGTTATGGGTCAAAATGGGTATCTATCTACCTACTTCGAAATTGGGTCTTTGAGATTTCTGGTACCTAGGCGTGTGGGGTATCATTTTCCACTAAATTTTGGACGCTGAATCGATTGGAATGAATTTCCATGCGCCTGATCCGAGAAATAACCAACCCCTGTGAAAGAATTCTGAGCGTTCAATTTGAATAACACACCCTTTAGATTTCGTGTACTTGGAGTTTTCTAAGGGTGGGGGCGTGAACCCTGCTGAGTCAAGCCATGTCGCATAAATTACTCCCCAATTTCTACCCCTCAGGTCTTGGGATTTGTATTTACAGACGTTACTTGTGTACAGTAATACCCCGACTTACGTTATCCCGACTTACGTAAATTCGAAGTTACGTTATGATGCGGCCCGGTCCTATTCAAGGTCTCCCGCCAGAAAACTGGGCTGGAAAACTGGGGGGAAATTCTCTCCCTTCCACTAGCTCTCCCCTCTCTCCTTACCTTCTTCAAGGCCACAAACAGTGAGTGGAACAACACCGAGCGCCATGATCGTTCAGTTCCCGGTCATGGAATAAGTATACTTATTCCATGGTTCCCGGTATTGTGTCCTTTTTACGTGAATTGTACGTTCACACGCTGTACATATTTGTATTTTTCACTCATTATTTTAGAAGGATTTACTTCCTCCTTACTTTTGTTACTTATAATTTGTATCATTTATGTTTATCGTTATGTCAATGAAACGAAATCGGACAGATTCTCTGAACTCATCAAAGAAAAGAAAAACCTTGTCATTAGAAATGAAGCACAATATTATTAAAGCTTTTGAAGGTAGTATGAAAACATGCGACGTAGCACAGAAATTCAAGCTACCTTACACTACTGTCCAAACGATTATTAAAGATAAGGATAAAATTCTAGATGCTGTAAGAAATGCTCAGTCATTGAATTCAACTTTGATTCGGAAACGGCACAGAAGTACATATATTTACCCAGTGAAAAATGATTTTAAAAAACCATACCCCGATTTACGTAATTTTCGACTTACGGTATAGCATGCAGTCCCACCTATAACGTAAGTCCGGGGTATTACTGTATTGCAATGATGCTCCGGAGTCATCTTTTTAAGCAGCACCAGCAACGTGGTGACTGTTATCATTAATGTATGTAGCTTTTATATGTGATAATCCCCCCCCCCCTCAAATATTCACATTTTAATGTTAACATTCGCAAAATTAATGTGACCACTTAGGTCACACGTCAGACAATTCAAAAATGTTGAAACATTCGCAAAAACTCCATTTTACCCTAATCTCGAAAATTAGTGACAAGTTATGGGTGAAAATAAATTTCCGGGTTTCTCTGGGACCGAGGCTACTGGTTTCGTCGATGATCAAGAAATGACCAAAAAATAAATACAAAACACTGTGAACGAATATTCTATCATTTTTGCAAAGTGCTGCCTAAAACTCTTCCATAAAGTCATCTAGGAATCTTTGGATCAAAATTCTGATCTGTATACTCCACCGTCATGCAATATCATGTGTATAAGCGTAGAAAAAGTTCAGTACGATTGTTCGTAAGAATCCATAAAAAATCCATGGTTATAAAAACTTGATAGCACCACAGCCATCACATTGGTGGATGTGTCAGAACCCTTGTCGCTACATTACCGCAACTGAGTGTGAGGTGCTTCCTTCTCGGGTTTCTGCGGAAAACGTTCACGGCCGCTTCTATTGTCCGCTCCGTCACACCAGGACAGTCAACCAGGGCCAACTTCTCCAGTTTGGGACAACAGTTCATGAGGCTGTAACACCAAATGAAATAAGTACTCACAGCACCAACAAATTGTTCTTACGAATATATGCCTTTTCATCTCGAGACTTACAAGATAGATCGACCGAACTGGTTCGGAAACTCACCTGATACAAGCTTCATCGGTCATAAACGGCGAATCCGTCCTGAAATATTTTAAATTTGGTAGGTTCGTCGCTAGGCGGATTACGTCCAATTCAGTGACCTTCACTTTGGTCAGACTTAGTCGGACCAAACCATTCAGACGGCTCAGGTCGTAAAGCCCTTTCTCCTGAAATCCGTCGGTTTCTACGGACCAAACCATGCCGTTGTTATTTACTCCTTCATCGGTGAAATACATGTAGAATAGCAGGTGGCTGAGAACATCTTAATAAGATAATTAATTCATAAGCATGCAGTCATTAAAATTTCACACATTGAGGTCATCTTTGACATGTTTTGGCATTGCTGGCTACTGACGGAAATCGCCGACTAAATTCCCTGACTCAGACAAATAAATAGACTCGGTCCTCATAAATAGTTATCCAAAACTTATGGGGGGTTGATTCTGGAGCAAGTTTTGGTTGGTTATTCCTTGGAGATGGATTCCTGTTTTCATAAAAAAGGTCAACCTCTCCGACTCGGCAAAAAATTTTTCTGGACGTTTCAAGGGGTCTAAATCAAAAAAGTCAAATGTCCGTCCGCTGTACGCCATTTTTGGTAGTAGACAATTTTCTAAAAATCCGAAATTTAGGTCAGGGGTCTGTTCCCGGTTTTAGTTGGTCCCTGTAACGTTTCAGCCCGATCGGACCAATTGTGGGTGGGGTAGGGGTCAAAATGTGTATTTCAAAAAATTGGATTATCGAGATTTTCGGCGATCTAGGCGGGTGAGGTATAATTTTTCCACTAAATTTTGGACGCTGAATCGATTGGAATGGGTCCGGGACCCGCCACACCCACTGTTTCCCCCATTTTCCCCATGTTGAAGAAATTAGACTCCATGCATCTGGTCCGGGGAATAACCAACCCCTGTGTATGAATTTGCAGCGTTTTTCCTTTTTGGACGAGGATGACTTTGAGAACTTGATCCTCGATGTCCAACACAACACAATCGTCTAGCACTGTTTCTAGATCATATTCAAGAGATATTATTCATCCTAGAGGCAAAGTCGTGGTCATAGTGGCATGAAAAGGTAACGAGACTCGTGGTGATCTATTCATGGCACCTCCCGATCACCTCTGTCCTCGGAATAGAGCTCGAGGAAACACGCAGTAACACAAATTTAGACAAAAACTCCAGTAGTTACCGCAGTAATCATACAGATGACATTGTTGCCAAGTTCCGGCCTGTTTTTGTAGTGTGGCAAATTTAAAGGTTGAACTCCACATACGGCACGAAGTGAGTCCATGGCACGCGTTTGAATTTTCTATACAATGCATCTTTGGTTTTCAAGGTCTGCTCCGAGAGCGCGATTATACAGGGAATCGGAACGTACAGAAATACTAATAAATTAATCAAACGAGCCCAGATGGCGCTGCACCTGCCATGAGCTATCCAGTTGGTGATGCTCATCTCTCGGTTTCGGAGACCAACTTTAGCCAGGTCAATAGAAAAGCTCTCGTTTTAATTTTGGGGTAAATCATTTCATTGATTATCTATTTGGCTGTTCCTTCTCTCTTATGACCGTTAATAAGCCGCTCACATATATCTTCCAGCTTGATAAGAATTCGCCTCAGGTAACTAGTGCTCGTCAACTGCGCTACGCATCTTTTCTGTCAGGGTTTGATTACAAGGTGAAATTCAAGGATGGGAAAGGAAATGAGAGTATAGATGCATCCTTCACGAGCCCAATAACTCAGAGTCGCTTCTGGTGGAGAAGCCATCTACATTTTTGCAACAATTTCCGAGCAATTCGTACCAATTTTGAGCAATAAGGCCACTTTTGAGGTTATTCAAGAGGAAACAGCAAGGAACTATAAGGAATTATTGAAGTAATCGAGTATACCCTTCATATTTTACGGCAAAACTGCAGTCGTTCAAGGCTCCCTGGGTAGCCAAGTTCTATCGGAACTTCATAAGATACCCCTGGGTAAAAATTAGAGCTAAAATTAGCTCGCAAATTATTCTATTGGTGTTCAAATGTACCGATTGGTTAAGGGAAGTGAACAAGGCGTCCTTAAAGAGTCGAATCCACCCAATGAAGCCTCTTATCCATGGTAAGAACCATTGGTGAGTGCAAATAGATTGCTTGGCTCCAGGGCTGTCATTTCCTAATCAGCGTCGATGTAAAATCAAAATGGGCCGAGATTGAGCCAATCAGGGACGCTCTTACATCAGGTACAACAATTGCTCTACTGGACAAGGTGTTTCCCAAACCACTTTGTGTCAGACAACGCTGACATTATCGTGGAATTTTACCAGTATTGTCGCTCTAGTGGCATTTTTCAGAAGTATATTGCGTCTGGGCATCCAACAACAAACGGCCAAGCCAAAAGGAATGTCCAGTCAGTCAAAAACAATGTTAAGACCACTGCAGATACACATTTAGGGGAAGATACGGGAAATTCTTTTTTGCTCCCGACCCAAAGACCCAAACATGTCTTTGGTGGTGTACAGCTTGAGTTAGTCTCACTGGCCAAGAATCTGGGTGGATTAATGTCCAGCTCACTCTCATAAGAGAAGCAGGTCTAAACAATAAGTAACTCAGTGTAAAAGTCAATTTACCAATCACTCCGAGTCTAAGTGTGTTCAAATTGGGGAAGAGCCGCACAATGTTACTAATATGTCCCTTCGTAAAACGGCGTTTCGTGATGAGAGTCAGCTCTTTCAGGCTGGGTTTTACGTTTCTTATTTTCTGAAATCAAAATTACTCAGGGTACAAATAAAGAAGGATACGAGTTGATCGGCTAGTGCTGTATGAAACGTCCAACACTCACTTGTAAAACACGGGACAATTGGACATCCACCCGCCGTAGATTTAATACACGGAGGTTGGGTCCCAAGTGACTCATGCACATGCTGCTTTTGCAGAACATTTCCAACGATTCGATGTTTGGAAGAAATTGCAGAACATATACGAGGTCCGAGTCGTATTCGTGACAGCAGTCTGCAACAGCACAGCAAAATACAGGTTAAATAATTTTGGTCGGATATTACTTGAATAATCAACCTGTTTTCATGCAAAAGGCCAACCTCTCCGATTCGGCTCAAAACTTTTTTTCTGGGCGTTTCGAGGTATCTAGATCAAAAAAGTCACGTCCGTCCGCCGTACGCGCCGTTTTTGGTAGTAGAAGATTTTCAAAAAACCTGCAATTTCGGTCAGGGACTCGTTTCCGGCACTAGTTGGTCCTCGAAACTTTTCAACCCGATCGGACCAAATTTGGGGTAAAGGTCAAAATGTGTTTTTTGAAAAATGGGTTTTCGAGATTTTTGGTGATCTAGGCGAGTGGGGTATCATTTTTCACTAAATTGTGGGCGCTGAATCAAAAGAAATGGGTCACAGAACAATTGACGCCCACCGGAAGAGGTTACCCATTTCGAATGTGTTTCCGATATTTCCGGTACCTAGGCGTGTAGGGTATCATTTTCCACTAAATTGTGTACCCTGAATCGATTGGAATGGGTCTGGGACCCACCACACCCACTGTTTTACCCATGTTGAAAAAAAAATGAGTCTCCATGCGCCTGGTTCGAATAACCAACCCCTGTGTAGAAGAAAACATCAAGGTGTAACTCCCCGCTAATAAATATTTGGTGAGAAATTCGTACATCAAGTTTTCAAGCACAGAGCAGGAAACCATACACCGGACATCGGAAAGCTGAAAAAAAATACAACAAGGATAATGTGTGACCCAACCAAGGATCGATACCTGGATGAGAAAAAATTTAGGTTCATTCTATATCACCATGAAAAATATGACCATGTTCGACAATGGATGTCCAATAATCAGAAGGTAGAAGCCAACGCGACGCAATTACGGGAATGATAATGATAATGAACAACTAGATCGAACGGTTCGTTGTTTTTTCGTTAACAAAATTTTTGTATTCAAGTATTTTTACAGTATTTGGGCTTTTATTTGTTTCGAAATAACACAATCTACTTACTTTGAAGTTGAAATTTTGTCAGTCTGGGGCAGCCCTCTGGGAGAAGACGCAGACTTTCACTCGACATTTCGAAGCATGGTAACGACAGGTCCTGTAGATTCGGACAGAATCGTGCTGTGAAAAAAGGAGCAAAGATTAAAAAACAGTTTTTCACATTTTGATCGCTCATTATGATTGTCCCGTAAGATGGATCATATTCGCTATGGGACTCCTTACCAATAAACTCAATTGTATTCTTCGGCAACTGATCGCCACAAACCAGATGAAGGCTTGTGAGTCTGGAGCACCGAAGGAGGAAATTCTGGAAATACGGCCCCCTCAAGTACAATTTCCAATTATCGGGGGTTGAACGGAAATCGAGCATGGTTGTTCGCCTCCATGACTCGTCAGCAACCTGGCGCCATCTTCGGCAAACTATGGGAGAATACGACACGCATTATCAATAAAAAATCTGCAACTTCTTACACACGGGTTGGTTATTCCTCAAATGGGGGAAACAAGTGGGTGTGGCGGGTCCCAGACCCATTCCAATCGATTCAGGGTCCAAAATTTAGTGGAATATGATACCCCACACGCCTAGGCACCAGAAATCCTGACACATAAAAAATGGGTGGATACATACCCATTTTGACCCATACCTTCTTCCGGTGGGTGCCAATCGTTCTGGGACACACATCATTGAATTCAGCGTCCAAAATTTAGTGGAAAATGATACCCCACACGCCTAGGTACCAGAAATCCCGAAAACACATATACAAAATGGGTAATATATACCCAATTTGACCCATTACCTCTTCCAGTGGGTGTCAATTGTTCTGGGACCCATTTTATTGGATTCAGCGTACAAACTTTAGTGGAAAACTATACCCCACACGCCTAGGTAGCAGAAATTCCGAAAACACATATTCAAAATGGGTAATAAATACCCAATTTGACCCATTACTTCTTCCAGTGGGTGCCAATCGTTCTGGGACCCGTTTCATTGGATTCGGCGTCCAAAATTTAGTGAAAAATGACACCCTACTCGCCTAGATCGCCCAAAAAATCGAAAATCCCAAATTTCAGATTTTTTGAAAATGTTCTACCAAAAACGGCGCGGACGGCATACGGCGGTCGGACATTGACCTTTTTTGATCAGGACATCATGAAACGTCCAGAAAAAAATTTTTGAGCCGAATCGGAGAGGTTGACCATTATCATGAAAACATAGGTTGATTATTCGAGGAATAACCAACCAAAACTGAGGTATTCAATCTATTTCCACCAAAAATTGAGAGTACACTGGTTAAATCGATTTCGACGGTCAGGTCATCATTAGTACATAACAAGTACATTTATTTGTACACTCTAGCATCGAGATACGGTCAGGAAATTCTTGCACATACCTTGGGCAAAATGAAGCTTGTCTACAGGAGACAGTTTTTCAAAGATCAGCACCAGGCAATCGTAGTTCAACATTGAAGCATCCATTTGCAAGCTGTCGAGAGAATGCAGAAAACAATATTAAAGTAGCAAATCGATTTTATGCTATTTTATTTGGGTTTTCCTTGAATAATCAGCCTATGTTTTTTGTACGTTTCAACGGGTTTTAGATCAAAATAAGCAAAAATGTCCGTCAGCCGTACGCCAACATTGGTAGTAGAAAATTTTCTAAAAATCTGAAATTTTGGTTAGGGACCTGTTTCCGGGTCTGTTTAGTTGGTCCTCGGAATATTTAAGCGCGATCGGATCAAATGTGGGGAAGGGGGGGGGGGGCTCAGATGTGTATTTCGAAAAAATTGATTTACGAGATTTTCGGCGATCTATGCATGTGGGGGTATACTTCACTAAATTTTAGACGTTGAATCCAATGAAATAGGGCCCGGAACGATAAGCGTCCTCTGGATGAGTCAAAATGGGTACCTGTTTACCCATTTTGAATGTTTTCGAGATTTCTGGCTGATCGGAATTCGGACCAAATTTAGGAGGGCTAGGGGTAAAAATGTGTATGTATTTTGAAAAATGGATTTTCGAGATTCTCGGCAATTTAGGCGAGTGGGGTATTATTTTCCACTGAATTTCGGACGCTGAATCGATTGAAATGAGTCTCCATGCGCCTGGTCCGAGGAACAACCAACCCCTGCAAATGAATTTGCTTTTTTTTTTTTTTTTTTTTTTTTTTTTTTTTTTTTTTTTTTTTTTTTTTTTTTTTTTTTTTTTCATGCGCCATCAATCAGGATAGGAAATGATTGGTGTTGCAAGAAAGGCTGATTGAACTTATTGTCGAACACCCAAAATCCCTCCCAGGGTTTTCATCACTTGTTCAGCTTCCGGTTGTTGGGGTAGTTTCATATTCTTCAATTTCGCCCGCTTTAGGTTGAGCAAAATAAATTCATAGAGGTCGTGGAGCCCTGAAAAATACTACCCACTTCCTCAGTAATTTGAGACAAGCTAAAACACCTCCATTGTTACAACGCTGCTCATGAGTCAAAGGCGTGCTAGATCATAATGCAATATGTCATATACAGAAACCGTAGGGTTCACATATGAGGAGTAGCAGCTGCGCAGTGTTTACGACTCCTCGAGCAGGTGCGTTTTGGGGTTATTAATTTCATTGGAAATATCCACCCTTGTAATCACTTGCAACGCTCTACAACTTTCATCATAATCACGGTATCATTTTACACGCTGAGTCGATTGAGTCCCAGACACTCCATTCCCACTGTTTTCTCATTTCCCCGAAACTCCGGGTCCGAAGAATAACCTACCCCTCTACCGCTGGCGTGAATAGCAATAAAGGAACATTCAAGGACTTTGACTCCAGTTTCCAGGCCAACGGACATTATACGATTGTGGCTCCGAGTATCCATTAATGGATAATCTTCGTCCTAGTGAGGCCTCGGGAGTATTATTTAAATTATGATTTTTTAGGCATACGTGATAGAGAAAAGTGATTCAAACTAAATTTCAACAAGTAGGCGAACCTAAAGTTTTTTGTGTTTGAAAAGTGGGCTTGGTGCATTCTTTCCTCATTTATCCACTGAAATCACTGACCAAATTGCGACGCGCTCGAGATTATTTCTTACCCTGAGGAAGGTGATACATTTACGAACCTTGAATTTGACTCTGTCGTCTAACTAGACTAGCTCTGCGCATAGAATTATCTAAAATGAAAGAAATTCAAGGATAGCAGTTAACCTTTTTGGTGGTTTTGGAGTCTCAAGTCCCGATGAAATCAACTCTTCCTGAATATCCAGGGCGTAGGGCAGGTTTTAAGAAGGACTTGGAGTCGATGTTTGACGACGGATGACGACGAAAGAAACGCCGGATGAGGAATCTGATGGTTGACGTCGGGTTGCCAGTCAGAACCAGATCCTGTCGTGGAACTGGGAACCGTCTGGAATGGAGCAGTCTTGTAGGGGTAGGCTTCGGGATAACCTTCGTGTTGCGGGTAGATCAAAGTACATCAAAGCTGCGGCAGATCGAATTAAGACGACAAATTAAAATTTGACCGGGAATTACCGGGCGCATATATTTCGAAAAATCGTTTTTCCTTTATATCTGTATTTTCATATTCTCCACGTGAAGACTTGGTTCTACACCGTATCAAGAGAAGTAGTTTCACCATTTTTTTTTTTTATTAACCTAGTTCTGAGGAAGGTGATACATTTACGAACCTTGAATTTGACTCTGACGTCTAACTAGACTAGCTCTGCGCATAGAATTATCTAAAATGAAAGAAATTCAAGGATAGCAGTTAACCTTTTTGGTGGTTTTGGAGTCTCAAGTCCCGATGAAATCAACTCTTCCTGAATATCCAGGGCGTAGGGCAGGTTTTAAGAAGGACTTGGAGTCGATGTTTGACGACGGATGACGATGAAAGAAACGCCGGATGAGGAATCTGATGGTTGACGTCGGGTTGCCAGTCAGAACCAGATCCTGTCGTGGAACTGGGAACCGTCTGGAATGGAGCAGTCTCGTAGGGGTAGGCTTCGGGATAACCTTCGTGTTGCGGGTAGATCAAAGTACATCAAAGCTGCGGCAGATCGAATTAAGACGACAAATTAAAATTTGACCGGGAATTACCGGGCGCATATATTAAAAAAAATCGTTTTTCCTTTATATCTGTATTTTCATATTCTCCACGTGAAGACTTGGTTCTACACCGTATCAAGAGAAGTAGTTTCACCATTTTTTTTTTTATTAACCTAGTTCTGAGGAAGGTGATACATTTACGAACCTTGAATTTGACTCTGTCGTCTAACTAGACTAGCTCTGCGCATAGAATTATCTAAAATGAAAGAAATTCAAGGATAGCAGTTAACCTTTTTGGTGGTTTTGGAGTCTCAAGTCCCGATGAAATCAACTCTTCCTGAATATCCAGGGCGTAGGGCAGGTTTTAAGAAGGACTTGGAGTCGATGTTTGACGACGGATGACGACGAAAGAAACGCCGGATGAGGAATCTGATGGTTGACGTCGGGTTGCCAGTCAGAACCAGATCCTGTCGTGGAACTGGGAACCGTCTGGAATGGAGCAGTCTCGTAGGAGTAGGCTTCGGGATAACCTTCGTGTTGCGGGTAGATCAAAGTACATCAAAGCTGCGGCAGATCGAATTAAGACGACAAATTAAAATTTGACCGGGAATTACCGGGCGCATATATTTAAAAAAATCGTTTTTCCTTTATATCTGTATTTTCATATTCTCCACGTGAAGACTTGGTTCTACACCGTATTAAGAGAAGTAGTTTCACCATTTTTTTTTTTATTAACCTAGTTCTGAGGAAGGTGATACATTTACGAACCTTGAATTTGACTCTGACGTCTAACTAGACTAGCTCTGCGCATAGAATTATCTAAAATGAAAGAAATTCAAGGATAGCAGTTAACCTTTTTGGTGGTTTTGGAGTCTCAAGTCCCGATGAAATCAACTCTTCCTGAATATCCAGGGCGTAGGGCAGGTTTTAAGAAGGACTTGGAGTCGATGTTTGACGACGGATGACGACGAAAGAAACGCCGGATGAGGAATCTGATGGTTGACGTCGGGTTGCCAGTCAGAACCAGATCCTGTCGTGGAACTGGGAACCGTCTGGAATGGAGCAGTCTCGTAGGGGTAGGCTTCGGGATAACCTTCGTGTTGCGGGTAGATCAAAGTACATCAAAGCTGCGGCAGATCGAATTAAGACGACAAATTAAAATTTGACCGGGAATTACCGGGCGCATATATTTAAAAAAATCGTTTTTCCTTTATATCTGTATTTTCATATTCTCCACGTGAAGACTTGGTTCTACACCGTATTAAGAGAAGTAGTTTCACCATTTTTTTTTATTAACCTAGTTCTGAGGAAGGTGATACATTTACGAACCTTGAATTTGACTCTGACGTCTAACTAGACTAGCTCTGCGCATAGAATTATCTAAAATGAAAGAAATTCAAGGATAGCAGTTAACCTTTTTGGTGGTTTTGGAGTCTCAAGTCCCGATGAAATCAACTCTTCCTGAATATCCAGGGCGTAGGGCAGGTTTTAAGAAGGACTTGGAGTCGATGTTTGACGACGGATGACGACGAAAGAAACGCCGGATGAGGAATCTGATGGTTGACGTCGGGTTGCCAGTCAGAACCAGATCCTGTCGTGGAACTGGGAACCGTCTGGAATGGAGCAGTCTCGTAGGGGTAGGCTTCGGGATAACCTTCGTGTTGCGGGTAGATCGAAGTACATCAAAGCTGCGGCAGATCGAATTAAGACGACAAATTAAAATTTGACCGGGAATTACCGGGCGCATATATATAAAAAAATATCGTTTTTCCTTTATATCTGTATTTTTATATTCTCCACGTGGAGACTTGGTTCTAAACCGTATTAAGCGAGGTAATTTCACCGAAACGTGATAAACAGGCATTCCGTTAAAATGTCTTTTCATCGTCGAAAAATTGCTGTTTTAAGGAGAATCGAGCGATTTTTTTCTTCAAATTATTTACCGATCGGTAGATCAGTGTGTGTGAAGGTTCTTGCTACGTTCCTCTTCTAAGAAAGTAAGAATGGCCGTGTTACTTTACGGCGTTCCCAACTTTATCCTGAGTTTTATAGATCACGCTCTCCGAGTAGGTTTTCTACACATAATAAACCAACTCTTTGAGTCATGGCGCCTGGGACGGTTGAGCTGTATAAAACGTGATCCAATACCAGTGAGTTGACACACCAAGAAGTGAACCCGATTAGGAGGTTTTCTGCCTTCATACGTGATTTCCTCCAGGACAAATCTAGTTAGCCTTGTAGTTCCCAGAAACGCCCATGGGTGAGTTCAATGAAGAACTCCACTCCATCGTCCTCATCCCCTTAACTAACGTCGAGATGAGACAAAAGGGATTCACACCTGATGATTCGTTTACCTGGAACATCTCGAGTGTGACGAAAACACTGCACGTTCGACACGTACCAAGATATCGCTGCAGTTAATTAATCTCGGGGAATAGAGGGAACTTGCAGGGAACACATGGAAGATGCCTCTTTCGCGCGAGGGCTACGAGCTCGATGTTGGATCGCACCTACCTAACTCAGGTAGGTGTTACCTTCTCACCATGTTCCTGGTTTTAAGGCACTAATTAACAAGGCATTACGCCGCCTTCGTTAGCGATCCCCACTTCCCACTCAAATACAATTAATTAAGGGGAAAATGAGGTTTCGCTCCCTGGCTCCAGTTTCACATTATAATTCAAGAGTTGAATCGGTTTGACACTCGCCTAATGGGGGTTACTTTTGGAGGGTGATTTGCAAAAGCACTGACGGCACAGAAAAGCTTATTACGGATGTCTCTACGGTGCGTATATTTTTACATACAGGTCCATCTATAGTTGACCACCAAACACATCGGACCGAAATTGTGAATGTTGTAGCAAGGGAATGAGGATGGATTGACGTTCAGGGGTGCGCAGAGGGCAAAACGAATGCATAAAATATCACCAAAATCTGTATCAATCCTGAAAATTTGACCGGAATCTAACGGAGTAAGAACAACAACGAAAATCGCTGCAAATTCTTTCACACGGGTTGGTTACACCTCGGACCAGGCATGGAGACTCATTTCTTCAACATGGGGAAAATGGGGAAACAGTGGGTGTGGCGGGTCCCATACCAATTCCAATCGATTCAGGGTCCAAAATTTAGTGGAAAATGATACCCCACACGCCTAAAAACGCCAAAAATCTTGAAAATCCATTTTTCGAAATACACATTTTAACCCCTACCCCTCCCAAATTTGGTCCGATCGGGCTGAAAACTTTCGCGGACCGACCTAGGCCCCTTCATTGTATGATGAATGACGTGTTACAATCTTATAGAAATATTGTACCTATTACAAATTTCGAAACAGAAATAAACTGTGGTATTGCGCATGTCCGAAAGAACGGCCAAACTTCCGGATATTTCTCAGTTTTGGCCTCGTAACCCGAGAGAAGTGCCATGCTCTGTTTTAGCGCCACTCTTGGTGTAAAATGAGGAGCTAATGAAGTTAGGGAGCAGTTAATTATAGCGTAAACATCCCTACTGCTTAAGGCCCAATCACCCGTTATAACGTTCTCGGCGACGTTCGGCGACTTTACATACACCGCGTTTTATTATTGGGCGCTATCTGGCTAAAGTGGCCCAAGTGGCCAAATAGTCTGAGGAACGCCCGAGTAACGAGTTTCGTACAAATCGAAAAACTGACGTCGCGTTACTAAAATTATCACGTATGTGTGAACGGGATGATGAAATGTTCCGTCATACAACCTCATGCAACGCCTAAGGCCGGGTACACACGTTGAGGATTCTGGAGAGGGATTCCTCTGAGGAAAACCTCAGAGGCGGCCGGGGCGAAAAACAAAAATCAAAAAATAAACGAGGAGCTACGACCACTGTGACAATATACTCGAGCGATACCTACGACGTTGAGGCCAACCGATCACCTCATCCACACGTCAGGGAAGGGGTTCAGTTCCGGGAACCGGAACCCCGGCCTCAGGTGGCCTTTCCAAAAATTGGAAAGGCCTGGCGGCCTGTTCGGTCCGCCTCAACTGAAGGCCTCGACCCGTCCACACGGTCCGTCGGCCGGAGAGGTTGGCCTCAACGAGGAATCCTCTCCGGAATCCTCAACGTGTGTACCCGGCCTAACACCGCGTTATAATGCGTCCTGTGTGATCGGGCCTTTAGTTAATCATCACAACTGAACAACAAACACTACCAATCTACTAACAGGGGTTGGTTATTCCGCGGACCGGGAGCATGGAGAATCATTGTAATCGAATGAGCGTCCAAAATGTAGTAGAAAATGATACCCAACACGGCTAGGTACCAGAAATCTCGAAAAAACATTCGAAATGGAAAGATAGACACCCAATTTAGACCCATAATCTCTGCCGGTGGGCACTAATCGTACCGGGACCCGGCTCATTGGATTCAGTGTCCAAAATTTAGTCGAAAATGATACCCCAAGCGCCCATTTTTCTACTTGAATGTCAGCGTGGGTGGCGGACGCCAGGGGGACGCCGGACGGAAAACGAAAACAATTTCCGGCGGAATCAGAGTGATTGACTTTTTCCATGAAAATATAGGTTGATTATTATTCAAGGAAAAACCAACCATACCGGATCTAAAGAAGAGTTTTGTCAATTGAACGGAAACCTTCAGAATCAGGAAGCATGATATTTATGTACGGGATAGTTCATCAGAGGTTACCAGAAATCTCGAAAAAACATTCGAAATGGAAAGATAGACACCCAATTTAGACCCATAATCTCTTCCGGTGGGCACTAATCGTACCGGGACCCGTCTCATTGAATTCAGTGTCCAAAATTTAGTCGAAAATGATACCCCAAGCGCCCATTTTTCTACTTGAATGTCAGCGTGGGTGGCGGACGCTTGGGGGACGCCGGACGCTTGGGGGACGCCAGACGGAAAACGAAAACAATTTCCGGCGGAATCAGAGTGATTGACTTTTTCCATGAAAACATAGGTTGATTATTATTCAAGGAAAAACCAGCCAAAGCGGATCTAATGAAGAGTTTTGTCAATTGAACGGAAATTTTCAGAATCAGGAATATCAGGATATTTACGTACGGGATAGTTCATCAGAGGTTAGATTATGTTTGTTCTGGATTAAAAAACTTACGTAGATTGATGACGGCGGAGATCTAACCATGTTAATTCCAGTCGGAGAATATGAAGATCAGCGAAACGATGAACGAAAATGCAAAAGTAGAAAAGCAAAAAGTAGAAAAACAAAAAGTAGAAAAGCAAAAAGCCGAAATGAAAATTTCGCACAACCAACACTTGCGATTGATCTCGAAAGACTGAATGCAAGAATGTCCGATCAGTGGCGCCTCGGATTCACCCCACTCAGTTATAAATTCTAGGAAAAATAAGAAAAATCTACCCCGAAATGTGTTTACATCCGAATAAAGCACATTGATTTCATCAAACGTGGGGACCCTTCGTGATCGAGCGGATTCAGGTAGATGAAACACAGGCAGCCATGTCTTCCTTTGTACTAGTACCAGCCGCCTTCTTGATCCTTTCAGCGCCTTACCTGTCTTCATCACTTTTACCCTCCTTCACATTTTTCTAGGTACTGCTCAAGTCAAATGGTGTTCGAAAATTTTTAAATATTTTTTAATATAATTTTTTTACTGGCTTTGGGGCACCAGTGATTTTATATTAATTATTCAAACGTCAAAAACACGTTAAGCTGGGTTCACCTGGACGCGACCATCTGATCGGCTCCATGGGTTTGTCCCACCTACTGCAGGTGAACTTTTGAGGCGGTCTGTATCCAACAAATAATTTTCATATTGAAGCATTTGCAGTGGGTCTCGGCTCAGCTCGCCCCGATGTTTTTGTTTACCTCTTGTGTGCCATTTTTGTTATCTCCGATTTTCATCGCTTCCACTTTTGGTTTCTTGTTTGATTCGGTCAAAATTCGCCGTTCTTAAATTGTCTGACGAAATGGACTACAACAACACATTTAATTATTTAATTTAGATCAAAGAGGTTTGCCGGAGGAGGGACCTGTGGAACCAAAAATCCTCCCTGGTCTCTCAATGCAATAACGAGAAACAAGTAATAAAATAAAAAAAATAAAATAAAGAAATAAAAATAAGGCAACGAAATAATTAAAAACAATGCCGAAATCTGAAAACCTGTTGATTATTGTCTCACCCTGATTACCGCAAATGGAAACGGGGTAATGGTCAAAAGGGTTTTCGTGGACATTTGAGAACGACTCGGATGATACCCTCCCGAACTGATTGCTTGAGATGGGCATTTTGAATACGGGATTAAAAATATCCGTTCACCGTCCGCCGTCCGCGAGGTTTTTGGTAGTAGAACATTTTCTAAAAATCTGCAATTTGGGTCAGGGGTCTGTTCCCTGCCTAGATCGGTCCTCGAAACTTTTCAGTCCGATCGGACCAAATTTGGGCGGGGTAGGGGTCAAAATGTGTATTTCAAAAAATGGATTTTCGAGATTTTTTGCAGTATGGGCGCGTGGAGTATCATTTTCCACTTAATTTTGGGCGCTCGAAATCCAATGAAATGGGTCCCGGAACGATTAGTGCCCTCTGGATGAGGTTATGGGTCAAAATGGGTACCCAATTTGGTACCCCAATACCCATTTCGAATGTGCGGTTTTGATATTTCTAGTACCTAGGCGTGTGCGGTATCATTTTCCACTAAATTTTGGACCCTGAATCGATTGGAATGGGTTTGGGGCCCGCCACACCCACTGTTTCCCCTATTTTCCCCATGTTGATGAAATGAGTCTCCATGCGCCGGGTCCGGGTTATAACCAACCCCTGTAAAAGACTTTGCAGCGTTTTGGGTGTAGCAGTTACGCCTTAGAAGGAATCCTACGTATCAATAGCTATTCTCTTATCCCGATGGACTGAATGTTCCGGGATCCAATCTTTAATTAATCCAGCGTCTAAAATTCTGTGGAAAATGATATCCCACACTCCTTGTTCCACCGACTTCGAACTCTCAAACGACTGTGACTGCACACAATTTGGCTTTCACTAAGGGGTTGACTAACTACGTAGTTTAATGTGCTGCTTTTAATATTCACGTAATCCTTGGATACCTACAAACTTGAAGGGGCAACTCATTGTGATATTATTTGACCTTGACAAAATTAGCATCGATTGCCTGCTTTTCTCCAAATAAAGCACTAAACATTTCCAGACTTGTTTCACCCTAGCAGTCGGTGGATTTGAACGCTCAAACGAATACTTCATGAATACAACTCTCGCGGAATGAACTCCCAAAAGAACACCTGGCGCTTGTACACTATCATTAAAGTAGGATTAAATTTGAATGGCGCTCGTACAAGAAATACCCGTTCAAATGATGCAGTGCGGAGGATTTTGATGGTATTTTGCGTGTAAAGAGAGGTGGGCAATAATAAGATCACGGGTTATTTGGGAGTCTTATAGGGAGTCGAGTTATAGGGAAGACTATTCATCGCGTTTTGGGCTGTGTAGGAAGTGTGGAGGGGACTCTTAGTGAGGGTATATCCGATTTGTGAGGAGCCGCAAATTGATTCCACTGATGTTTTCATGATCCTCTTATGAGTATCCATCTCGTAGCAAACGTTGAGGTGGTTCATAGCTCTAATTTCGCGTGGCGGGAGCTACTTGTGAATGAATCGTGTTTACGCTACAGCGCCCTTGTCCTTCGACTGTCACGAATACTCATCTGATAGAAAGACCACGCTAGGGGTAGTATTTTCGTAGAGGTATAGAGGTTTGAGACACTAAAGTATTCTCCGATGGTTTCCGAACTTCCAGCATGAGCTATTTTTCGGTCTTGTTTAAAAAACGGAGAGAGTGGATTTATTCCGACAAATTAATCAATTTCATAGTGATTCAAAATCTCCAAGAGCTATAGCACCATTTCAATTATTGCGAACATTATTAACGTCCAGGTCGAGACCTTTTCCGTTCGCCGAATCCATTAATTCGAAACGTAAGGGGTTTGAAAAATGACAAACCTCCCTTATGACGTAGGTAATTAATATCACGAATTAGGCACAATCTGACGCCAGCAATGACATCTCCCAACAACTGTGCATAAGTGATTGTTAAAACTGAGTCACAGTAATGATCATTCATTGAGAGCGAAAATAATCAGCTTCGCCTGACAACACTGTGAGGGTGATGAATGGTGAGCAGGGCACAGATCGTATTTTAATGCTCTCTGAGATACGTTTGAATACTAGGATGATAATAGTTTGTATGAGTAAGCTTAAGTCACAACATGTGCATGCCTGTAGCCGTGTTCATTTTGGAAGTTTTTCCGAGTTGAAGCTCAAAATAGCCCAAAAGAATGTTAGCCCGATCTTATCCCATCCTGTATGAATAATCTTCGTTTACGTTTGTATTGAAAACACTGATTTGAACGCATTAACGGTTAGATATTTGGCATGAAGAAGAGTCAAATGCACAGGTTTATTCATGTGAGTCTAATAACGCTGCAAATTCTTTCCTAGGGGTAGGTTATTCCCCTCACTAGCAGCATATAGACTCATTCCAAAAGATTCGGGGTCTAAAATTTAGTGGAAAATGATACTCCGCACGCCTGGTTACCAGAAATCATGAAAACCCACTTTCGAAATAGGCGATAGGTGCCCATTTTTGCGATTCAGCAACCAACATTTTGAGGAATCCAAATTTTGACCCATACCCCCTCATACGGTCGGATTAGGCTGAAAAGTATCAAAGACCAGCTAGAGCCGGAAACAGGTCCCTGACCAAATTTAAGATTTTTAGCAATTTTTCTACCTCAAAAAACGCACAGGGGTTGGTTATTCCTCGGACCAGGTGCATGGAGACTAATTTAAAAATAGATTCAGCGTCCAATATTTAGTGGAAAATAATGCCCTCTCGTCACCCTAGATCGCCAAAAATCTCGAAAATCATTTTTTTAAAAAACCAATTCGGCGTGGACGGCGGACGGACATTTTCTTATTTTGATCTGGACACCTTGAAACGCCCAGAAGTTGGGCAAATATTGGAGAAGTTGACTTTGCAGTTAAAAAAATGAAGACGAACATGATTATTCAATGAATAGCCAACCAAAACGGGTATGAGTTGTATTATGAATGTTATCGAGACGATTGGCACCCACTGGAAGGGTTTATAGGTCAAAATGGGTATCTATTACCCATTTCAAATGTCTGTTCTCGACATTTCTGGTACCTAGGCGTGTGGGGTATCATTTTCTACTAAACTTTGGACCCTGAATCGATTGGAATGGCTCCGAGACCCGCCACACCCACTGTTTACCCCATTTTCCCCTTGTCATTTTTGTGTGTATTCAATATTGTGATGAAACTAGGCAATTTGGGGACATGAAACGGGGAATTTACCTGTAATGAGAATGAATAGATGTGGTTCAATATAAAATTTTGTTTGTGTCGCGGTTAGGTTAGGTTGAGTGTTCGGTTTACTGTGATGACTGGCTTATGATGAATGATTTCACATAGTTATTGACTGGTTTGAACTCGGCGTTGCCACTTGACATTCTGTTACGTCAACTGGTAATACTGGCCGGCGTGTCTCTGGACGTTTTGGTTTTCTTAAAATAACCAGAACTTTGAGCTAATTGTATCACATATGTACTCTATGGACCCAGTCAAGCAAGGGCGTAAAGGGCATGTGTTATGGTAATTGCGCTTGTCAAGGCTCAAACTGTTCCCAAAAGGAGGTAAAAATATAAGGACAGCCCTATTTTATCAAACTGCTCCTCGAGTCAATGGGAAGGGATTGTTCTTTCTACATTTGAGCTGGATGATGATGATCTTTCCTGCCTCCTACAGGCTCCCTCCACGCTTTTCGCCTCTCACTTAACCTATCCTGCCACTCCCTTCCACTCAACCCCTACCCTTCACACCTCGCCTGCGCTCGCTTTTTCCCGCGAGGTTTTCGGGGGTGATCTTTCCGTCCTATTTAACTTGGGCCAACCAAAAACCAGACCTCCGTCGTTTATCTAAACCACATGTAACTGCTACACCATTGCCACACTCATCGTCCTTCTTCCTCGAACACGGCCATAACCGCCACCGCTAATAAGACTCCTCCCACGCAACATTCTAAAACCCATTTACTCCTTGCGTCAATACTCCCCAAGGGGAAAACCGTTTCTGCAGAGTTTCGGGAAAAATCCACCTTCTCCCGTCAGCGGGCATCTCACAGTCGACGAGCTCCGACAGCTGGTAATTTGATGGAATAAATATTTACTGAATATTGGATTAAGGCTGCGGTAATTCTGCGGAAAATTCAGATCCAAACAATATCATAAATTGAATGGATTTCCAGAACACGAATAACACTCTATGATGGTCTGATGGATCATGCAAAATGTCAATCTCCCTGATTCGATCCTAGGAGGGGAAGCTCGGGTTTTAGTGCTTATCACTAATCACCCACTGAGAGTTTCCTAAGACAAACGTCCTGAATACACGGCCGCCACAATTCCTGTAAAATGTCAATATTTTAATATTAATTCGTTAGTATTTCTCCGGTGTAATTGATATATTCGCGCGACATACTGCGTTTACTGACAGTAGCGAGAGCAAGTTTTGTCCACCTGAGAGGATGTTTTTCGTAGTAAACGTACAAACGGATAAAAAACTAATCTCTCTCTCAGAGCGCGTTGCTTCTAATCCTTTTTCGCTGGTAAAAGAAACGCTCTAGCGGGCGAAACAGCGCGAGGTCATATATGGGCCCATGTGTGCGAGAGCAGTTCCATCGGATTGGATTGGTTTTCCCTTCTGCATACCTATATCAACTCAAATCACGTTACCTTGGTGATTTCCGGTCGGCGTCGGAATCCCTACTCGTTACTTGAAAAATTCCACAATAAGACCAGCCGGGGTGTTCATCTTTAATAGGAGGAGCGCCAAGCGTTCTCACAGCAAGAGACAAGAAGAGGTTTAATGCGCATGCGCAAGCAAGGTTGCGATTTGAAGCGAATTCCACATGTTCGACCTACCCCAAGTGTGAAAATGCACAAAAACAGTGCAACGAACTGATGTCCAATCGGCGACTTTGAAATCAAACGCAATATGGAATCAAAATCACGTTAAACTTTAAGCAGTTCACGTGTGGGATTGAGTCATTGAGGATTTGGAGTCACTGTCTACCTATTAAGAAAAATAAAATAATAATTGGGCAACCTTTCTCTCTTTATAATGTGGTTTTCCACCATACTCAATTAATTTAAATCGTCCGAAGATCAACGGATCACCTCAACGGATCTAGCGTCCAAGCGTTAAAGGCTACTGATAACGCTTGGATCTTCAAAAATCTCTCAAAACCCAATTTTCAGGGAAGAAATTTTTACCTTCATGTTTCGTTGAGTGTTGTTAAAGATTGTTAAAGATGAACGGTACAGAGTCCAAAATTTAGAGGAAAATGATACCCCACACGTCTAGGTACCAGAAATCCCGAAAACACACATTCGAAATAGGTAGATTAGCACCCATTTTGACCGAAAACCTCAACCAGAGGGCACCAATCGCTCCCGGACCCATTTCATTGGATTCAGCGTCCAAAATTTAGTAGGAAATGATACCCCACGCTCCCAGATCGCCAGAAATCTCGAAAATCCATCATTTGAAATACACATTTAGGCCCCTACCCCACCCAATTTTGGTCCGATCGAGCTGAATAGTTTCGAGGACAAACTAAATCCGGGAACGGACCCCTGACCCAAATTTCTGGTTTTTGGAAAATTTGTTACTACCAAAGTCGGCGTGGACGGAGTACGGCGGACGGACATTTACTAATTTTGATCTACACTTTGAAACGTCCAGAAAAAAATTTTGAGCCGAATCGGAGAGGTTGACCATTATCATGAAAACAGGTTGATTATTCAAGGAATAACTAACCAATAAAACCCAATATCTAAGATTCAGATGGCATTTAAAGGGTTTGAATTTGATATTGTCTCGTGTCAAATTGGCGTTTTAAATAACATTTCATAGGCTTCGCATTTGAAAATGTGGGATTAACACGTCAAACTGAAAGTAAACGTCAGTTCGTCGATAAAAATGCACTTGTCACGTGTATTTACACGTCAAATTGAGATTTTAAACGTCCATTCGCAAGTTGACCACTGAACAATGGGGGAAGAACACGTTAAATATGACGTTTTAAAAATAAATTTGGAGGTTTTACGCCTATCAGAGAAGGATAAAACGTCAATCAAGAGGTATTATATTTGAATGTAGAGGGTTCAAATATCAATTGTAAGGATCCACGCGTCTGAATGCAGCTTTTATTTATCAAGTTGACGATTGTATTCGAATTGGAGTTGGTATGCATTTCTGACAACTATTTAGTGACTGCTTCTGCTGAGAGTGCTCACCCCACAATGAGAAAGGCTCAGTAATGGCTCTTAGGATAAACACGGCCGTAGTTTGATGCACCGACTCCCCTTAGTATATTATCGTGCGTTGTTTTACACAGAAGAGCATAAGTTGGAGGAAGAATGATGGCTCAGGAACCGCAAACCCCATCCTTCTATCGGCTCAGCTTCGGGCTTCAGGGGTTCTTCATTCACACGGAAGGTCTGAAGGGCAGGGGAGATAAGGCGCCTTGTCTATTTAGGTGTAGGGTGGCGGATACCATAAATTAAATGCCGAGGAAGGTAATATGGAAGGCAGAAACAACGGTTGAATAGGGATGGTCGGGTTGAGTGTAAAGTCGCCTACCATTATCTAGTGAAGCTCCTTTTACCCGCCACGATCAGAACGTCGAGCCGAGCTAATGAATGGATTACACCATAATGGCCTGGTGCATGGGAGGACCTATTATGCGTGCCTTCTTCAATTATTTGCCACGTGATAGGAGCCCCGTTCCGGGTCTCGAAAGTCTCGCATAATTTGCATTGCGACGCTGCGCCGACGAGATCCAGCCCAGACGGTATTGCATTAGTTCGTATGTCCAAATTTACCTGGCTTTGAGAACCTGATGACTCGAGATGGTTCGGATGTTCCATACGAGATGTGCGGTGGCTATTACTGTCGCTGCTTGAGGGCATTTCACGTTATTGGTGGATGCATGAAACTCGAAACTCGCCTTTATCGAATTCACAACCTAGATACGTACGTTTTAAATGGGTAAACAGTACACGATTGCCTCTCGTACATGTTCACCCCTACAAAGCGGATTCCCGTCATACCTGATAATCTAGTCCTTCATGAATCCGTACCACATGTTCACGATTTCATAGCACAGACTTATAACGCGCATTACTAATCATTTTAATGAAAAACAATAGGTTCTTGAATTTACGTTCTACAAAGCGACGGAAAGAAGATACTGTTGCGATGGCGAGACGAATGAAGGACCTATTATGGTCACAAACTAAAAACTCTGCAACTTCTTGCACACTGGTTGGTTATTTCTCGGACCAGGTGCATGGAGATTCATTTCTTCAACAAGGGGACAATGGAAACAGTGGATGAGGCGGGTCCAGGACCAATTCCAATCGATTCGGTGTCCAAAATTTTAATGGAAAATGATACCCTAGGTTCAAGAAATCACGAAAACACACATTCGAAATGGGTAGATAGGCAGCCATTTTGACCCATAACCTCATCCAGAGGGCACCAATCGTTCTGGGACCCATTTCCTTGGATTCAGCGTCCAAAATTTAGTAGGAAATAATACCCCACGCGCCCAGATCGCCAAAAATCTCGAAAATCCATTTTTCAAAAAACACATTTTGACCCCTACCGCGCCCAAATTTGGTCCGATCGGACACCCATCGTTTCCCCCATTTTCCCCATGTTGAAGAGATGAGGCTCTATGCGCCTGGTCCGAAGAATGACCAACCCGTGTGTAAGAATTTGCAGCTTTTTTTTTTTTTTTTTTTTTTTTTTTTTTTTTTTTTTTTTTTAAATCTAGACACCTTTAAACGCCCAAAAAACAATACTGGGCCGAATCGGAGAGATTGACCTTTTGCATGAAAGGTTGATTATTCAAGGAAGAACCAACCAAAATAATATCATGTAGGACATTTTTAACATGTTCTCACTCAACATTGTCCATCTTCAGTCGTTCAACTCGTGATATAATTTCACGTCTTATGATGATTGCCATAAAATGTCCGGCCTCACCACACTTCTTGCATTTGTCGGATCTAGATTGGTGGGCTCTGTCGTCAGATTGGTTTCTTCGTCTTCCTCATGCCTATGGCTCCTCTCGGACCAGTTGGCGAAGTTCTTCCTCCTGTTCTTCACTGTTATCATCCGCAGCTGCCATTCGAGCAAAGTTTGTTCGAGCTAGAACCAACCGTCGCGGCTGCCGTACTCTTCCTGTGGCTTCATGGTTTAGAGCCTTTGTCACGGCTTCCTTGCAGATTGAGACAGTCCACCGGAGTATTCATTCAACAGTAATTGCTTCGCTGGCATCTCTTCTCGCCAGACATTCAATATCAGCCGCAAGTGTGGCCACATCCTCTCCAGGTCGCTGTATCCAAGCACGAAGGTGGACAAGAATAGTCTAGCCTGTCCCTGTGTTCCAAATCTGCGAGCTCGATCATTGGATAAGCTGATCAGAGTACATTGCTTCACAGGGCCGTTACGCACACTGGGCACACTCGCCTTACTAGAGCCCATCACTTAGCAACTGCTGTCTCATCTCCAAACCGTTTTTGGTTGGTTATTCCTTGAATAAACAACCTATGTTTTCATGAAAAAAGGCAATCTTTCTGATTCGGCGACATTTTTTCTGGGCGTTTCAAGGTGTCAGCATCGAAATAAGCAAATGTGCGTCCGCCGCACGCAGTCCACCGTCCGCGCTGTTTTCGGTAGTAGAAAATTTTCTAAAAATCTGAAATTTGGGTCAGGGGTCTGTACTCGGCCCAGGTCAATTCTCGAAACTTTTCAGCCCGATCGGACCAAATTCGGGCGGGGTAGGGGTCAAAATGTGTATTTCGAATAATGGATTTTCGAGATTTTGGGCGATCTAGGCGTGCGGGGTATCATTTTCCACTAAATTTTGGACGTAGAATCCAATGAAATTGGTTACGGTACGATTGGCACCCTCTGGATGAGGGTATGGGTCAAAATGGGTACCTACTACCCATTTTGAGTGTGTGTCCCATGTTTTCTTTTCCCATACGCAGAATTCGTTGTTCACTCTACAGAGCTAGATCTACAGGAAAAGCAATGGCTCAATTAAGTTCAAAATGTAAAGAACTCAATTCCTCAACAGCTGTGAATTCCGCCGCATTCATCCTTAGGGTTTCCATGAACTCCCATTTCACCGTAAGCTGCTCAATTGATTCCACCACATCAATAGACATATTATATTTACCATTTGAGCGGTGCTGAGTGTTGTGAATGCACAAAGCACTCCGTCAATTTCCAAGTCACTTTGATCCGTAATTATCTCGTCTCAATATTTGTCTCACGGAATGTTGTCCGTCAAAACAGAAGTTGATGTGAACTCCATGGAGAAACTGCACGTACAATACCATTCAAAATGCATGTTTCAGAGAGTGAAATCATAGGATTTTAAATCTAATTAAATCTAATACCAACCCGCGCCTGGGGTCATGGAAGTGCCTACAAGTGGAAATAACAAGAGAGTGATAGATGTTATGATGGGAAATTGACGATTGGGTTTCTCATAAATTGTGGCGTAGTGAACGAGGGAATAATATATAATAAATTTATCAAAACTGTAGTATTTCTAAAGTTCTTTATTCCGATGAAGCTTTTGATGTTTGTATCTTATTATGAACAGCAACCATGCCTCGTACCTAGAGAAATGTCTACCAGTTTTCGCAGTAATATGAAAGAAATAACTTTGAACAAAATAAATTTAAAAAAACGCTGAAAATTCTTTTACAGGGGTTGGTTGTTCCTCGGGCCAGGCACATGATGCCTCATCTCAACCGAATCAACGTCCAAAAATTAGTGGAAAACTATTAGGGGAAAACCCCACGAGCTTAAGTTGTAAAAAATGCTGAACATGGAGAAAATGGGAGAAACAGTGGGTGTGGCGGGTCCCAGGTCCATTTGAATCGATTCAGGGTCCAAAATATAGTGGGAAATGATACCCCACACACCTAGTTTCCAGAAATCTCAATAATCCTTTTTTTCGAAAAACACATTTTGACCCCTACCCCCCTCAAATTTGGTCCGATCAGGTTGAGAAATTTCGAGGACCAACTAAAGCCAGGAACGGGTCCCTGACCAAAATTTCAGATTCTTAGAAAATTTTCGATCCATCTCATTTGCGAATAGGTTTTCGAGATTTCTAGTACCTAGGTGTTATCCACTGAATTTTGGACGCTGAATCGATTGGAATGGGTCCGGGACCCGCCACACCCAATCATTCCCCCATTATTCCCATGTTGAAGAAATGAGTCTCATGCGCCTGGTCCGAGGAATAACCAACCCCTGTGTAGGAATTTGCAGCGTTTTCCCGAAGTTCTTCATTCCGATGAAGCCTTTGATGTTTGTATCTTATTATGAACAACAACCATGCCTCCTACCTAGAAAAATGTCCCCCAGTTTTCGCATGGAAGAAATAACCTCAAACAAAAATATTTAAATAACTAATAAATTAAAAAAAGTACCGCCAATTCGTAGAAATATTTTTAAAAACACGCTCAAATTACTGATCAAAATTGTCAAGTATTTCATCATCCAATGTCCTCGGTACCCTAACAGTCCTTGTCATCATCCAAGAGATGAGATCGTTCTCCTGAAAGGCCGTGAAGGATAGATTTACTCCCCTCTAAAGTGTGATCCACCGCAGTGATGGGGTCGTTTCAGGAATCAATGCGTGGGGCTGTTATGACGACAACCATAATATTTCATCACGTCATCTCACTAGTTTGATGGTTATAAAGAGGCGTTAATAGAGTTTATATTGAGCGCAGAGTCGTTTCTATTGCCGAGCGTTTTCCATTGATGTACTCACTCTCTGATAAGCTACTTTTCCAGATGGAAATAGTCCGTTATATCGCTATTCCTTTTGATAATCTGAATTTCCGCAAGTCGACTGTTTTTCCCCTGTTTTGGTTTGTTATTCATTGAATAACCATCCTATTTTTTCATTCAAAAAGTCAATTTCTCCGATTCGGCTCAACATTTATTCCTGGACGTTTCAAGGTGTCTAGATCAAAAAAGTCAAATGTCCGTCCGCCGTCTACGCTAATTTTGCTAGTTGAAAATTTTCTAAAAATCTGATATTTGGGTCAGGGACCCGTTTCCGGCTCTAGCTGGTCCTCGAAACTTTTCAGCCCGATCCAAATTTGGGGGGAGGGGAGTAGGGGTCAAAATATGTCATTCGAAAAATGAATTTTCGAAATTTTCAAACCATGTGGTTGAAAGAATGACCCGCATGTCCACCGCTTCCATCGGCTTTGTGACAGTATTAAAGAGTATTTCCATGTTACCTCTGTATACATTCAACATGGAATATCGGAATATCTCTTCTGACTATTGCAAACTAACCTCACAAGCCCAATAGATAGTCATGGCCAATTTCGTCCAACGGAACCACTCCCCCAGATGCCATCGTAATGAAAGTGTCTGCGACCACGAGCTATCCAGGCTCATCGTCGCTTTTATCAGTTTGCTCAGGCTATTTTTTTCTATATTTTTGGTTCTCTTCAATGAGGAACTAAATGAGGATTAAAATGATTCGCTTAATCATTCTAATGTTCCTTCTCCCTTCAGGAACATTTCATTTGGGAACATGGTCCGTCATGGAATTGTCTGGGCATATTATTTGTAAGTTTTGGTCGGTTATTCTATGAATACATTCATTCATTCATTTTTTATTTATTTCCAAATTATGTAAATCAAAAACATGGTGTACAGCAGTTACAAAAACTGGAAATATAAATAAATAAATCCTGGGGATGAGAAGCTGTGCTGGCTGCTGTGCCTATCTAGCCAGTCTAACGATAGAACTTACTAAAACTAAATTCAAATTAAAAAAAGAAAAAATCTGCAAATTCTTACACACGGGTTGGTTATTCCTCGAATGGGGGAAACAGTGGGTGTGGCGGGTCCCAGACCCATTCCAATCGATTCAGGGTCCAAAATTTAGTGGAATATGATACCCCACACGCCTAGGTACCAGAAATCCCGAAAACACATATTCAAAATGGGTAATATATACCCAATTTGACCCATAACTTCTTCCAGTGGGTGCCAATCGTTCTGGGACCCATTTTATTGGATTCAGCGTCCAAACTTTAGTGGAAAACTATACCCCACACGCCTAGGTAGCAGAAATCCCGAAAACACATATTCAAAATGGGTAATAAATACCAAATTTGACCTATTACTTCTTCCAGTGGGTGCCAACCGTTCTAGGACCCGTTTAATTGGATTCAGCGTCCAAAATTTAGTGGAAAATGACACCTTACTCGCCTAGATCGCCCAAAATCTCGAAAATCCATTTTTCAAAAAACACATTTTGACCCCCCTCCCCCCAATTTGGTCCGATTGGGCTGAAAAGTTTCGAGGATCCGTCTCGGCCGGGAACAGACCCCTGACCCAAATTTCAGATTCTTAGAAAATTTTCTACTACCAAAAACGGCGTGGACAATGGACGGCGGACGGCGTACGGACATCGACCTTTCGGTTGGTTATTCCTCGAATAATCAACCCAAGTATGTTTTCGTGATAATGGTCAACCTCTCCGATTTGGCTCAAAATTTTTTTCTGGACGTTTCATGATGTCCTGATCAAAAAAGGTCGATGTCCGTCCGCCGTACGCCGTCCATCGTCCGCGCCCTTTTTGGTAGTAGAAAATTTTCTAAAAATCTGAAATTTGGGTCAGGTGTCTGTTCCCAACCGAGACGGGTCCTCGAAACTTTTCAGCCCGATCGGACCAAATTTGGGGGGGGGGGGGGTAGGGGTCAAAATGTGTTTTTTGAAAAATGGATTTTCGAGATTTTGGGCGATTTAGGCGAGTAGGGTGTCATTTTCGACTAAATTTTGGACGCTGATTTCAATGAAACGAGTCCCAGAACGATTGGTGCCCACCGGAAGAGGTTAATCGAGACTTTGGTTGCTTTCAACAACTTGTTACGTGATTCGTTAATCCATTTCATTCTCATTCGTATCAAACCGACCAAATCTGTATGAGTAAATACCGACTTCTATTCACAACGTGAGCAGATCCCTTTTTCGGGCGACTCGGTGGGAATGACGATCGTTATGAATCCATTGTGAAGGGCGTGAATGAATTGTGACCCAGCTAGGGGTGGGGGGCCTTGGATCATATCCAGGTGCTTGGAAAGGAAACCACAAGATCCCAACTCGGGGACGACGCCGCCCGCTGACGCCATCAACCATCCCATTGTCAAGACATGTACTCACCTACTGTGGAAACACTTTTTCCGGCTGGGCCGTTGGGATTTGAGAGGCATTGGGGACGAGTCTTGATAGATGAGTTGAGCTGTCCACTTAGGTTATTTTAGGAGCCAACCAGATAACTTGACTACCCTGCAGCCATCCCCCAACTTACATTCGAAAGTCATGGTGATTATTAAAAAAAAAAAAAAAATTAATAATAATAAAATAAAATAAGTCTGTCAAGCGTTAGGTTTGATTGACGGGCATTCATTAGTAGACCTATAAAATGCCATGCAATATATAAATCAGCAGTGCTTGTGGGGCTCGGAAATTCCATCCAAAACTCTTATTTACTGCAACAATTCTAAGGTAATGTTTTCAAGATTGCACAAGATTACTAGCAAACCCATACGCAGCCCTACATTGGTTTCTTGGACGTTGAGGAAGAGGCTCACAAACTTCGTGTAAATACAACGAAGTGAGAATTTATGCGATCCCACAGCCCGCGACTATGTTGTCTTCTTTTACCACCAACAGGCCGGACCATCAATGGTTCTTCCTCGGCAAACTTTCATCTTCATGCACAACATCTTGTTTTTACCGACGTGCGCTCCACTTCGATCCCGCCCAGTTATTTTGGCTCAAGTCTTCAATCATATATCAAACTCCTCTGGGGAGCTGGACACCGTAAATGGCAGTGTACCGAGGAATAACAGCGTGTGGAAATTCAAAAGGAAGATGAATATTCTTGTTTGTCCAGCTCGTTTTACATGACCGGATCCCACCCCTTACTAGAATGTAGCTCGTTCAAGCGGTCAATCTCCGGCGATCGTTTGAGGCCAATCTTCTTTACCAAACTGTGGAAAGGGGCTGGCCCAATCAATTCACTTCCTGCCGTCGAATTCGCCAGCCTCTGCAAACTTGAGCTTTTGTGCCGTTACGAAACTCACATGAATGTGTAGGTTATACAAAGAGAAAAGGTTCGGGTGAGAATCCACGAACAGATGTAAGGGATCTATTGAGTGAGATCGGTGCTTCTGAACCATCCGCTCGTTTCAGTAGTCGTTTTCCCGGCTCAAAGTGGAATCGAATTCTCGGACTACGACCACTCACTCGATGATGTCAGTAAACTAAAGTGCTGATTAATCTAGTTTATTCTCGATCCTCACACTTTAATCAGAAGGGTTTAGTTAGAAAAACGTTGCAGATTCATTCACACGGATTGGTTACACCTTGGACAAGGCATGGAGACTCATTTCTTCAACATGGGGAAAATGGGGGAAACAGTGGGTGTGGCGGGTCCCGAACCAATTCCAATCGATTCAGGGTTTAAAATTTAGTGGAAAATGATACCCCATACGCCTAGAACGCTAAAAATCTCGAAAATCAATTTTTCGGAGTACACATTATGGCTCCTACCCCGCCCAAATTTGGTTCAATCGGGCTGAATAGTTCCGAGGCCCAACTAGAGCCGGGAACGGAGCCCTGACCCAAATTTCAGGTTTTTAGAAAATTTTCTACTACCAAAAACGACGGACATTTCCTAATTTGGTCGGTTATTTCCATGTAAATGGTTAATCTCTCCGAGTCGGCCCAAAATTTGTTTCTAAACGTTTCAAGGTGTAGATCAAAATTAGGAAATGTCTGTCCACCGTCCGCCGCCCACGCCGACTTTGCTAGTAGAAAATTTTCTAAAAATCTGAAATTTGGGTCAGGGGTCCGTTCACGGCTCTAGATGGTCCTCGAAGTTTTTCAACCCGATCGACCAAATTTTGTTGGGGTATGGGTCAAATGTGAATTTCGAAAAATGGATTTTTGTGCATTTTTGCAGTCTAGGTGTGTGGGGTATCATTTTCCACTTAATTCTGGACGCTGAATCCAATGAGATGGGTCCCAGAACGATTGGTGCCCTCAGGATGAGGCTATGGGTCAAAATGGGTGCCTATCTACCCATTTCGAGTGTGTGTTTTCGAGATTTCTGCTACCTAGTCGTGTGGGGTATCATTTTCCACTAAATTTTGAACCCTGAATCGATTGGAATGGGTTCGGGACCCACCACACCCACTTTTATCCCATTTCCCCATGTTTTATCTAGACACTTTGAAACGTTCAGAACAAATTCGGGCCGATTCGGAGAGATTGACTTTTGGCATGAAAACATAGGTTGATTATTCAAAGATTTAGCAACCAACAACTGCTATCTAACGCGATGCTCAAAATTGCCTCATTTGACTCTAGCTGCAAGCAAGTTTCGTCAACTCAGTTCATTCAGTTAGTCAGGAGGTAACAGCGTCAAGACCACGGTGACATAGTGTGACACATACAAGTCTCACTGTAATTGGACATCGCGCACACTCTCTATTCTCATTACTACGTCTGTCAGGCTTTAAATACTCCTGAATAGTTCAACTGATTTGAAAAGCGTTTTCCATTAATTATCATCAGTGCTCCTACCTAACCCTACCTCTCATTTAAGGCTACGAGTATATTGCAATCCCACGGGCAAGTGTCAACAGTTAGCGTACGCATTTGGAAGGCACAATGAAGGATAGATTAATTTCGATTTTCATAAAATTTCAAGATTTCTTTAGCAAAGGTTTATCACATAATATGTAGGATTAATAAGAATCATTTCTAAATACGACTCATTGACCCTTCTGAAGTAGTCTGACGCCGATTTTATCCTCCCACAGCAGCTGAGAAGAAGTTTGTGGGTAACATCATTAGACCCAGTATACCACCTTCAGCCTCTCCAATTCTAGTAGTTCCCAACAAAAATGATAAAATGAGGAAAAGTAAAGTAAGCAAGGACCTTCGATTTTCGTCCGACCACCTGTGTCAGCCGTCCTCCAAGGATGATCGTAAATTGATCTGACGACTTCGCTCATGGCTGGCTACTCATTGCCTCATCACCATATGTAAAGAGAACGAATATGGGGATCAAGACAAACAATCAAGTTGCTCTATCCAGGTTTCGTACCCTGGTCACTCAGATGACCAAACCAATCCTTCCTATACCATTAGACTACCAAACTTTATAAGAATACATTTCCAGAATCGTGGCCCTAGCCCCCCATTTTGGATCAAATAGCTAGGACAGCGGGAATAACGTGGTTTTCCCCCCTGAACATGGACAGTGAATACTACCTAATCGGTAATCATGAATACACTATTGAGAATACTGTTTTTATTATCAATGAGGGTTGTTACGAATTTTCCGCGATGCCATTTGGAGTACATCACTCAAGCTCGGTCTATACTCGTATTTTGTGTGGATGATTTCGAATGCATTAGGATCATTGGTGAATGAATATTGTGTTGTCTTTATCGATGATGTGTTGATATGAGCATCATCAATTGAAGCTGTTGAGCGTTTGGAACATGTAATTTCGGAATTAACCCAAACAGGTTTTTCGATTAATCCTAGTAAGTGTTCACTTGTGGTAAATGGCGTCCAATGTTTAGTGGCAAATTATACCCCACATGCCTAGATCGCCAAAAACCTTGAAAATTCCTATTTCGAATAACACATTTTGACCCCTAACTAACCCCCTCCCCCGGTGGGATCGGCGGACGTACATTTTCTTATTTTGATCTAGACACCTAGAAACGTCCAGAAAAAAATTGTGTGCCAATTTTCTTCTCATGAAAACATAGGTTGATTATTCAAGGAATAACCAACCAAAATTGATGAACTGATGAACCAATCTCCACCTTTTTTGAGACAGTTCGGCCTGGCTTATGATTTCCGGCTATACAACCCAAATTTCTCATTAATTATTGTAGCATCGTTATATATGCTTTGGTGTAATCAAATTAATCCTAAAAAATAATAATTTTTTGGTCAAATGAACACAAAGAAGGACGGCTGCCCTTGATCTCTCATCTTACAAGCAAACCACTTCTTAAGATTTTTAATCCCAAATACCCTATACAGCTTCACTGCGATTTTAGTAGTTTAGGTTATGCTGGAATTTTAATGCATATTGTTGATGGCCGTTACCATAGTTATGAAAATGAGACGTTGGGAGATTTGCTATCGATTCAGCATTTTCATCGCCTAATCCAGCCTCAACATTTTACAGTGACCCCCACCAAACCAGGTAGAATTTTGAAAAATTTTGAAATTGGAGTAGTTTTGACATAAACAATCAAATTATGAATAAATATTGGATTGGAATAAAATGGACTTTTATGTGAAAAAGAGAAAATTTAGTTCATTTTGTCTGTTCGGTTATTTTTTTTTTTTTTAGCTTTTGATTTTGCCTCCGAAAAAAATTTCTAGATCCGCGTCTGATCCTCTCAAATGCAACACGTGGAGTTCCTTGCACCTGTTGCGAGAAATTGCGTCGCAGATTGAACGTAGGGAGGACGTTACAACGCACCCTTCCGAGAAACCCCTGACGATACGGAGCCCATAAGGTCGGAGTCCTAGAATATGATACGGCACAAGGGGTGTACTTGTGGCTCTGTAGTACTAGCAGGTAAAAATTTGCCTACCCCATGGCAACCGAATTCCCACTTTCGAATAGATCTCTCAACTCTACTTGAAAACTGGTTACTATAGGTTGTCGGTAATGAAGAGAGTATGTAGGAATCGCTGCCTGGCGGAGAAGAGGCACATTAAAGCTGAGCACTTGAAAAAAAGAGGAAATTATTGTTGTTGCGTTGGCAACACTGGTTTGCCGTTATTTGCTTGTGTGCTCCGAGCGGTGCTTATTAATTTTTTAAATTGATTCAGTGCTGACGTTTGTTGGGGAGAAAAATCGCACAAACGGGAAATTTTTCCAGCTTTTTGTTTCGCTTCTTCACCGCCAGGCAGCGGCTCCTACGTATTCTTTACAATACTGACAATTGGAGGACGGAACACATCCCCAATCGGTTTGTAATACTTACAAACCAGGGTAGGGGTCAAAATGTGTTTCAAAATTTCAAAATTTGATTTTCGAGATTTTGGGCGAATTAGGCGAATGGGGTATCATTTTCCACTAACTTTTGGACGCTGAATCCAACAAAAATGAGTCCCAGAACGATTGGCACCCGCTGGACGAAGTTATGGGTCAAATTGGGTATCTATAACTCATTTAATATGTATTCATATGTGTTTTCGAGATTGCTGGTACCCAGGCATGTGGGGTATTATTTTCCACTATATTCTGGACGCTGAATCCAATGGGACGGGTCCCGAAACGATTGGCGTCCTCTGGATGAGTTTATGGGTCAAGGTGGGTGCCTATCTACCCATTTCAAATGTGTGTTTTTGAGATTCCTGGAACCAAGGCGTGTGGGGTATCATTTTCCACTAAATTTTGGACCCTGAGTCGATTGGAATGGGACCCGCCACAATTACTGTTTCCCCCATTTTCCCCATGTTGAAGAAATATTCTCGATGCGCCTGGTACAAGGAATAACCAACCCATGTGTAAGAATTTGCAGCGTTTTTAGGAAATAGAATTAGCTGATAAGCCAATCTCCTTCGTCTTGCTAATCCAACTTGGTAAAGCATCCAACGGATTCCCACCCTGAAAGTGAACAACGTGATTCCAGGTTACTTGTCAGCACAATCTCACAAGAAGGTAGAGGAAAAAAAAAAAAAAGCGGGCGTAGGCTGAACTGCAATAAAAGAGAAAATAACCGAAAAGAAAGAGGACTCCCAAGGATTAGCCGGGTTATGAAAGCTGTAGCAGAGTCCCGCCTTTCCACTTTGAGCTGGGACGATCGTCCTGGAATGACGTCATAAAAGAAGGCCCACCAATGGTAACAACGTTGACTGGGCATTTCTTCGTGTACCCAGACTTTAGAGCATTTGTTCGTGTCAAGAAGAATCGTCAAACCGAGATTTCACATTGAGGAGGATATTTTCTATTCAAAAGAGCGCGTTGAAATCTGTATTATTCAGTTAGAGACGAGTGAATAACATATATAATTAATCTCGAAAACACACATTCGAAATGGGTAGATAGGCACCCATTTTGACTCATAGCCTCATCCAGAGGGCATCAATCGTTCCGGGGCCCGTCTCATTGGATTCAGCGTCCAAAAGTTAGTGGAAAATCATACCCTACACTCCTAGGTACCAGAAAATTCGTCTAAAAACCTGCAATTTCGGTCAGGGGTCTGTTCCCGGCTCTGGTCGGTCCTCAAAACATTTCAGCCCAATCGGACCAAATTTGGGTAGGGTAAGGGTCAATGTGCGTTTTTCGAATAATGAATTTTCGAGATTTTTTGGCAATCTAGGCGTGTGGGATATCATTTTCTACGAAATTTTGGACCCTAAATCGATTGGAAAGGGTCCGGGACCCGCCACATCCACTGTTTCCATTTCTTTCTTTATTTATTCCGGAAATATCCGTTCAATTAGAGAATCAGCATGATTAATAAACTCGTTCAATCTTCTGAGTTGCATGGACCATTATGGTTTCATTTTGGGTATGAAGGGCTTCGAAACTTGAGCGAAGGTATACTCAAAATGGAGCTGCCAAATAATTCCATGGTGTGATGTGCGTGATCTGTGCTTCAAGGTTGGCTTGATGTATTCTTTAGCTTGAAGCAGGATGCATGTTCTGTCTGAAATACCTGCTGAGAGTCACAGTCCAGGTAAAATTGTTCTTGGGAGACCCTCCAGTTAACCTCGTGCTGACTACAGCTGACAATGGCAGGTCGTTCAACTCCAAAGAGCCAAGCGTTCCCAGCAGCGCTGTTCTTGCTGCTAATCCTTTCGGGTATGGGAAGGGCCGTGTTCCTGGGAGCTTCCCTTCTGTTGTGTCGGCATCAATAATAAACCTCCAGGGGTAGCCCTCCACCCCATCACATATTCCACCCCTCCGCGGTAGTAAGCGGGGAGTCCCAGCATCCGTATCAGAGCAGAGCAGCTGACTCTACCGAGCAAAAAGTTGTAAACCCCCTTCCTCCGCATCTGGGACTGCATAACTAATTTAGAGAATTCCGTGTTTATACCCCTTCCAACCCTCTCCCACACGCCCTCGAACATATCTTCACTCGCGACTACACTCTCAATGAGCGGTGTTGTACGTCCTCACTCGTGTCAAGCTCCTTCAAGTTTTTGCTGAGCCTATTCGGCTCCCCCTCCGAATATCTTCTTCATATTTCCCGCCCTTATCACTCATCCTCATGTAGGCAATAAAACTGAATTAATTACACTCTTCAGCCAATCGAATCACAGCTCTAAATATGTCTGATCTATGCCCCCATTCTCGTGGAATTTATCACATTAATTTATTATAGTCCATTAAAGGGTGTGAAAACCGTAAAACCACGTACTGCCATTACTTTGCGTTAGGATGACATTTCACTATTAGCGGAATATATTCCTAATTTTGTTATGGAGAGGAGAACGGCGTTGACTGCGGACGTAACATCGTCATTTATAGTACACATCATGATGTAGTCGATCTCTCCGAATGGCTCGAAACACTGAAAATATAACAAAATCATCACAGCATCATCGCAAACGTTTAGTACGCCGTTGTTGGCGATCATATTTGGGCCAACTACAAAGACAGAGACCTCGAGTTGGCTAAAATATCACTTCAGCCCTCAGTTGTTTCAAATTTTTGGCCAATCACATGGTTATTTCACAACAATGGCTTTGGTTTGCCTCATGGCAAAAGCATGAGGGAAACAATAAGTGTAACGGAGTATAGCAGCGTCCTGAAATTGAAGGATAGCAATACCCCACACGCCTTAGTCCCCGAAAATTCTGAAAACCGATTTTCAAAATACCCATTTTGACTCATAACCGGTGGGCACCAATCTGTCTGGGAGCCATCGCAACAGCTTCAGTGTCCAAAACATAGTGGAAATTAACACCACAATTAATTTCCGAAAATCGATTTTAAACATTATCGTCCAAAATGTGCATTTCGAAAAATGGATTTTCAAGATTTTTGGCGATTTAGGCGTGTGGCGTATCATTTTCCACAATATTTTGGACACTATCCGATGAAATGGATCTCAGAACGATTGGCGCCCACTGGAAGAGATTTTGGGTCAAAATGGGTATCTATCTACCCATACTGAATGTGTGTTTTTGAGATTTCTGATCTCTCGGCGTGTGGGGTAACATTTTCAACTAAATTTAGGACGCTGAACCGATTGGACTGAGTCTCCATGCTCTTGGTTCGAAGAATAACCAACCCCAGTCAATGAATTCGCAGCGTTTTGCTAGACAATATAAAAATACCAAATGTCTACTCTTCGAGGAGATGTTAATGTTTGGCTGTTTAATTATGAGAATAATGAACACAAACGTGCTTTTGGCTATTTAAGAAGACTTTTTTGACAGAAATTCCACACATTAACGATCTTCTCTTCAGTTCGAAGGCATCAAAAACATGAAACACTCACACAGAATTTTTGCTGCGATTGCGTGAGTGTTGTTATATATTAATATGTTGCCTCGAACATGAGCTCGATTTTAAAGATTCCATAATTAATAGTGAAACAGATGATAAATAATACACAATGACATGTGTGCCTCATTACACGCTCAACATCTGAAAGAAACTTACATATTGTCGTATAACCTTTTCGTTTCCTTGTTTCAGGTAATGATGGTCACTTTTTCTTGAGCCGCCGTAAGAAAACTAGGAGTTCTGTTTACAGGTAGGAGTTTCTCAGATACATCTAGGAAACGGGAGATACAACTTATGAAACGTTAGTGCGGAAACGTGAAGTAATAATGATGTGTAGGATACGTGCTCTTGTTCCACTATCTTCTCTCGCGCGTAATATCCTTCTCTTTCCTTCTCGAGATTCCTTCTTCATTGGATACCTTGGGCAGAGGGCGAGGAAATAGAGTTTATATTTCGATACATGGCGCTTTATGGGATCATACTTCATAGGCCTTTTATTCATAACTCAATATCTACTTGAGATGATTTCCACTTTCGTCTCATCCTTCAAACTTGTTAGATAGATGGTAACTTCCTTGAATAATCAACCTGTTTTCATGCAAAACGTCAACCTCTCCGATTCGGCCCAAATTTTTTTTCTGGGCGTTTGAAGGTGTCTAGACCAAACATGGAGACTAATTTAAACCTCGGACCAGGCGCATGGAGATTCATTTCTTCTACATGGGAAAAATGGGGAAAACAGGGGGTGTGGCGGGTCCCGGACCCATTCCCATCGATACAGCGTCCAGAATTTAGTGGAAAATGATACCCCACACACCTAGATTGCAGAAAATCTGCCCGTGGAGGGCGGACCTCCACAAGGTTTTTGGTAGTAGAAAATTTTCTAAAAATCTGAAATTTGGGTCTATTCCCGGCACTAGTGGCTCCTCCAAACTTTTCAGACCATCTAGGCATGTGGGGTATAATTTTCCTAGACGCTGAATCCAATGAAATGGGTTCTGGGACAATCAGTGCTCTCTTGATGAGGTTATGGGTCAAATTAAGTACCTATTTACCCATTTCGAATGTGTATTTTCGTGATTTATGGTACCTAGGCGTATGAGCTATCATTTTCCACTAAATATAGGACGCTGAACCGATTGGAATTGCTCCGGAACCCACCACACCCACTGTTTCCTCAATTTTACCCATGTTGAAGAAATGAGTCTCCATGCTGAGTCTGGTCCGAAGAATAACCAACCCGTGTGAAAGAACTTGCACTGTCTTTGTTTTAAATAAGTATTATGCGGACCGTTTCTACAGATTTACCATGATGAAAACGGATCCCTCCAAAGGGATAGAGGTACTAGGTTAGGAAGGTTTACTAAGTATACATTTTCAGGACCAACAAGCAGGGTATTGTTGATGAGCTCACATTCACAATGCCCACGCAGGACATTTACTGCTGAAGCAATAATGATATTGATTGAGAAATACATGATTGTCGATGGATATGCGCTCCATATTTGAGTGCATTCGACCTGAAGGTAGATGCGCAACTGGCAGGGTCTGCCAGGTTGGTTGCTGTGTGGTGACCGGACAAATGGTGTGGTGAGTGTGAAACCCTCTCTCGGTGCATGATTTTACAAGTGTTTGGGATGCGAGATTTGTGACAGCGAAGCTGTTTGAGAGAATGGAGTACTCCTGCAACATCATGCGAATCACAATGTGGTTTAGGAACAACAAAATAATAACAATAATTGGAATAACGATAAAAGAAATACCTTGATGCTGAAACATTAATTAATTCCGTGCAGCTGGCGATGTAGATTTGAACAATGTTTGGTTGTGTCCTGTGACTTACCCTTCTCCCAACATACAGTAATCATGGGAGTTTTGCAAAAGCCGGCCAGAAAGAAGACCTCAGAAAGAGGTCCTCTTAATTTCTAATGGTCTAATGCGTCCCAGTGCAATCTCAACTTGTATTGTTTTTTGTATCCGTAATATCAAAGCAAACTGTTTACCGAAATGAAAATAACAAATGTGGTACAGACGGCGGACTAATTAATGTCTAAAATGTTCTCTTTTTCCATTTCTTCTCAAGTAATCAAGTAGATCTAAAAACATTCTCAATATTAAAAAATCTGCAAATTCTTACACACGGGTTGGTTATTCCTCGAATGGGGGAAACAGTGGGTGTGGCGGGTCCCAGACCTGTTGTCAAGATCGATATATCCTGACATATTATGTGTACACTGAGTGTTTTATGAATGATTCTTGATAGATTCACGAAACTGATACATGATTGAGCAAGTGATTGACTTTAGGCCTTGCTGGCCCACGCGATCTCCTCCATCCCCTTATAATCGCGACCAACTCTCACCTTTGATATGCTTTCACCCCTATTCAATATCTGTTATGGATAATGGGTGATTCACTTGAACATCTGGAGGATGCCTGGGTTAGACAGCCCTTGAAATGTTACTTTATGTAAAATGTATGATTTATAGAAGGAGCGTCTGGTTGGCCAGCTCCGAGGGTGCCTGGGTGGTCAGCCCTCTGAATGTTATCCCATGCAATATCTGCGCATAGTAGAAGGAGTGCCTGGGTTGGCCAGCTCCGAGGGTGCCTGGGTGGTCAGCCCTCTGAATGTTGTACTATGCCAAATATATGCATGATCGAAAGAGCGCCTGGTTGGCCAGCTCCGAGGGTGCCTGGGGTGGTCAGCCCTCTGAATGTTATTCCATGCAATATTACTATGCTAAATATGTGCATGATCGAAGGAGCGCCTGGTTGGCCAGCTCCGAGGGTGCCTGGGTGGTCAGCCCTCTGAGTGTTATCCCATGCAATATCTGCGCATAGTAGAACCTCTGAATGTTGTACTATGCCAAACATATGCATGATCGAAGGAGCGCCTGGTTGGCCAGCTCCGAGGGTGCCTGGGTGGTCAGCCCTCTGAGTGTTATCCCATGCAATATTTGCGCATAGTAGAAGGAGTGCCTGGGTTGGCCAGCTCCGAGGGTGCCTGGGTGGTCAGCCCTTTGAATGTTGTACTATGCCAAATATATGCATGATCGAAAGAGCGCCTGGTTGGCCAGCTCCGAGGGTGCCTGGGTGGTCAGCCCTCTGAGTGTTATCCCATGCAATATTTGCGCATAGTAGAAGGAGTGCCTGGGTTGGCCAGCTCCGAGGGTGCCTGGGTGGTCAGCCCTCTGAATGTTGTACTATGCCAAATATCTGCATGATCGAAGGAGCGCCTGGTTGGCCAGCTCCGAGGGTGCCTGGGTGGTCAGCCCTCTGAATGTTATTTTGTATAAAATTTAAGTATGGTAGAAAGGGCGCCTGGGTTGGACAGCCCCTGAGAACAATGAGAAAGTCCAATCGTGGATTGATCAATCACAAATGAAAGCGAACAGTACCTGTTAGCGTGCATGTGTTAAGGCTTCAACGTCCTGCTATGACGACTCATGTTCCACTGACTCTTTTCCACAAGGCACCAACACTCCCTAGAGAAGAAGTGGTGGAAGCCCTTTGCAAACCTTCCCGAGCGATTCCTGGGAGTGGTTCCTGGAGGGAGTGAAGGAGGCTCTTTACGCGTCCTCTCACCCTGTCCGCTCTTGTACTTTACAACCTTCCAAACTCGTCGGCTGCCAAAGGAGACGACAAGACCCATTCCAATCGATTCAGGGTCCAAAATTTAGTGGAATATGATACCCCACACGCCTAGGCACCAGAAATCCTGACACATACAAAATGGGTGGATACATACCCATTTTGACCCATAACTTCTTCCGGTGGTTGCCAATCGTTCTGGGACCCATTTTATTGGATTCAGCGTCCAAAATTTAGTGGAAAATGACACCCTACTCGCCTAGATCGCCCAAAAACTCGAAAATCCATTTTTCAAAAAACACATTTTGAAAACACGGCGGACGGCGGACGGACATCGACCTTTTTTGATCAGGACATCATGGAACGTCCAGAAAAAAATGTTGAGCCGAATCGGAGAGGTTGACCATTATCATGAAAACATAGGTTGATTATTCGAGGAATAACCAACCAAAACGCTACAAATTCTTCCACAGGGGTTGGTCATTCACTCAGACCAGGCGCATGGATACTCATTTCAATTGATTTAGCGTCCAAAATTTTGTGCAAAATGATACCCCACACGCCTAAATCGCCAAAAATCTCGAAAATCCATTTTTTGAAATACACATATTGACCTCTACTCCGGCCGAATTTGGTCCGATCGGGCTGAAGAGTTTTGAACACCAACTAGAGCCGGAAAAATACCACTAAATTTTTTAGAAAATTTTCTACTACCAAAGTCGGGGTGGACGGCGGACGGATATTTGCTCATTTTGATCTAGACACCTCGAAACGCCCAGAATTTGGGCTGAATCGGAGTGATCGACTTTCTGTATGAAAGCATAGGTTGATTATTCAAGGAATAACAATCAAGTTATCAAGGTGACCTATCGATTGAATATGAGAGAATTCAATCCATTAAATGTATTTCATAATTAATGTTTAAATAATTATTCAGCCTTCACGTATCGTGACGGGCCGCGGAATGATATGCTTCGATAATGAGGGTTGTAAACTTGAAGGAAATTTTGTCGAGGGAAGCGAAGACGAGGAGAGGCGGATCGATGGGGCGTTTACTGTTGGGTATTTATGGGCAAGCTTTCAGTAAATTTATTGCCTTCATTAGAGCCTCGTAGTACCAGGTCCTGTCCACCACCTTCCTCGGCTGGTATGATAATATCAACAAGTAGACAGTTGTGATTGATGCTCGCGGTCGGGGGATTCTCCAATATGAGTTACATTGGATGGGGATGCGGGATTCAGTAGAAGCGCAATGGGTTGAGTTGATTTATTCTCCTTCCTTGCTATTATAAGACGCTAGGAGGAGCATTCGTCATTCGATACAATTAATGGAAACCCTTTCACGTGCTACCTACTTTGACGATTCCGCTGGTCGATTGAGTATGGTGTTCTACGGGGATAAATACGATTACGTTTCACATTCCACGAAGAAAAACGCTGCAAATTCTTTCACAGGGGTTGGTCATTCACTCGGACCAGGCGCATGGAGACTCATTTCAATTGATTTAGCGTCCAAAATTTTGTGCAAAATGATACCCCACACTCCTAGATACCAGAAATCTGAAATACCCACTTTTGAAATAGGTGGATAGATACCCATTTTGACCCATAACCTCTTCCGGTGGGCTAAAATCGTTCCGGGACCCGTCTCAATCGATTCAGCGTCCAAAATTATGTGGAAAATGAAACCCCACACGCCTAAATCGCCAAAAATCTCGAAAATCCATTTTATGGAATACACATTTTGACCCCTACCCCGCCCAAATTTGGTCCTATTGGGCTGAAAAGTTTCGAGGACCAACTAGAACCGGGAACAGACCCATGACCCAAAATTCAGATTTTTAAATATTTCAATCAACCCATGTTTTCATGAAAAAGGTCAAAACTCATGTTGTACGCCGTCCACCGTCCGTTTTTGGTAGTAGAAATTTTCTAAAAATCTGAAATTTTGGTCAGGGATCTATTTTCGGCTCTAGTTGGTCCTCGAAACTTTTCAACCCGATCGGGCCAAATTTGAGCGGGGTAGGGGTCGCTGAATCCAATGGGACGGGTCCCGGAACGATTGGTGCTCTCTGGATGAGGCCATGGGTCAAAATGGGTGCCTATTCACAAATTTCGAATGTGTGTTTTCGAGATTTCTGAAACCTAGGCGTGTGGGGTATCATTTTCCACTAAATTTTGGACTCTGAATCGATTGGAACTGGTCCGGGACCCGCCACACCCACTGTTTCCCCAATTTTACCCATGTTGAAGAAATGAGTCTCCATGCTGAGTCTGGTCCGAAGAATAACCAACCCGTGTGAAAGAACTTGCACCGTTTTTGATCTAGACACCTTGAAACGTCCAGAACAATATTTTGGGCCGAATCGGAGAGATTGACTTGCATGAAAACATAGGTTGATTATTCAAATAATAACCAACCAAAATCCTAACGTAGAGTGTTTTAGCGACGCCATTAGGTGATTTAGTAGTTTGGTTTGTACGAAATATTGACAGAATTCCTTTTGAAAGAACCTACTCGTCCACGACTGGCGTGATAACGCATTTGCAGCAAACTGAGCTTAGCGAGGGAAATACAGTCTGGAACTATCTGGCTGACGTTGTAGCGTATCCGGAGGCTTTGCAGGGTCCTTTAGGTGAGTTGGCTTGGCGGAAGTGGGCTCATTAATATTTACGAACATGAATACAAATGCAACGCATAAATGGATGAATATGAAACAAAAACCGCTTCCACAATGATTTATTTCTATCTTTCTTCTATAAGTAGGGGGGTACAGATAAAATATGCGTGCTATTATACAAAATAAGTGAAAACCTTGGTCCAAAATGAGCTCTGTGAAAATTACAATTAAATTCGAAATCACAGGGGTTGGTAATTCCTCGGACCAGCAGCATGGAGACACATTTCAATCGATTCAGTGTCCAAAGTTTAGTGGAAAATGATTCCCCACATGCCTAGGTACCAAAAATCCCTAAAACCCATTTTCGAAATGGGTAGATAGATACTCATTTTAACCCATAACTTCTTCCAGTGGGTGCCAATCGTTCTGGGGCCCATTTCATTGGATTCAGCGTCCAAAACTTAGTGGAAAATGATACCCCACTCCCCTAGGTACCAGAAATCTCAAAAACGCACGTTCAAAATAGGTAGACAGATACCCATTTTGACTCATGACATCTTTCTGTGGGTGCCAACCGTTCCGAGACCCGTCTCATTGGATTCAGCGTCCAAAATTTGGTGCAAAATGATAGCCCACACGCCTAGATCGCCGAAAATCTCGAAAATTAATTTTTCAAAAAAATACATTTTGAGCCCTACCCTCACCAAGTTTCCTCCGATCGGTCTGAAAAGTTTCAAGGACCAATTAGAGCCGGAAACGTGTCTCCAATCTGAGTTTCAGATATAAAGAAAATTGTGTACTACCATAATCGGCGTGGACGGCTTATGGCTGACGGACATTTGACGGACCTTGAAACGCCCAGAATAAAAACTTTGTGCTGAATCGGAAAAGTTGACTTTTTGTATGAAAACATAGGTGGATTATTCAAGGAATAACCAACCAAAACGATTATTTATAATCATAACAGGGGCAGTTCGACCTGTTTCTGGATGGAAATAGGAATTTCAAGGGGCGGGGTATCACGCTGGTTGAGGCACTTGAGGCTGCTGCCGTCCATTATGCCCAGTTTATGCTGATAGCGACAATATTCCTTTTATATGGGCCCTTATCATGTCGCCGGCTCCTTGTAGCTTGCTCCCTTCAATTTTTGAGCCCGCGTGGCGTTTTGGGCTGCCAAATGGATTTTCCAGGTGTGGGATGATTTTCTTGGCATTGAAGTCTGAGGGGGTGCAACGCCCATTTGGTTCGATTGGACAAAGTGAGAATGCTTCCCCCTGTATTGCCAGATACTCTACACTAATTGGCGTTCGGAGACGAAGATTTTGGCACTCATTCTTATCCTTGTCCGTTTTATGGACATGGTCATGATCAGGGCAGGGAGTTTCGAGATTTCTGGTATCTAGGCGTGTGGGGTATCATTTTCCACTAAATTTTTGATACTGAATCCAATTTGACGGGTTTCGGAAAGATTGGTGCCCACCGAAAGAGTATATGGGTCAAAATGGTTATCTATCTACCCATTTTGAATGTCCGTTTTTAAGATTTCTGGTACACAGGCGTGTGGGGTATCATTTTCCGGTAAATTTTGGACGCTGAATCGATTCGAATGAGTCTCCATGCTGCTGGACCGAGGAATAACCAACCCCTGTGAAGGAAATCGCAGCATTTTCTTGAGCAAACATTTTGAGCAAACTCCGAATTGGTTGACCAGTATATGTAATGCATTCTAAATATTATGATGTTTCTAATAATAATTTACATCCCTTTGTTTTTGCGTGGATTGGTCGGCCCAGTTCGTTCACATTAACCCACATTTTAACCCAAAATTTACCATCATGACCCCATTTCATTACTTATGTATCATCTTCCGCTATTGAAATGAAACGCTCTTAACTCGAAATGTTCTTTAAAGTTACTACGAGCATGTAAAGGAAACGCGGAGTAATCTTCAAGATTAATTGAATATGTTGAATTAATATGTTTTCCGCCTCCACGAGTTGCCAAAGCTTACTTCGTCGGGACACATTCGAACAACATCAGTTGACTGGGGCGCTTTTGGGCTAAGTTTTCAAAAAGCTCTCATTCCTTACTTTGTTGCTCGTCATAGTTGACAGGTATTCTGCCACATGGCAAAGCAACGCTATCTACATGATGAGTTTTAGCAGTTGAACGAATGGGAACATCCTAACTGTGGCTTATACGGCTCGAGCTAAAAAACGAATGTTGAAAAGTCTCGAAGACCAACAAAAGCCGCAGGTACGGCCAAATCGTCATTGTTATTAAAAAGAAAATCTGGTAAATCGAAAATATTAACCTCTAGCATAAAGACATTAGGTTAGTTGTTATTCAAAGAATAATAAACCAAAACAAACCATGTTTGTTTCTTTCAAAACGAGTCCCAATTCTGGTGTCCGCCTCGAAGATCGTCTAAAAATCTAAAATTTTGGTCAGGGACCCGTTTTTGGCTCTAGTTAGTCCTCGAAACTTTTTAGCCTAATCGGACTGGGAATTTGGTGGAAGGGGGAGTAGGGGTCAAAATATGTTTTTTGATTTGGTTTGCGAAAAATGGGTTTTTGAGATTTCTGGTACCTAGGCGTGTGGGGAATCCTTTTCACTAAATTTTGGACTCTGAATCAATTGGAATTGGTCCAGGACCCGCCACACCCGCTTTTTCCTCCATTTTTTCCATGTCAAAGAAATGAATCTCCATGCAAATGGTCCGAGGAATAACCAACCCCTGCGAACGAATTTGCAGGGTTTTTTTTTCTTGAAGCTCAGAATCTATCTGGAAACTGCTGCTGCGGAACGACCACTGTTCAAATGATGCCTTGGAGGAATCATCGGAATAAGAAGCCATGGTGCTGCTGACTGCAGACTGTGTTGTTCTTTTGGCCGATCAAACTGTATTGCGGTCAGGCAGCCAGAGCTTCAGGACAGAATACGTTCGTCCGAGCTGAGCTAAACAGGAAAACCACGTGGGATAAACCACCCTTCAAGACCGGAGCGTCGTGCGTTTGAATCTTTGGCCGAGTTGAGATCGACCCTCGAGACCTCATGCCTGGAGGGCATTCTCTTACTAGTTGTTGGTTCTCGTTGAGTAAATATCCAACTCGCGAATCTCCATCAAACGCATTCAAGCGGGAGACGGGAGGAGGAGTCGCACACCAAGAAACTCATCAAGTGCGAAAAACTTATTGTTTGTCTTCGGGCTCTGAGTGGACGCTGATCAATCTGGTAGATTCAAAACCGTTCGCAGATTACCGGTAAATGAAATTAGTCAAAAAATTCATTGTGGTTTTTTTCCGTCGTTCGAGCTCCTCATTGAGCTTCACAGAAGTTCTTCACCCTTATAACGAGTCCCAAATAGAAGAAATATAAAGTTGATTCTGTGTAACAGCCAGGAGTGCACCGTGGCTCTGGAATGCTGGGATATAGCGGAAACAGTGGAACAGTGGAAACAGCGATAAAATAAATCGCCATCTCAGCACTGGATTTTTAAATATTTTTAATAATATTTATGTCCTGAAAATGTACATATAAATGGACGTTGGGTCTATCCTAGTCCAGGCTGCCCTTGAGTCCCAACGTCCATTGAAATGGACAGACGTTAATGGGCATTGAGACCTGATGTCCAATTAAATGGTCACACCAAATGGAGTGCTGCTGAAGTTATTTCGCACTCTTACTTTAATATCCTAGCTACGCATCAACCCCAGGAGTGTCATTGTGACTAAATACAAACAGAATTCGGTGGAAAACGAAAGTTAAAATCCCTAAAACTTACCAAAATCCTTGAACCAGGCGCATGGAGACTCATTTCTTCAACATGGGGAAAATGGAAACAGTGGGTGTGGTGTGTCCCGGACCAATACAAAATGGATAGATACATACCCATCATCGATATTTTCGAGATTTTAGGCAATCTAGGCGTGTGGGGTATCATTTTCCACTGGATTTTGAACGCTGAATCCAATGGAATGGGTCCCAGATCAATTGGCACCCACCGGAAGAAGTTGGGGTCAAAAGTTTTCGAGATTTCTGGTACCTAGGCTTGTAGGGTATCATATTCCACTAAATTTTGGACCCTGAATCGATTGGAATTGGTCCGGAACCAGCCACATCCACTATTTCCCCCATTTTCTCCACGTTGAAGAAATGAGACTCCATGTGCCTGGACCAAGGAATAACCAACCCGTGAGAGAGAATATGCAGCGTTTTCACATCGGTCATCACTTTCTGAGTCTCATCTGGTGTGCCCAAACAGTTGGAACTGTCATTAAATTCCGTTTCGCAGAGGATATAAAAGGGAGCCATGCGGTGACTACCAAAACCAATGCTCGTAGAATTTGCCAAACTGGCCGATTTAGACGATTTCCACATTGTTTGACCGCCAATGGTGGGCTTTGGCATCTTGCGGAAAAATCCAGGAGTGCTCGCATGGGTATCAATTCGGTTTGGTCCAGACTCTTCTCAGCTAATGATATACCCACAGAAGTGAAGCTCAAGGTCTTCAACGCTGTGACGATGGCTACAGTATGTTATGGTGCTCAATTCTGGGGGTACTCGATGTACGAAGAGGTGGAGAAAGTGAAACGATTTTGTCTAAAGAAGCTCCTACGTTTACCAATGAACTCCCCCAATTATATAGTTTATAATGAGATGAAGCAAGAGCCAGTTCTTTTTGACTACTTTACGGCTGATGCAGACTACTCGCCAGGGTACTCGGGCTGCGGACGGCAGGTTCAGTAAATTACTGCTCTTGAGATAATAAGGGAGGGAGTCGGCTGGGTGGCGGAGTGGTTAAGAATGTTCACTTCGCTTTCTTGATTCCGCACCCATTAATCCATTTGACCCATCGAACTTCAAAGAGAGAACAAGGAGCGTTCTGACAGGCCAGAAGCAATGCTTCCTTGACTCCCTCGGCCAGAAAGCGGGAGCAGCGCAATTCCACCTATTGTACCAGCATCTCGACCTGGATGTGGATTATATCAGAACCTCATCGCAGTACGAAGCCATGGTTGTAATGCGATGCCGCGGGAACTCTGAACCTCAACTGGCAGCCTGGATGCGGGACAGAATCATCTTTGCTCCCTGTGCAACCTCGGCGTTGATGAAACAACGGAACATTTTCTGGCGGAGTGTCCAATTTTGGGATACGTGCGGATCAGATGTTTTGGCAGGGCTTCGCTGACTGGGAGGAGCTGATTGAGGTCCTGAATGCCGGACTGGTCTGGTCTTTGCTCCTACTACCGCGAGGCCTGGCGATATAGGAATTTTCTTGTTTCCGAATTTAACCATAATAGGTAGGAAAATTTTTAATCAATGCCCGTCCAATGGTCCCTCTGTAATTTTAGTTCCGCGCCTTTATTCACTATTTATTTGTATGTATATTATATATTTTTCTTTCGTCCTAAGTCTAGTCAGAATGAATATACTATTAATACATAACAAAAGATTACTATTTAGTATTATTACTAAGATCATAGGAAATACGAGTAAGACGGAACCTCCGCTGACGGCCTTGGGCCAAAGCGTACCATGTTGTGAGTTATACTGGTGGGCTTTGGACGTTCTTCCACTATAAGACCTCCTCAAAATGATGACGAAGATGATGCGCATGGCTGGAAATTGAATATCCTCGCCGCAGCGAACGTCCGCATTGTGGAATTTATTTGTGCGTGCGTCGGAAAGTTTAAGAGGTTTCGCAATAAAGAAATAACGGGCGGCCGTCGAGGCAGTCGTCAAGTATTTCAACCCCGGGCCGATGATCCCGACCCCTCCGACATAATCAACTTGTAACTCGCAGACTTCATTTCGAGGGTGCAACTTGTTTTCCGTCCGGAGCCACCCGATTGTCGAGTTTAGCGTCTGTTTGCGCGACTGATTTTCATCAACAGCGCGATTGTCGATCGGTGATTACGAGAAGTGACTGAGTGTTAGCTCAGGTGGAATGCCATGTTGTAACGTGACGCGTGTAACAAATTCCAAGTTAAATCGCGTCGCTGAGGATACATGGGGAAAATGGGGGAAACAGTGGGTGTGTTGGGTCCCAGACCCATTCCAATCGGTTCAGCGTCCAAAATTTAGTGGAAAATGATACCCCCACACGCCTAGATCGCCAAAAATCTCGAAAATCCTTTTTTCGAGATACTACACACTTCAGAGAAATCATAATCAGGATCCGCATTCTTTTTGGGTGATCGGCCTGTAGTAATTTGACCAAAAATTGTAGCCAGGTGGAAGTTATCAACTAGAATGTATAACTTTGATCAAATTTAGATATTCTATC